>ML794392.1:462344-506618 GCA_009831015.1 Picea engelmannii
GTTAGCGCTGGGAGGAGGTTTCCATGGATTTCATCACAGGGTTACCGAAGTCTGAAGGAAAGAGTGTCATCATGGTGATTGTTGATAGACTGACCAAGTACACACAATTTTGTGCACTCTCTCATCCCTTCAAAGCTAGTACAGTTTCCACTGCATTCATGGAGACAATTCAAAAGCTACATGGCAACCCGAAGATTATTGTAAGTGACAAAGATCCCATCTTTACTGGACATTTTTGGACATAATTATTTTTTTGTTTGGGTACTCAATTGGCTCACAGCTCATCCTATCATCCTCAATTTGATGGACAAACCAAGATAGTGAACAAATGTATGGAAGTTTACCTTCATTGCTTTGTCTCTGATAAACAAACACAATGGTTCTCTGATAAACAAACACAATGGTTCAAATGGTTACCCTTGGCAGAATGGTGGTATAACACTTCCTTTCATACTGCAACAAAAATGACACCATTTATGGCACTCTATGGATACCACCCTCCTTCCATCACTTCTTATCTAAAACAAAAATCTAAGGTTCAAGTAGTGGAAGATCACATCGAGCATCAACAACAAGTTCTCCAAATCTTAAAGGAGAACCTGACCATGGCACATAATCACATGAAACAACAAGCAGATCAACATCGTAGTGAAAGAAGTTTTGAAGTAGGGGATTGGGTGTTTTTAAGACTACAACCATACAAACATATGTCCCTCAAGCAAGCTAAGAAGGATAATAAATTATCACCAAAGTACTATGGACCTTATAAGGTGTTGCAAAATATTGGTACCATGGCATACAAATTGGAGTTTCCTGCATCTTCATGAGTACACCTAGTTTTCCATGTTTCATGCTTAAAGAAGGTTATAGGCAATAGAATCCCAGTTCAAACTATATTTCTAGAAATTGATGAGGAAGGAAAAATCATATTGGAGCCTGAAGCCATCACTGACACAAGAATTCGCCAGCTGAGGAATAGATCCATTTTAAAGTATTTCATTAAATGGAGGAAACTACCGCCTGAAGATTCCACTTGGGAAGATGAGTCTTTTATACAAAAGAATCTAAAGTTACTCAAGCGTTGCAGACAACACTTGTCTCAAGGGGAGGGGCATGTTAAGACCTAATATTAGCTCATTACCCCTTAATTGAGGCATATTACATTAGTAATGTTATTTTATTTATGTCGGCTTTATTCCATTAGTTGTAATTATACCTCCTAGTCTCCTATATATACCAAGGAGACATTTTCATTTGGAGTCATCTTGTACTTAACATTTATGTGGGGTAAAAGGAGGTTTCCCCCTCGAAGAGGCTTATGATCTAAAATTATCTCATTTTCAAGGCGTTGAGTACTTATTCTGAGGTTTTTCTATGTTATATTGATATTTGGTTCTTAACATATAGACTGGTTTTGGACGTTGAGACCGCACCATAACGAATATATTCACATTAATGGAAGCATTTAACTCTAGTTCCTGTCTGTTGGAAGATCCATCACGCTACCCCACTTATTTAACTCATCGATTGTGGTGCTGAAACCACTTTTTTCTACCCATGACTGACTGAGCTAAGTCGAGAACTGTCCAAGTGTCGAACTGTGCTGCCTGTCGTTATCTGGAAGTATACCCCACCTGTCTATTTGTCTATCTACTGTATGTTAAAATCTAGAATGTCGAGTGAACCCAACGACCTTGAGAAGTCTGTCGAGGAGATTATTAGGAAAATCATGGCCGAAAGACCTGTATCTGAAGGTATTCAAGCATCATCGACTAGGGGACTGTAGGCTTCCCTTTCAATCGGACGTCGTTCCATCCGCATCAACCCCGTAACTGAACAGGGAAGAAAGCACCACAGTGATCTAGCTAATGCGAAGTAGATCCCGTCGATCCTACCTGAGTATATTTCACCTCTGGATGACACTGTTAACCGTGACAATATCCCCCATGATTTCAAGTACTCCATGTTCGCTACGTACATTTCGTAAGGAATTCACATAGTAGGGAGTCATTTAGGGAATATCCCGCTGTTGAAGAACAATGACTTTAACTTAGGAGACCGGAAGAACTACACCATGCTAGCTCCTCATCGTTACTTAACGACAACCAGAAATAAACCTCACCTCGTCCCGCAGCCGTGGATCAAGGGGTTGGCGCAGTCAACTGTATTAAATGTAATGAAGATCTCGCATTTTGGATTCCACTAGGAGGTTAACGCTTGCATTAGACTCCTTCTGTCATGCTATCATGGTAGATATATATAGCTTGAAAGAAGAATTACTGTGGATCCGACGCTGATCCAATGGATCATAGGTTAAGATTGAAGGGTCCTGACCCACAACATTTCTATCTAGGGAAGACTTCATACTTTTCTTTAGCTCAACACATCAAAGAAGCCTATGGAGAGGTAGAAAATGGGAAGCAAGGTTACAAGGTATCCTCCATACAGGATGGTGCAGTGCGCCTTGCTTTTCAACTCTTAGCTTTCAAGCTAGTAAAGAAGAACCACCCCACACAGGTCACCGGGTTCATGGTGGACCTCGCAGGAAAGTGTGTGGAGGGCCTGCAGATGAACTAGGCGAACTACCTCGTCAATGAGTTAGAAAAATATTTCCGCGAAGCCCAGGACTTACGATATGAGTTTCACTATAATTAGTTGATCACCCTGATTGCATTTGTGGCTTGGCAGATGCCTAAAGGATCTATTTTTCCATAGATTGAACCTATGGAGCCCCTGGCCGCTCAATTTTCCACCCTGTGGTATACCAACAACACGATGAAGTAGTGGCAGTCTAATGCCATTGAAACATTCCCTTGTATGACACTGCATACCCTACATCAGTACTGGCCCACCGCGAAGTTCCACGCTGATCCCCACTTCTCTACATCACCTCACGAAGAGATGAGCACCAGGAAAGTTTGCAGTCATACTATAAGCTCACAGATGAAGATATGGAACATATTATAAAGGAATGTCCAAAAGAATTTCTTGTACCTGTCATCGATGTAGAGTTATCTGACACTGATACTATAAGAAGCCTGATGAAAAATTGAGCTGAACATGTCGGACAATCCAATGGGACGAAGAAGCAGAGTGAATGCAAAAACCAGGTTGAAGTCTAGGACATAGAGAGTGACGAAGAGGAGGAAGAAGAAAACTATGGAGATAATGGGTCTAGCTCACCAAGAGGAGGAGAAGATGAACTAGAAGGATAGGGAGGAGGATATGAAGGAGAAGAAGAGAAAGGAGGAGGTGAAGCTACAATTGACCTCCCTCCATCACCAGTCACAGGAGCTAGCACCCCACCACCTGAATATCCCCCTATTGGGACAATAAACCCACAAAAGAGGAAATTTAATCTGAAGAAACCTCCAGCAAGGAAGAAAATGCGCGCTAATAAGACATATTTGGAAGCCACTCTAACTAACGATGACATTAGTCTGGTCTGTGGAGCTATGGAGGACACCTCTAAAGACATGCTGCAATATACAAAGAGAAACATACAAAATTTGGCACAGACCACCCTTCTCCCTCCGAAGGGCTGCTCGACCTCCCAGTCTAGGATCGTTCGAGTCACCAAACCGAATGGCTCGTTAGGCTCCAAATGGGAACCAATTTAACTTGACATAGGTCCTTCACCTTCTCGGCGTAGGTTGTGTGGCACACGCAGACCCTCTCCTTAGTGATTTTAAAATCTTAATGCCAATGGACACTATCTCTCCATGCTAGGCTCCCTCCTTTATGTGACCATAGACTACGATCGTGGGATAGCTCCCTTCGCGACTCCGTGCTTCAGAACTTTCATGAGCTGCTTGGTTCCTTTTCCCTGATTTCCGAATCGACAATTTCTTCAAGACCAAATCTATGGTCCACATTCTTCTTGCGATCAATGGTTGAGATTGAATTGTGGGTTCAGACTTCATGAGTCCTCCCTTCTCCCAAATCAGCTTCTCCCTTTTTGTGAATTAACAAAGTGTTGATTTCTCACTACGTGTCCTATCTCGATGGACGACTAGGATTGCTTCTGCTCCCAACTCTTCGGGTATTCTCCTCCTTGAATTTTCTCCGAAGGGTTCTTGCTATGAAATACATGGATCTCCACCATGCATCCTCCTAGATCCAACGGTCCAGAATTACTCCACACTTCTCCCTTCACAAAGTTTGAATTGCTCTCCCTGCAATTCTTCCAAAGTCTGAATCCTCAAACTCCCAGATCTTCTTCCACCTGTCTACCTAGATGATGGATGGTTTTATCATCTTCATGAATTAGAAAAGTCCTCAAATCCCTTGCACACTTAGCACTAATTCCTCTTCCGAGACTTAGGCTATTCTCGAGCTACTTCTACACTCCTTGTAGAGTTCTGTGCAGACACTTTTGCGACGTTGCTCGGCTTGAAAACATTCAAAGTTCCCCATTCCTCTATGTCCTTTAGTGAATGTTCTCTTTCCCTCCTGGAAACTTACACTCTTCCTCCTGATCTTGTAGGATGGACTTATAGTCTCCTCGGTGCACTCCTTGCACTCGGCTAATATTTTGAATGGCTTCTCCCTTAGACTATATGGGCATCTTAAGGAATCTCCTTTCCTTTGTCTGTGCACTCTTACAAAGCCTTCCTTCCTCAGAGTGTTCAATAACCCTGGGGTTCTCTTAAGGATTTCAACACTTCAGTTGTGTTTCTCTTGTATGCTCTCGTACTTTCTCTATGCCCTCCTGGAAAAGCGTTCCAGAGTGTTCAGTAACTCTGGATTGTGCTTCCTCCTACATAGTCTTTCTTTTCAAGGTACCCAACCACCTTGAAATTTCCTCCCAAGTCTGTGAATTATCCTGGTATGCCCTCCTGACAGTTTCTCTTCTATCTGCACTGAGTTTAGACACACATTCCTTGAGTCGGCTCATAGAGTTTCCTCACTCTATCATGCACTCCTTGCACTTAGCCTAGAGAACTAGATCTAATCCAACACACTTATAGATAGAAAAATATATCTCTATCCCTGCAAACAATCTATAACATTCATCTACAACTCAAATGCGTACAAATGACATTCATAATACAAAGTCCATTACACAGAAATTGATAACAGGAAAATTGTCATTTTCTATTAATGGTAGCATATAAAATTACAAATGTTTGATTCCAGACTGCGATTGAGTCTTAAATATCATCAACCTCCCTAACTTGTCTTACAATGATTTTTCATCAAACTCCAACATCCTACAACAACCTCTCTACTTGGAAACAATACAAATATTTATACAAGAGGGGCTTGACGGGCTTCCCTCCAAGCTAAACTAGTGGTGTCAAATCACCATTCAAAATGCTTGTCTAATGGCCAAATTACAATCATGGAAATCTACTCCAAATCAGATGCAGATCCCTCCTACCGTCAACCACTTAATGGCAACCTTATCTCCAACTTGTGCGAAGGCACAACTTGGATCTTGCATCTTGTCATCATTAATTGTCTCGATCACACTTTTAATTCTCGAGGAAAAATGAGAGGGTGACACCTCTCCCTTCCTTGAATGCACACCATGCGTGTAAATCGACTGGCGTGTGCTAAGGTGGAGTGATGCTTCTGCATCATACTCCATAGCTATGAAAATAACGAGATCCTACTCATGATCTTTCCAGCTCGGTTGAAATCCTCCAATATTTTTACTGGAGCTATCTTTCTGCTCCTTTGATTCGCTGTTGTTGCTGCATCATCCCTGCTGCTTGTGCAAGTTTCCTTTTGTCCAGCTTCCCTTTGCTGACCACTTCTTTTGTCGACCCCAACATCATCTTCCTTATCTCCTCAACCACCTCGTCCAACTGCTCCATCGACTAGTTTTCCTGTTGCAGACTAGCTCGCTGCACTTCTTCCTTTTCAATGGGTAAATCACATCGATATCCAAAGTTATCTTATTCATCTCTTGTGGCCTTAGCTTGCCACTCTACTACAACTTCCACTCCTGCAAACTTCTCATCATTGGGCTTGACTTCTATTAGTTCTTCGGCAGGTTCCATTCCAACTTCCTTCAGCTGCAACTCATGCTGGTGTGTCTTCTCTGGCATGGCTATCTTATGGCAACCACCTCCTGGTTCCAGACTGTCTAACCAATCCTCCAGTGCGTTTAACTCCATTTCCCACTGGGTGAGTAATCCAACTGGGCGTTCTCCTCCTGTTGGGACAGATTTCAATATCTGTTCTTTCTCCATGAAAGTCTCAATTTGTTGTCCTTCTATCGCATCTGCAACATCTGTGCTAACCTCTCCTCGGCCACTTGGAGGGAATATATCGACTCCTCCAATGATCAAAATGGTCCTATGATCCTTCTCCTTGATAGTGGAAGTTTTTAACTTCTCATCGTCTTCATTCACACAGTCCATAAATTTGCTCGAATATCCATCTGAACAAGGTCTCTCTTCTGCCTCCTCCTCATCTGTCAACACCCTATGACGTGAACTCTCAGCTGAGCTCATCTCTCCTCCCTTTCCCACTTGAAAATTTGGGATGTCCCCTCTTCCCAACTAGCAATTTACGAGATCCACTGACCCCTTCTCATTTCCCACTTGGAAACCTATGAGACCTTTGGTGGATCTATTGCCCTCATCACCGAGGTTTTCAGCATACCTCAACCACCTTTTTAACACCTGTTGTTTCCCTCTGGCCAACAACTTCCGAATAGGCCATTTAGCTGTTATCTTCAAAGGCCATTCATACCTCCAACACCTTTGCCTCCTGCTGCATATTCAATGCTAGTGACTCCATTTCTACCCTGAATTCCCTGAGCTCCTTGTCTATTTCATCTTTTCTCTTTTGCGGGTAGACTTCTCCTCGTCCGTGCTCATAAATTCCAACAACCATATTGCTTCATCTACAACCCACTTGGCTTGCCTACATAAATCAATTCCACATTAGCTTTGATACCACTCCTGGTATCATAGTATCTTCCTTTATCTCCTTGTTTCCACCTGAGAATAAAATCAAGCTTTGATACTACTCTTGGAGAAGAACCCCCTTCTCCCTTCGAAGGGCTACTCAACCTCCCGGTCTAGGATCGTTCAAGTCACTGAATCAAATGGCTCATCGGGCTCCAAATGGGAACCAATTTAACTTGACACAGGCCCTTCACCTTCTCGACGCAGGTTGTGTGGCACCCACAGACCCTCTCCTTAGCACTTTTCAAATCTTAATGCCAATGGATGCTATCTCTCCATGCTAGGATCTCTTCTTGATGTGACCATAGAGTACGACCGTGGGATAGCTCCCTTCGTGACTCCGTGCTTTAGAAATTTCACGAGTTGCTTGCTCCCTTTTCCCCGATTTCTGAATCGACAATTTCTCCAGGACCAAATATATGGTCCAAGTTCTTCTTACGATCGATGTTTGAGATCGAATCCCGGGTTTGGAATTCGCGAGTCCTCCCTTCTCCCAAATCTTCTTCTCCCGATTTGTGAATCAATGAAGCACTGATTTCTCGGCATGTGTCTTATCTCGATGGACAACTAGGATTGCTTCGACTCCCAGTTCTTTGGGTATTCTCCTCCTTGAATTTTCTTTGAAGAGTTATTCCTATGAAATACACAGATCTCCACCACACGTCCTCCTAGATCCAACGGTCAAGAATTAATCCACACTTTGCCCTTCACGAATTTTGAATTGCTCTCCTTGCAATTCTTCCTAAGTCTGAATCCTCAAACTCCCGGATCTGCTTCCACCTGTCTACTTGGACGATGGATGGTTTTATGATCTTTAGGACTTTGACAAGTCCTCGACCCCCTTGCACACTTAGCGCAAATTCCTCTTCTGAGACTTAGGCTATTCTCGAGCTGCTTCTACACTCCTTGCAGAGTTCTATGCAGACACTTATGTGACTTTGCTCGTCTTGAAAACCTTCAAAGTTCCCCGTTCCTCTATGTCCTTCAACGAACATTCTCTTTCCCTTCTGGAAACTTGAGCTTTTCCTCCTGAGCCTGTAGGATGGACTTACAGTCGCCTTGGTGCACTCCTTGCACTCGACTAAGATTTTCGACGGCTTCTCCCTTAGAATATATGATCATATTAAGGCATCTTCTTTCCTTTTTCATTGTACTCTTTCAAAGCATTCCTTCCTCAGAGTGTTCAATAACCTTGACGTTCTCTTAAGGATTTAAACCCTTCCAGTTGTGTTTCTCTTGTATGCTCTTGTACTTTCTCTATGACCTCTTGGAAAAGTGTTTCAGAGTGTTCAGTAACTCTGGACTGTGCTTCCTCCTACATAGTATTTATTTCCAAGGTACCCAACCACCTTGAAATTTCCTCCCAAGTCTGTGAATTATTCTGGTATGCTCTCCTGGTAGTTTCTCTTCTGACTCCACTAAGTTCAGACACACACTCCTTGCGTCGGCTCATAAAGTTTCCTCACTTTGTCGCACACTCTTTTCACTTAGCCTAGAGAAATAAACCTAATCCAACACACTTACAAATATAAAACTGTATATTTATCCTTGCAGACGATTTCTAACATTCATCTACAACTCAAATTCATACAAATGACATTCATAACACATCGTCCATTACATAGAAATTGATAACAGGAAAAACTTTCATTTTATATTAATGGAAACATATCAAATTACAAATGTTTGAGTCCAGACCGCGACTGAGTCTCGAATCTCATCAACCTCCCTAACTTGGATTACAATGATTTTTCATCAAACTCCAACATCCTACAACAACCTCTCTACTTGCCAACGATACAAATATTTATACAAGAGGGGCTTGATGAGCTTTCCTCCAAGATAAACTAGTGGTGTCAAATCACCATTCAAAACGCCTGTCTAATGGAGAAATTATAATGATGGAAATCTACTCCAAATTGGATGCAAATACCTCCTATCGTCAACCACTTAATGATGACCTTATCTCCATCTTGTGCAACACAACTTGTCTCTTCCATCTTGTCATCATTAAATGCCTGGATCATGCTTTTAATTCTCGAGGAAAAATGAGAGGGCGATGCCTCTCCCTTCCTTGAATGCACACCATGAGTGTAAATCGACTTGTGCATGCTGAGGTGGAGTGATGCTCCTACATCAGATTTATATGAAAATATTGAGAGGGAGTTGAAGGAAGTGCAACAGGCTATTTTCTTGGTCCGCACAGTGCCTACTGCGTCGTCTGCGCCTTCCTCATCAAAGAACACAAACTTGGAGGATGAACCAACACCGTAGGGTGAACCAGGGATTTGGATCACCCTCCCCTAGTATAGCATCGAGTTTCCCACCCCCACAACACTATAGGCTATCCCCAACTTGTATGTTGAGGTTAAACTTACATGAGTACCTCGAGAACAAGTCGAAGTATTGGAGGCAGGTTTGAAGTCATACAGAAGGGAACACAGAGAAACGACCGTCGAAAGAGAAGCTCAACTAAGAAGGCTTGCTGATGAAATAGAAGCTTGGTTCTAGAGAGACAGGAAGAGAAGGAGAAGGCTACAAAAGCCTTGAAAAAGGAGAAAGATGAAGTCCTAGTACAATTACGATCAACATAGGATAGTGTATCTGCCTATGAAAGCGAGAAATCATAGCTTCAGGATTAAAAGAGAGTTGGCGAAGCCCAGCTACAGAAAGAAAAATAGTAGCTCCTCACAGAGCAGGCCGTGGTCAAAGAAGAAGTAAGCAAAACATGTTTCTCTGTGCCAGGCTTGGTACAGGAGGAGAAAGAGCCTGTTGAAGCTCAAGTAGCAAAGCTCGCATAGACCCTCCAGTAGTTTCAGGCTAGGATAGCTAAACTGGAGGACTGAACAGTGCTGAGCACCCCGTAGGAGGTGCGTGACCAGAGGGAGGAGCCCGCCAAAAACACAGTAGAAAGTATAAAATCCCTTGCCTCGACATGTAAACAGTTGAGTGGAATAAGTGCCCAGATGTATGAATGCCTCGCAAAGGATCCAGAGTTAAAGAATCTAGAGCCCCAGTTACAGGAGGCACAACAAGCATGCATTTTCATTGTAGGCACAAATCAAGCTGCTCAAAACAGTGGAAAGGATGAAGAGATCCTAGGAGCAACGTACCGTACAACAACAGATCACTGCCCTCCAAGGTAAGGTGATGTAAGCAGCACACAAGTTACAACCTGTGTAGGACGAAGCTTGCAAGGTGTTCAAGGAGATCGATAGCTAGGGTTCACAGTTAGATCAAGTAGTTGAAACAATAGAACAATGCCTGGAAGGGCCCATTATAGAGAAGACAGTCTAGGAGCTTTCTAAGAAAAAGGCTTAGGCGAGGTAGCAAGTCGAGGCAGCTTGAGTTAAGCTCAAGGATTTCGAAGCAGCATTGTCCGGACCTGAGTGACTTGGGATGAGTCAAAGGTGAGTGTTGGGGGCCAGTTGGCCCTCGACCAAGTTTTGGGGAAACTTTGGTAAGTTTTGGAGGTTTTAGCCCACTTTTGGACTTCGATACGTTGGTCGAAGTAAGAGCACCCAAGTGGAGCTGAGATCACGAATCTCATGTATTTTGAGGGCTATGTGGACCCAGTAAGGGGTCCTCTAGGCTTTGTAACGAGTTTATAGGATGTAGGCCCATGGGTTTTCCCCATGTTTAGGCCTTATTGTAAGGGTTTGTAAATTATAAATAAAGAGGAATGTAGTGTAGAAGAAGTAGTTCTATGTGAAACAATAGATCTGTGTGCGTTGAGGCTTTGTGCTCGACTTTGATTTTGTAGACTATGCTTAATGCTTGAGGTGCTAAGTGTTGTGATAAGATATTGTGGCTCTATGCATTTGACCTATTTTTGGAAGGTAAAGAAGGAGGATCTAGTGCTTAGTGCACATATCTCCTATCTTGTGCGAAGTTTGACTCCGTGGCTTAGTGCACATGAGTGACTGGATGTAAGATTTTGGAGAATAATAAAGAGGTGAAGAAGTTTGTGGACGTAGCCCCACCCTGGGGTGAACCACATATATCTGGTGTCTCATGGTTTTCTTTGTGCAGTGTCATTTCTGTTATGCATTTTCCTAGTGCTTTGATTATGATGTGTAATGAATATATATTTTATTTCTTAAGTATTTTACTTATGATTAAGGGTAAATGAATTCTAGACTTAACTCACAGTGCTAAGTTCTCAGGGTGCGTAATCACTTGTTGTTACTACACTTATCTATCTTTGATTATGCTCTGCGGTGTTAATGAGGTTAATAAACTAATGCATGTTCACTTCCTAAGTGTTAACATAATATTCTGTGAAGTGCTCTTATCACAGAATCATGTCCCAGCCTAGTTACAGACACCTGCGTCCTGTAACCCCCTTGCTTCTACCTCGGGTGAGACTTCACCTGCTTCGTAGGTGTTTCCGAAAGGGCTGATAGTCAAGGTTTTGTTTGTGTGCTGTTAAGAATTGAAACCTAGGTCTGCCCTTGTGCCAACATGGTCAAAGTCAACGTTGATGTTAGCAGTATGATAGGTGATGTCAACATGACATCATCATGATAACGTGGCATCACCAGAAGGTGACATGTGTCACTTAGATTCAACATTTTTGGGCTGAGTTGGAACCTGTATGGATTTGAAATGTGGCACTGTATGGATGACATGTGGAAGTCCGTACATGAAGTGGCCCAATGATAGACTGACACGTGGAAGTACGGATGACAACTAGGCCGTACGAATGATGACATGGTAGGGTGACTGTGCAGTGCAGACGTGACATGGAACGACATGTGGCTGTATGACATATGATGTGGCAGGTGACTGGGCAGGTGACAGGGTTGTACGGAAGTTGACATGGTAGTTGACTGGGCTATACGACGGTGACGTAGCAGGATGACTGAACGTGGACTGTGCTGCTAACTGTGTGGTATAGACCAACCACATGGTGACACGTGGCCCAATCAGAGGGCGCCACATGGCACCCCAGATTTTGCCTATGTCGGCTAAAAAATTTTGTTATAACATTTCATGGATTCAAACACATGACCTCCATGGGCGCCAATGGCCTAACTCCCCGGGCTAACCGGAATGGAGGACGATGTTTCTTGTTAGCTATTTGGCGGAAATTCTATTTAAGTTGTTTGGTTGGTGTGGTTTGGGATAAGCCTCGATCAGCGAGGGAAACCTTGTTCGACCAGAGGCTAATGACCACGAGCTAACAATGATATGTGCGCATGGATACTTAGGGCTTGGCCACGTGGACCAAAGCCATAGGACTAGGAGCTAAGACCAGAAGGGCTAGCGCGCTAGGACTAGCCCGAGGACACATGGACCATTTACATGTGACCAAGGGCTCGGAGAAAAGGGGATGCGCCCTATCTATGCACAATTTTGGGTTTTTCAACCATATAATATATTGTTTTATGATTTTAAGCCTTTTTTTGGAGGATTTTGTCCATTATTGGGGGATCTAGAGCCCTTTTTGAGGCTAGATATTGGGAGGAAGATGGGAGGATGTTTCCAACTTAAAATATATATAAACCATAGGTTCTTGGCAGACTTAGACAGGTTCAGAAGAGAGAAAATGATATATAATTGTGAATCCAAAGTCAATTTTATGCAGGGAAGCCATTGAGGAGAGGAATTTTGTGGGTCAATTCCGAGAGTTTCTCTCAACCGTTTTCAGTGTTGTCAGTTGTGTTGGGTTCTTGAGGTCTAGTAGAACACAACCAGACTAGTTTGTAATCCATTTGACACCTTTATGATGTACGTTTTAATATTTGAAGAGAAATAAGAAATCCTCACCCAATGAGACAAAGACAAGAAGATGTAGGCGATATTGCTGAACTTGGTTAACAATTTTGCTGTTATGGTTTGCTGATTCTTTGTGATTACTTTCAGATATGCATATCTTATTATGGCTTCCATGTTATATCATTAATTTCTTCCTCTTTCTTCAATTCCTAAATGGTTAATGAACTCATGCTTTAAAAAGCTTAACCATAGTCTTAAAGGATCTTTTCAGATCAAGTGGTATCAGAGCAGGTTGACGGTTAGTTTTTGAGTTTGCATGATTACCAAGGAAAGATGAATTGTGGTGAAGGGGAGCTTGTCTAAGAGAATTATGAGATTATATTGAGAAAGAGAACTTCTCAAAGTGAGAATATGGCATCAAAAGAGGGACTTTCTCATACCGAGATAGAGTTTCAAAAGACTTTCTTCGTCATATCGGAGATGGTAAAGGTTTTATATGATGATTAATTGGAGTGGAAGAGACCGATTCTAGGTGAATATTCAAAGGCAAAAAGTGAAGAAGGAGAGGATCCTCCTAAACTTTCTCCTTCAACTCCTTCTCCATCAACTTCTTCTTCTTCAAGTACAAGTTCCAAATCCACCGCAAGAAAACATTCCCATAAACATAAACATGATATGCCTTTACTTAAGCTTGATGTGAAGTTTGAATTACCCATGTATGATGGTGAAGTCAATGTAGAGAGGCTTGATAACTAGGTCATACAGATGGAAGTTTAATGCAATGTGCAACAAATCAAAGATGAGGCAACTCAAATCAAACTGGCATCGCTTCGACTTGCAAGCACAACACTCATCTGGTGGCAAAGAAAGTTGAAAAATGGCACGCAACAAGTGGGTAATGTATTTCCATCATGACAAGTTTTTGTTTCTGCACTTAAAAAGATATTTTATCCTTTGGGTTATAAAGAGAAGGCTTTAATTGAATGGAAAGGTCTTAAACTAAGAAAGGGAAAAACAATGCAAGAATACACAGATGAATTTTGTAAGATGGCATTAATGTTAGACATTCCATTACATACCCAAGATACTCTTATGAAGTATATAAAAGGTTTACCTACACACATTCGTAACACTGTATTTATGTTTGGACCTACTAATCTTGATGAGGTTTTTGTTCAAGCAACATACATTGAGGCAAGGAAAACAGGAGTTGGTGTATCATGGGAATTATCTTCAAGAAAAGAGAACAAAAGGAAGGGGAATGGCAAGAAAGCATATTCAGTGAAAAAAAGGGAAGAGAAGCTCTCTTGCAAGCATTGAAAGAAAGAAGGGCATGATGATGACCATTGCTAGAAATTGCATCCCATGAAGAGACCGAAGTGGTTCAAAGAAAGGAAAGGGAGGCAAACATCTGCAAGAACAACACAACCAACAGGCTTGGGATCAGATTCAGTTGATGATTTTAAAATCACAACATTTGGTTTAACAGGTAAACTTGGTGATGGATATGATTCTAGAAGTAAATTGTTTCACATAAGGGTCATAATGAGGCATACTAAGGTCGACACATTGACAGATAGTGGATCTCAATCCAACTTGATTTTAGAGGAAGTGGTTAAACAATTGGGATTAAACACTCAGATGCATCATAAACCTTACTCACTTAAATGGATAAGCAAAAATCATAAATTGTACATAACAAAGAAATGCACTTTAAAGTTTGCAATTTCATCAAAATTTGTGGATGAGGTAACATGTGATGTGGTTCCACTCAATGAATGTGGAATGGTCTTAGGCAGTCATTATTTGTATGATCGCAAAGAAATCTTATACATGGAACAAAATCAATATCACTTAATCAAAGAAGGAAATGAATATGTTGTACATGCTCATCAATTAAAAGAAAATCATTCTCTTCAAACAATGGAACAATTAAGGAAGGCGACTCATGCAAGAAACACACCTATAATTGTGCCAAATCAAGCAGTTGATCTTAAGCATGAACATGCGATGATTGTAGAATGGAAGTTCAATCATACTTTGCTTCAAGATAAGCTAATGTTGTGCAAGTTCTACAAACATATTAGCTCGTTTGCAGTCATATTTATGATGTTATCATTGCTAATGTTTTCAACATGGATGGGAGTGTCTTCAGTGAGATGTGACAGAGTACAAGTGGCTAACAATATGTTGTCAGTTGTCATGGTTTTTTTTCAATTAATCTTGTTGAGATAGGTGCACAGGAAAGATTTTAAAGACATAGAACAAGTGGGGTGGCCTATCCCGCACTTGATGACTGGTTAGAATCCTTTTGGAGGACCAAAAGGTCTTAGTGGGGAGGCATGATCCAAAATGGATCCAAGAAGGCCTAAAAATCAAAGTTATTGAAATCAAATGAAACCAATGCCATTGCGTCTGTCTCATCGTGCTAATTACGACCATTTAATTGTTTTTCTCAAACGAACACAATATGCGAAAGTTATCGCGTTCTGATCGAATTCTCAAACATGCAAAAAGTCAATTGGTCAAAGTCAACAATGACATCAGTAGTATGCCATGTGACACCAACATGATGTCATGATGACAACATCATGCTGCCGTGGCATCACCAGGAGGTGACATGTGTCACTTAGATTCAATGTTTTTGGGCTGAATTGGCACCTGTACGAATTTGACACATGGCACTATACGGATGACACGTGTCAGTCCGTACATGACGTGGTCAATGACAGAATGAAATGTGACAGCACGGATGAAAGCTGTGCCATATCGATGTTGATATTGTAGGGTGACTGTGCAGTATGAATGTGATGTGGCACGACAGGTGTCTGTACGACAGATGACGTGGCAGGTGACAGGGTTGTACGAAAGTGGACGTGGCAACTGACTAGGCTGTATGACGATGATGTGGTAGGATGACTGGATGCTGACTATGTTGCTGACTATGTGGTACAAACCAATCATAGGGTGACACGTGGCCCAATCAGAGGGCACCATGTGGCACCCCAGATTTTTACTATGTCAGCTAAAAAAGTTTGTTATAATGTTCCAAGGATTTGAGCCGCCAACCTCCATGGGCACCAATGGTCTAACTCCTTGGGCTAACTGGAATGGCGGACAATGTTTCTTCTTAGCTATTTGGTGGAAATGCTATTTAAGTTGTTTGGTTGGCGTGGTTTGGGATAAGCCCTGGTCAGTGGGGGCCAACCCCGTCTGACCAGGGGCTAATGACCAGGAGCTAGCAACGATATGTGCACGTGGAGACTTAGGGCTTGGCCACATTGACCAAAGCCATAAGAATAGGAGCTAATACTAGAGGGGCCAATGCACTAGGACTTGTTGAGATTTGGGTACCTTGGAAAGTGGTCCCCATGTGTTTATGAGTCTCTAAACACAAAGGGGGAGAATATTACCCTTGTACTTTACTTTATGATTTTAATTTCACTTTGACTTAGGAGATTTAAGTCAAAAGTGAAATATGTCACTTAATTCATAAAGTGACAATTAATTCACAAAGTGGGTGAATTAATAGACATAAAGAAACTAAAGAAGGTGGGTTTCCTTAGTGATATTTTTGGATTAGATCTCACCCATTGATTAGAATTGGCTAGATTGGATCCAGGCCATTGATATTTTATGGATTGGCCAAAGGAGGATAAAGGAGGGTATAGTGAATTTATGAGATTCATTCTTCACTTGTGAGAAGAGGAGAAGAGGAGGAGAGCTAGGGCGCATTTTTCAAGGAGAGGAGGGCATACTTGCATGAGGGTTTTCCCATTGAGTGAGGAGAAGGCGCCCTAGCTTGGAGGAGGATCTTCCATGGAGGAGGATGCTTACAGTAGAGCTTGGGCACATTCTGTGGTATAGGACACACTTGGAGGAGGAGAGACGTATTCCTTGAGGAGAGGCACACTTCTTGCATGAGAGATTTGTGTGAGGGTGTTGTGCACTTGTGAGAGGGAGACTTAGTGAGGAGAACTATGGGCGCACTTAGTGGGAGACTATTGCTAGAGGAGAGGGTGCACCAAATCTAGGTGCGTACCATATCTTGGAGGAGGGAACACTTTGAGAGAGAGGGATAAAACTTTAAGGGAGAAGAAAGGGTCACTCAAACTTCAAGTGGGTAAAGGAAAGATCATGGCATATCAGTGGTAAAGGCAAAGGCTCAAAGACAAAGGAATCAAGATAAATACAAAGCAAGCAAGAGGAAGAAAGGCTCACCAAGGCAAGGGGCGCCTTACTTCACAAGGCTTGTGGGGAGGTCTTCAAGGAACTCCAAGGCATCCAAGAGTGGTTTCAATTGTACCAGGTTCACTTATATATGTTTCCTGTGTTGTGCATTTTTCTTTGAGGCCTTCTATATATATCTGCTCCAAACTGGTTTTCCCCATGGTCATGTTGACCAAAAATATATGTGTCAAATTTATGCATGCTTAGAAGTGTAGATCAACATTTTATAGTTAGATATCTAGAGGTAGTGTTATGCATTTTGATTTATATTGCATGTGCTAATATTGGGTAACAAAAACACTTGCAAGGGCACCTCAAAAGGGCACTTAACCATCAAATATTGAGCATAAAGTTTGGTGACTGTTTTCTGTCCTAAAACAACAGGAAAAGACAACCACATAGTTGAAACTTAGAGCCATAGTAAGGTCAAGAATAGACCTTAGATGGAAGCCTCATAGGACCTCAGAAAATATACATGGTATCAGAGCCAATGGTGGCTTAGACTAGTTGATTTTTGAGCATTTTTGTGGGAACTTTTGTGAGGTTTATATCAGATATGTTGGTTATTTTTGGACAAGAAGTTTACAGTCCAAAACAATGAGTAAAAGTCAGATATAAAGGTGCCTCTCAGTTAGTGCCAGCTTGATAGTTCAGGGAAGATTTTGGACAAGATGTTGACAGAGTTTGTGGACAGCTTGTGGGAAGATTAGTTGGGCTAATTTTTGACACTCGTGGACAACATCTTTTCACACCTGCATGGACAAGAGTGAGGTTGTAGTTTACGACATTTTTTCACACATATTTTTCTAGGAGTGAGGTCGATGTTCTCTTGCCTATTTTCACACCTGTGTTAATAGTAGTGAGGCAACGTTCTTTTGCACTTGGAGCATCAGAGTGAGCGCAATTTGGCAGACATGTAAGTATCTCAGATGCATGTGGAGGACAATCTAGCCAGGGCTAGCAATTGGTCACCTTGGAAGGTGAGGATCATCTTTGTCTTAGAGGACCTCGAACTATGGGATATAGTTGAGGCACCTATTCTAGTTCTTCCTGTTATTGCCCCTATCTTGTTGGCCTCATTCAGGAAGAGGAACAACAAGGCAAAGAGGACCATTTGTGATGCAGTGTGAGATCATATTCCCCACATGACTGGGAAGACTTATGCATATGAGATTTGGGAATCTCTATGGAAGTTGTATGAGAGCTTTAATGAGAATCAGAAGTTGGTTCTTCATGATTGACTAAGGGGAATTCACATGCTCAAGGATGAGTTAGTTACCTCTTTCCTTGGTAGATACACCTAGATCAGAGACGATCTTGGAGCCATCGGAGAGGTGGTGGATCCAAACTCTATGGTGAGGACAAATTTGAAAATATTTAAAAAACCATGGGGTCCATTCATTCATGGCATTGTTTCTAGGGAGGTTATGCATACATGGGAGAGGATGTGGGATGAATTCGTCTAGGAGGAGACTAGACTAGTGGCATAGGCTTTTGGACAACAACAACAACATCAGTCAGTTTCGGGTGATGAGGACCTTGCTCTTTGGACAAAGGGAAAGAAGAAGACCGACCGGGGAGGTCGACAGGGTCCCAAGTTTGAGGCCCCACCACAGGGAGGAGGGAGAAACAACAGTGGGAAGAAGAGAGACATGAGAACAATGAGATTCTTTTCTTGTGGAGAGATGGGTCACTATGCATGACAATGTACCAAGAAGAAGAAGAAGCAACAAGATGGGTCAGCAACAACAACAAAGGAGATAGAGTTCGAGGAGAAGTTTGTGAGGGAGTGTGATTTCATGACTACTTTGTCTGCTATTACACCATCCAACATTAGATGGGGAGACATAGTTGATGAGGATCAACTGACTCACAACAATGATTCAAAGGGATATCAGACTTAGTGTCCCTGGAAATCTTCAGAGTGGGTGATTGGTCCACCCAGTATAGCTTTAGTTTTAGAGTTTCCGAGTAGACAGAGAGTTGGTACTACAACTTTAGATCATTAGAGGTTGATGAGGAGGAGCAGAAGGGCACCACAGAGGCTTGAGCCTCACTTGGCTTCTGAGACGGTCATATCATGTTCTGGATCCACTTCAGGTGGAAGTTACTTGGAGAGAGGCCAAGTTGATGACTCTTGGTGAGATACCAATAAGGTGATACTCTTGGTGAGATGCCAAGAGAGTGACTCTTGGTGAGATGCCAAGAGTATTAACTGTTGGCGAGATGCTAGGAGGTAGAAATCCTTGGTGGGAGACCAAGGTGGAGATCTTTGGTGTGATGTCGAGATCTAGGTGATATTGGATAGGTGGAGAGACACTTCCATCTATAGGTCACATAGATTGAGAAAATATATGACAAAGAATACTTTCAGTGATCAGGGTACATCCATACTCATTGAGTATATGCCAGGAGGCAACCATGTCCACTGCAGGGATGACATTGGTGGTGACGAGCACTTTCCTCGGTAAGAGGGAGTGTTGAGATTTGGGTACCTTGGAAAGTGGTCCCCATGTGTTTATGAGTCTCTAAACACAAAGGGGGAGACTGTTACTCTTGTACTTTACTTTATGATTCTAATTTCACTTTGACTTAGGAGATTTAATTCAAAAGTGAAATATGTCACTTAAGTCATAAAGTGACAATTAATTCACAAAGTGGGTGAATTAATAGACATAAAGAAACTAAGGAAAGTGGGTTTCCTTAGTGAGATTTTTGGATTAGATTTCACCCATTGATTAGACTTGGATAGATTGGATCTATGCCATTGATATTTTAGGGCTTGACCAAAGGAGGATAAAGGAGGGTATAGTGCATTTATGAGATTCATTCTTCACTTGTGAGAAGAGGAGAAGAGGAAGAGAGATAGGGCACATTTCTCAAGGAGAGGAGGGAACACTTGCATGAGGGTTTTCCCATTGAGTGAGGAGAAGGTGCCATATATTGGAGGAGGAGCTTCCATGGAGGAGGAGGCTTACACTAGAGCTTGGGCACATTCTATGGTCTAGGGCGCACTTGGAGGAGGAGAGGTGGATTCCTTGAGGAGAGGTGCACTTCTTGCATGAGAGATTTGTGTGAGGGTGTTGTGCACTTGTGAGAGGGAGCCTTAGTGAGGAGAAATAAGGGCACACTTAGTGGGATACTATTGATAGAGGAAAGGGTTCACCAAAGCTAGGTGCACACCATATCTTGGAGGAGGGTGCACTTTGAGAGAGAGGGAACAAATTTCAAGGGAGAAGGCAAGGGTCACTCAAACTTCAAGTGGGTAAAGGAAAGATCGTGGCATCTCAGTGGTAAAGGAAAAGGCTCAAAGACAAAGGCATCAAGATAAAGACAAATCAAGCAAGAGGAAGAAAGGCTCACCAAGACAAGGGGCGCCTTACTTCACAAGGCTTGTGGGGAGGTCTTCAAGGAACTCCAAGGCATCCGAGAGTGGTTTCTATTGTACCAAGTTCACTTGTATATATTTCCTGTGTTGTACATTTTGCTTTGAGGCCTTCTATATATATCTGCTCCAAACTGGTTTTCCCCATGGGGGGGTTTTTCCAGGGTCATGTTGACCAAAAATATATGTGTCAAATTTATGCATGCTTAGAAGTGTAGATCAACATTTTAAAGTTAAATATCTAGAGGTAGTGTTATGTGTTTTGATGTATATTGCATGTGCTAAAATTGGGTAACAAAAACACTTGCAAGGGCACCTCGAAAGGGCACTTAACCATCAAATATTGAGCAGAAAGTTTGGTGACTGTTTGTTGTCCTAAAACAAAAAGAAAATACAACCACACAATTGAAACTTAAATCCATACTAAGGTCAAGGACAAACCTTAGATGACAGCCTCATAGGACCTTAGAAAATGTACAGGACTAGCCCAAGGACACATAGACCATTCACATGTGACCAGGGGCCCGAAGAAAAGGGGCTGCACCCTATCTATGCACAATTTTGGGTTTTTCAACCATATAATATATTTTTTTATGATTTTAAGCCTGGTTTTGGAGGATTTTGTCCATTATTAGGGGATTTGGAGCCCTTTTTGAGGCCAGATCTTGTGAGGAAGTTGGGAGGATGTTGCCAAATTCAAATCTATATAAACCAGAGGTTCTTGGAATCCTTATAAAGGTTCAAAAGAGAGAAAATTATATATAATTGTGAAGCCAAATTCAGTTTTATGCAGGGAAGACATTGAGGAGAGGAACTTTGCGCGACAATTCCAGGAGCTTCGCTCAATCGTTTTCAGTTCCATTACTTGTGTTGGGTTCTTGAGGTCTAGAAGAACACATCTAGACCGGTTTTTAATCCATTTGACACCTTTATGATGTAATTTTTAAGCTTTTAATATAAATAAGAAAGCCTCACCCACTAAGACAAAGGCCCGAAGATGTAGGCGATATTTCCGAACTCTGTTAACAATTTTGCTGTTATGGTTTGCTGGTTCTTTGTGCTTACTTTCAGATCTACATATCTTATTATGGCTTCCATGTTATATCATTAATTTCTTCCTCTTTCTTCAATTCCTAAATGGTTAATGAACTCATGCTTTAAAAAACTTAACCATAGTCTTAAAATATCTTTTAGGATCAGAGGTACTCTAACCATCTTCTTTTTATGGCATTCAAACTTGGTTGTCCAAACAAATATTTCAGACCACAATGGTTTGTTCTCAGCTCAAATATTTTACCCATGAGATAATGCCGCCACATATTCAAAGCAAGCACTATGGCTTCCAGATCTAAGTCATTCGTAGCATAGAGCCTTTCATTCTCTTTCAACTTTCTTGACTCGTAGCACACCACATTTCCATTCTGACTTAGGAATCCACCAAGTCCTTCCTTGCACACATCTGTGCACACAACAAAGTCTACATCTTGATGAACAATCCTCAAAATCGACATACACAATATGGAGTCCATTCAAATCACACACCTTTCTTCTGCAGGGATGTAATTGGATGCACAATCTATGAGAATCCTTCAATGAACCTTTGTAGTACCCTACTAGTCCCATAAAGGATCTCACTTCTGTGACATTTCTTGGTGTCGACCATTCTTCAATGGATTTTATCTTCATTGGGTACACAAATATTCCTTCTTTTGAAATAATATGACCTAGATAGTGAATTTGTCGCTGATAAAATGAACACTTCCTGAACTTTTCATAAAGGTGATTCTCCCTCCACACCTGCAATACCATCCTCATGTGTTGCTCATTCTCTTCCTCAAACTTTGAGTAAACAAGAATGTCATCCAAAAATACAATGACAAACTTATCCAAGTAATATCTAAAAAATCCATTCATTAAACACATGAAGATAGTTGGTGCATTCAACAACCCAAATGATAGCACTTTGAACTCATAACGACCATATCTTGTTCTGAAATAAGTCTTACATCTTCCTCTTATATTCCCACTTGGTGATAACCAAATCTGAGATCTATCTTTGAAAATATACTTACACCCCTTAGTTGATCAAATAGGTCATCTATCCTTGGAAAATGATACGTGTTCTTTATTGTTACCTTTTTCAACTGTCTAAATTCAATACAAAGTCTCAACGTACCATCCTTCTTATTCACGAAAAAAAACAATGCACCCTAAGACGACACACTTGGGTGTATATATCCCTTATTCATAATATATTCAAGTTGCATCTACAACTCCTTTAGTTTCGGTATACTCATTCTATAAGATGTCTTGGATACAAGTGTTTTTCTCAACATCAAATTAATAAATAAGTCAATATCTCTTTTTAGAGGCAATCCCAGTATCTCTTTAAAGACATCCTAGAATTCCTTTAGTACTCTATAGTATTCCACACTTGGAAATTTATCCTTATGTGCCTCTTCCATGTGTGCTGCGAATACTTGACATCCTTTCCTGAAACTTTTCTTCAACTGCAAGGCTGGAGCTTCTCTAATAGTCACAACTCTTTGAATTCCTTGAATTGAACTCCAATTTCATTCCTCATCCAAGCAAGTGAATTATTTATTGTAACAACCTAGGACAACATGATGCTCATCCAACCAATCCATACCAACGAGGCAATCATACGAACCCACAGTTGTACTATTCAAATTAACCTTTGTGCACAGTCCGTTAATTTCCAATGGACATACCTTAACCATCTCATTCATTTTCCTTTTTTTACCTGTAGCTAACTGCACCAATCAAGGTTTCCTAAGATTTCTTCTCAATAGATGGAATCTTTCCACCATCTTAGGATCTAGATAACTATGACTAGCTCTGGAATCAATTAAAATAACAATAGGTTGGTCATCAATATTACCTTCCACCTCGATCATGTGCGACTGGAACTTATCCTACTTGTTATCTAGCATGGCATAAATCCTTGGAACATTTATAACCATGTCCTCCATTGTCAAAACTTTATATACACTATGCACAATCCTTGCTTTATCACCTCTTTGAGGGCAATATCTACGCATATGATTTCCGCCACAATCCCAAAACTGCATAGGTTGTTGACATGACTTTTGTCCCACTGTTTCTAACATTCTGGTCTCCTGAAGAGTCATCTGTCCTTGCACAACATTTCTAAAAAATGATGGCTTAGCTCCCTTCTTCGTCTTTTCCACCTTAATTTTTATCTTATCTTCCCAAGCCTTTTGGAAATTTGGCTTTCCCCTTTGCTGGTCATAAAGACACTTAGCATGCCTTATGGTTTCTTCCAACGTCTTAGGGTCATCATATTGTATCTTGTCACTTATAAATGAGGGAAACCCACTCAAATATCTCTCAATATTCACCTGTTCATATTTTATAAAAGGCACATAATTCAACAGTTCTAAAAATCTTCTTTTGTACTCATCTATCATCATGCTCCCAAGATTCATTTCAAACAAATCCTTCATTTTTCTATCGTAGTATTGCTTGGTTAATTATTTCCTTTGGATATATGTCTTGAATTATCTCTAAGTCACTTTCTTCTCATCAATGTGTTGCACTTGCACATACTGGTCCCACCACATTGATGCCTTTCCTTTTAACTGATAGATAACAATTCTCCCTTCTGCCCGTGCAGAATAGTTATGCAATTGGAAGTAATTTCTCATACCTAGCAACCAAGTCTCCACATCTTCATATTTTTTGTGCTCACCGTCAAATATATGAGGCTTGATATTATTCATTCCCCCTTGTATCTCGGCCACCCCTGTCCTTCTCTTATGATTTCTGACAGGAGATGGAATCGAACTACTGAACATTTTCCTGAAAGGTTTATTACCAACACTTCTCTCTTCTATTATTTTCTCATCACGATACCTGCAATTTCTTGATCTACTCGACTCTGTATCCTTATCCATATTATTTTATATTCTATCCAGAATTTGCATCAATTTGATATTAAAGTCATCTTGCTGCGCCTTGGATCTCATATGTTAGGAAATGAAAGACACTTCCACACTAATCCTAGTATAAGAGAATAAGAATTTAATCAAGAACAAAAATGACACAAGCAATCACACAATGCACCGAGATTTTACCCTAGAAACCCTTAACTAGAAAAATGAACATTCCTTCGAGTGTTCCACTCTCTTATTGTCTTATTCAATCATAATAAAAGGTTACATGTCTAACCTTGGTCCATACTTAAGAAACAATCAACATCATACCCTCTTGCACAGGAAAGAACAACCATGTAGTCAATTCAAGTTACATATATGCATGACCAACAACCTACACTTACACATGCATTAACCTCCAAAAGTGCATTCTATGATTACCTTACAACAACAACAACAACAACAACAACTACAAATGAAACTGCAACAACAACAATCTTTATGGCCTTATAACACCCCTCTTTATAGGCTTTACAATAGACAAAAACCTAAATATTTTCACCCAAAAATGGTTATAGATCCATGCATATCATTGGCTACAAATATCACAAATCTCAGGACTCTGTTACAGTTGGCTCCAAGTCAGGTTTACCAGTCAAATACTATTCAGCCTTCATTTGGCCATCTCATGCTCCCACTTTGAACTCTTGTCGGTTGGCTTGCCATCGATATCTTCGACTTTGAATTTACCCGATCGACTCACTCGACCTTCGACTTGTTGTCGATCTACCTCGACTTTGACTTGCTATCAATCTACCTCGACTTTGAATTTCTGTCGATCTACCTCGACTTCGATAGTCAGTCGATTCACCTCAAATAGAATCTCAGTACAAAGAATATAACAACCCAACATTATCCCACTTGTTGTCTTCTTTGTTGAAACAAGAGTTCTATAGGGAAAATCCTCGTAAACTGGGTCTAAGGAATAGGCATAGCGATGACTCTCTTAAAATTCTGTTCTACCTGTAATCTAGCCCAAAACATTATAGACTAAGTTATAAGAGAAATAAGGAAGAGAGGGTTAATGAGTGCACCTTCAATCCTTACGGTTGGCGTAGACCTCTTCCGCTTGCTGCTGCCTCCTAGATCACATATCTCCTCCCAAATATGACCTGCAAGGGGTTAGGAATACAATGCAACAACGTATACAATATCTAATGATCACTTTAAAATCCTATAAATATATATAAATGCTCAAATTAACAAGAACATGTAAACATAGGTGTAAAGTCCTTCATTAGGGCTTCAAAGTTAAATGGTAAATTTGTAATCTAAATTAGTTTTCTTTTCTTGAACATGACATCTAATTTCTAATTCTATTTGCATTACAACAAATCTATCTAATTTATATTGAAGTTCTTAGTAAATTAATCAGTTAAATATCAAATTCTCAAATTATACAGCCCAAAATAGTCACAAAACAGATTTACACAACATATTATACATTTAACATATTACACATTTTCAATACATAGATACATAACTTTCATTCAGAACAAAATTAATACTGGTAAAATACCTCTTGAAGAAGGAGTTTGTCCCTTTCTTTCCTATTGTTGCTAACTTCTTGAAACTGTCTGAAAACTGTTTGAAACTGCCTAAAAACTGAATCTTTTCCTCCCAGCCAGCTAGGAACAGAGCCTCTTCGGCTCCCCAGCTCCAGGAATCCTTGAAGTTTCTTGGCCCCCGAGCCCAAAACTCCCAGCAACAGGTGCCCCTTGTGATAGAACTCTAACAAGCTCCTCAAGGAAAACCAACAATACAATCCTCCAACAAGCTTCCCCCCAGCCAAACCAGTAATACAGTCCTCTAATATGAAAAATAATGCTCCCGAAAACCAAAATTCCCTTCACGAGTGTTTTCCCCCTCCTCTTATCCTACTTTCCCCCCCTTCCTTATTCACCGCCTTCTCCCTTCATTAAGTCTCACCCACCTTATCCCTCCATTAAGTGTCAACCACCTTATCCCCTTTTCATTTATGGGTCATCTACCNATACACTAAGTCTCAAAATGAAAATTATTAATTTATTAAACCCATATTCCTTAAACAAATATTTAATCATGATTATTAATTGATTAATTAATTAAACTAATATACATTAAACAAATATTTAATTCATGACAATTGATTAATTACTTAGGGTTGTTACAATAGGGTTTTGGGACAAATATGTTTTCTTTTATTCAAATTCAAGATAAAAAAGTTACAACCGTTGCTGGCAACCGCTCTATGAACCAAATCTGAGATCCTCTATCGTGGCTCCAAGTGCATCAATCCCACATTATGTTGGTTGTGGATCCTAATTATTTTCTAGATTCAGAGGTCTTTGTTTTTAGCTGTGTTATTAACCCATGAAGACTTTACACCCCGGAAGAATGTACACTCCTCCATGTGGGGGAGTGCAGAGGGGGGTTACCCCCTCAGCGGGGTCCGGGGGAGAAGCCCCCAAAGGAAAAATTGCCTTGTAAATGTATATTGTAATTTCATTGTAAATCTAGACCGTTCATTATAAGGTCGCATATCTGACAGTAGAATTTATGTTAGGGTTTTTTTTCCCTATAATTCAACCCTCTTTTATGAGGGAAATGTATTTCGGCTATGGATCATTGTGAATATTGTATTCTAAGTGAGGAGTCTGTGAGAGAAATAAGAGGAAGTTACAATGGGTGTGCTGTAGGTTGTATCCCTTCATTTGCTGGATAATAATAAAGGAAGGACATGGAAATTTTTCTGGTGGACGTATTCCACACTTGGTGAACCACGTATATCCGTGTATCTATTGTATTGTGTATATTCTTTGTTTTATTTCTACATTTGTTTTATTTTATTTCTCCATGATCTTGTTTTTCTAACAACTGGTATCAAAGCGAAAGATAACTCGTAGGAAAAGAGGGTTCCTGGTTCGAGTGGGAGCAATGGAGGAAGATGAAAAGTTTAGGGTCGAGAAATTTAATGGCCAAAAATACCAGTTATGGAAGATGCAGATGGCAGCTTATTTATATCAGAAGGATCTATTCCTACCATTGGGCGGAATAGAAAATAATTCAACGACCATGAAGGAAAAAAAATGGGAGGTTCTTGACAAGAAGACACTAGGAACGATACGGCTAAGCCTGGTAGCGTCGATGGCTTTCAATATTTCGAAATAAAAGACAACAAAGGAGATGATGGATGCATTGGCGAAACTGTATGAAAAACCCTCAACATCTAATAAGGTATTTCTAATGAAGAGATTATTTAATATGAAGATGCCATAACGTGGGTCTGTTGCAGATCATTTAAATGAATTTAATACAATTACTAATCAACTAAGTTATGTAAAATTTGACTTTGATGATGAGTTCATGGATCTAATAATATTGTGCTCATTGCTAGAAAGTTGGAACAACTTGGTCATGGATGTAAGTAACTCTCTCTCTGGTTCAAACAATTTAAAATTTGATGATGTTGTTGGTGTTATCCTTAGTGAGGAAATGCAACGGAAAGAACAAGTGAGACATCAGGTAATGTGTTAAACATGAAGAACAGGGGAGGAAAAAAGGATGGAGGAAAGGGCTCAGGAAACCACGAGAATTCTAGGAAGGGCAGATCCAAATCCAGACTGGGAAAGACAAAGTGTTGGAATTGTGGGAAGAAAGGAAATCTGAAGAAATACTGCAGAGCTCCAAAGAAGCAAAGAGATGGAGAACAAGAGAAAAATCAAGAAGAACATTTAAGAGGTGATGTGTTACAAGATGATTTGATTCTTTTTGTAGATAATATTTATGAGTCTTGGGTAGTAGATTCAGTGGCTTCATTTCATGCCACACCCCATATGAAATATTTTATATATTATGTTCAAGTTGATTTTGGACAGGTTCATTTGGGTGATGATGCGCCATGAAAAATTGTTGGAATGATAAAGGTAAAAATAAAGAAAAGCAATGGAAAACAATGGTTGTTGAAAGAGGTAAGGCATGTTCCAGATATTAGGAAAAATATAATTTCAATAGGGTAGTTGGAAAGTGAAGTTTGTATATCCATATTTACAGATAAGGTGTGGAAGGTCACCAAAGGATAATTGGTGAAAACAAAAGGAGAGAAGGTAGGTACATTGTATTTATGTACTGGTAACACTGACTCTTCTATCTCTTTAGCTTCTACAAGAGTGGATACAACATTGTGGCATCATAGGATTGGACACATTAGTGAGAAGGGGATGTAGATACTTCACAAAAGAAATATTTTTCTAGATCTTAAACAAATTGATTTGGTTTTGTGTGAGCATTGCGTTTATAGAAAACATAAGAGAGTCAGATTTCTCAGAGTCGAAAAAGAAAAGAAGAGTGAATGGTTAGATCTATTGCATATAGATGTATGGGGACAAACTCATGTATCATCTCTTGGTGGCTCTCGTTATTATGTTACTTTTATTGATGATTCAACTAGAAAAACTTGGGTTTATTGCATTCGAAAAAAATATGATGTTTTTGATACTTTTAAGAAATGGAAAACTTTGGTTGAGAATGAGACAGGAAAAAGGTTGAAGTGTATCAGATCAGAAAATGGAGGTGAATATTGCAACAAGGAGTTTGATGATTATTGTTCATACCATGAGATTCGTAAAGAGAAGACAGTTCCAGGAACACCATAAGAAAATGGCGTGTCATAAAGGATGAACATGAAAATCATGGAGCGTACAAGGAGTATGAGATTGCATGCTGGTTTTCCCTTATAGTTCCGGGCATATGCTGTAGATACTGCTGTTTAATTAATAAACACAGGACCTTCAAGCTCTTTGGATGGTAGAATTCCATAGGAGGCATGGACAGGTAAAAAGGTAAACTATTATTTTTTGAATACTTTTGGTTGTGAATCATTTGTCCATATTGATAAAGAAAATAGAACAAAGATTGAGGAAAAATCCAAGAAGTGTACCTTTATTGGATATGGTGTTAATGATTTTGGTTATTGATTATGGGATTATGAAAATCACAAAATCATTAGGAGTAGATAAGTCATATTCAATGAGAAGGTCATGTAAAAAGATCAGTTGCATGGAAAGAAACATGAAAAAGAAAAACCAGAATACACAGTGCTTGATGAGATCATTGAAAAAGAAATTCCAAAGGTACCAGAAAATCATAATTTAAAACAATAGGATCAACATGTACCTCAAACTCCTGCAAATGTTGTTAGAATATCTACCAGGTTAAGTAGACCCCCTGAATGATACTCTCCTTCATTGTATTATTTATTGTTGATTGATTCTGGTGAACCAGAATGTTATGAAGAGGCAATGCAAGTAGACACAAAAAAGAAGTGGGAGAAAGGCATGGAAGATGAAATGGATTCCTTGGTAAATAACCATACTCGGGACTTGGTTTAGTTGTCTGCAGGAAAAAGAGCATTGCATAATAAATGGGTTTACAAGTTGAAGGAAGAAGATGGAGGAAAAAAGCGGTACAAGGATAGACTTGTTGTAAAGGGGTTTGCATAAAATAAAGGTATATATTTTGATGAAATATTTTCTCCTAATGTTAAATTGATTTCAATTAGGACTATTTTAAGTCTTGTGGCAGTAGAAGATTTTCATCTTGAACAATTAGATGTAAAAACAACTTTTCTCCATGGGGATTTGGAGGAAGAGATTTATATGCAGAAGGCACAGGGGTATGAGGTCAAAGGGAAGGAAAATTTGGTATGCAGGTTGAAGAATAGCTTGTATGGCCTAAAGAAAGCTCCAAGGCAATGGTATTTGAAGTTTGATAGGTTTATGACAGAACAAGGTTATAGTAGATGTCATTCTGATCATTGTGTTTATTTTAAAAGGCTAAAAAATGGAAGCTATATTATCTTGCTATTGTATGTAGATGACATGCTTGTTGCAGGGTCTAATATGAAGGATATAAATGTTCTCAAGAAGAAATTATCTAATTCATTTGCATTGAAGGATTTGGGTGCCACAAAGAAAATACTTGGCATGAGAATAACAAGAGACATGAAAAATCACAAATCGACATTGTCTCAGGGTGAGTACATAGAGAAGGTGTTGGAGAGGTTTAGAATACAAAATGCAAAACCAGTTAGTACACCTTTGTCCATCCATTTCAAATTAACTAAGGAAATGTGTCCGAAGACACATGAGGAGACATAATACATGTCCAGGGTCCCTTATTCATCAACAGTTGGAATCTTGATGTATGCGATGGTTTGCACAATACCAGATATTGCTAAGCAGTGGGAGTTGTGAGTAGGTATATGAACAATCCAGGTAAAAAGATTGGGAGGCAGTAAAGTGAATTTTCATGTATTTGAGAGGTACTTCTACTCATGCATTATGTTTTGGAGGTTCAAACACTTTTCTACAAGGATATGTTGATTCAAATATGGCAGGTGATAAATATAGCAGGAGGAGCACCAGAGGGTATGTTTATACTATAGGTGGAACAACAGTAAGTTGGATTTCGAAACTGCAAAAGGTTGTTTCACTTTCAACAACAGAGGAAGAGTATGTTGTTGTTACATAGGCTAGTAAAGAGATGATTTGGTTACAGAGGTTTATGGAGGAATTGGGAAAGAAGCAGGAGAATAGAAGGTTGTATTGTGACTATGAGAGTGCCATTCATATTGCAAAGAAATCATCCTTCCATTCAAAGACTAAGAATATACATATCATGTACCATTTCATACGATCGGTCTTGGAAGATGGAAATTTGAAGTTGGAAAAGATACACACTAGCTAGAATCTTGCAGACATTTTAACTAAGGGAGTAACCAGAGAGAAACTATGTTCCTGCTCAGTTTCAGTTGGTATTCAAGCATGAAGGTGAAGATGATAAATTTTCTAGGTCCAAGAAGGTTCATAGTCCCACAGATACAACAACGGTGGAGTTGTTGAGATCAGTCTCCAAGTGGGATATTGTTGGTTGTGGAGTCTGATTATCTTCCTGATTCAGAGGTATTTTTTTTTAGTTGTGTTTATACCCCATGAAGACTTTACACCCTAGAATAATGTACACTCCTCCATGAGGGAGAGTATAGAGGGCGGTTACCCCCTCTGCACAGGTTCGGGGGTGAATCCCCCGAAGGAAAAATTTCCTTGTAAATGTATATTGTAATTTCATTGTAAATATAGACCGTTCATTATAAGGTCACAGATCTAACAGTAGAATTTATGTTAGGTTTTTTTCCCCTATAAGGCAACCCTCTTTTATTAGGGAAATGTATTGCGGTGATGGATCATTATGAATATTGTATTTTGAGTGAGGAGACTGTGAGAAAAAGAAGAGGAAGTTACAACAGGTGTGTTGTAAGTTGTATCCTTTCATTTGCTAGATACTAATAAAGGAAGGACCTGGAAATTTCTCTGGTGGACGTAGCCAACACTGGGTGAACCACATATATCTGTGTCTCTATTGTATTGTGTATCTTATGTGCTATATTTCCGCATTTTATTTTATTTTATTTCTCCACGATTTTGTTTTTCTAACACATTAGATTATCACAACCAACATACCATCAAGGGAAGGAGGAAGGGCTGCATAGGGAGAATAGCTGGAGGGGAAAGCCGAGGATAAAAATTAGAGCAATATGCAAATCTTGGGCAATGAAAGGGAAGGGATTTTGGCAGAGTTTTCTTATTCTCTTGTTCATGTGTCTAAATGACTCCCCAAGACCTCTTTTTATATGAGAAAAATATGGTTTTGCGGTTTGGGGACAAGATACAAGGGGTAAAATGGTTAGGAAACCCTCCATATCCTGTAAACTCGGTAGAATTCTATGCAATTTTATATTTTTTGCAAATTTTGGAGGTAAAGGCGGGCTAACTAGCATGCAGAACACGCGTGTACGCGGGCTAACTAGCATGCAACATGCGTGTGTATGTAGGATATTAGTGCAGTAGGGTGTGTACACTATCCAAAAAATGGTTTTTTAGAAGGAAGCCTTAGTAGAATTTTTGGAAAAGTATGCAAATGGATGGGCCAATGTCTTGGATGCATAGATGTGGAATTTTTGGACTATAAAAAATGCCCCCTAATGTGTGAGGTCAGAAGAGAAATTGCTGGCTGAAATACATTACAATATATTTACACAGTGGGAAGGCACATATTTGAGTGAGACCGAGATGAGTGTTCGTGAGCATATCATCTGCAAAATAATGATAATATCTTTGAGGTGGGAATACCCATGCTCGTGATAAATTAAACATGGCTTCCAATCAAGTACACTACAAATCCATGCCATATATATAGTATCCATGACTATGAGACAAATATGAATGTCTATAAAGTGTAGTTGTGAATAATACACACCGACTCTACATCTCAAAATCATCTGAAGATATATAAGTACAATATGATATGCATCTCGAGGGAGCATCGACGCTAAAGATGAGAAATTCATAGCTCGACCAACAACTTCAAGATCTTCAAAACTTAGGTAGGAGTACAATAGGAGTGTAAGACTCACTACTTTGAGGTCTTTGACATGTCGTCGGGGAAGGAATAAAGGATCTCGATCATCAGACACACAACTTCATTGATTCCGAATACGAACTTGACTGGACTCTTGATATGGACAACTCCTAAAGGTCAAGAGATCAACTGCAGATTGAATGACTCAGATTGGATAAAACTTCCCTTGGAAAAAATCACGACAAAAATGATGAGACTTAGAAAGAATATTATTGACATAAGTCTATGATACACGAGGCACCAAAAAATCTTCATATGTTTGGAAGAGTAACCAAATGGAGGAGGACACAACTCTACGTAACGAGAACAACTTCCTAAGGTAATTTTAGATCCCAATTTTTGGTGAACAAACAAAAGGATGTGATTTTTCCAAGGGAGACTATCTAGCCACTGATAAAAGAGAATTTATATCCCGTCCCTCTTTTTTGGAATATTTGAATTTTTTGTCTTTTTCAAAAATTTTTAATGAGCTTGAAAAAGAATAAAATAATGCTATGTTACGAAGGAGGAACACATGTCACAGGAAAGAAAACTAGTTCGAAGTGCATGGAACATACTGATGCTTAGTGCAAGGAGGCATGTGAAGGATAATGATACTTGGGAAAATTCCTCCATGGGTCAAGGTGTCAGATCGAAAGGGAAAAAATGCTACAAGGCTTGCATTTAAGGAATTCTTTAAAGGTTCAGTTAATACCAACATGAATCCAGCATTAGGCCAAAGACACAAGGATGATACATGCAATGTGATTAAGGATGACACAACAAGACTCCTTCCATGTGAATTTTTATGATCCTAGATAAGGTAATCTCGATGGGTTTTCACATTTAGAGAGTCTAAAAAACACTAAAATAAGACTCTAGAGTGTTCCTTTTTCGTAACTAGTCCAGTCGGTTCGAAAAAGGGTTAAACTCATACCGAAAGGACGTGTCTTCAAAACCATTTTAATGAGTGTGACTGAGACAATATCACTAGGATATATTTTCAATTTTAAGGAGTCTGAAAAGATATTAACTATGGAATCACATCCTTTTTCTAAATTTAGTCCCCTTAGCCCGAAAAAGTATAAAATATAACTTAGGATAACTCTCCCAATGAGACATGTCTCCCGAGGCTTACCTTTTTCCTAGATAATCTATTGGACGGAAAAAGGGTTAAACTTATGCCAAATAAATATTCTTTCTGGACCAATTAATGAGTGTGAAAGGAACAAGGTCACTTGACAATATTTTCATATTTAGGGAGTTTGAAAATAGCTTAACTATGGACTCCGAGGGGGTTCCTTTTTCGTAGATAATCTCCAAGGCCCGAAAAAGAGATAAACCAAAACTAGGGAGAATGTCTCTTTTTCAAAAAATTAGTCCCTCAGGCCCACAAAGGGTTAAACTTATGCATGAGAATGCTCTCCTAGCGAACCGAAGCTCCTAGGGCATACCTTTATTTGTAAATTAACCTTCCGGACCGAAAAAAGGGGTAAAATACCATCGAACGGATGTTCCTTCAAATTTTAGTTTGATGAGCGTGAAGGGAAACAATATCACTCAATAATATTTTCAATTTTATAGATTCTGAAAAGGGATTAAAGAAGACTCTAGGGGGGCTTCTTTTCTTAAGTAATCCAAATGAGACCGAAAAGAATAAATTAGCTCTTGTTAGATGTTTCTTTCAAAGTTTAAGTGAGCTTGAAAGACAACAAACCATACTCTTGGGGATTCCCTCGGGTATGAGCCAAAAAAGATGAAGAAGGATGGGGCTTCGACACACAGTCATGGTAGGACTAAAAGGACTCCCAAGCCTATGGAAAAAAATCACATGGACGCCAAAATGCAACGAAGTATCTACCTAGGGCATCCATGTAGAGGAAGGTTCTACCACCTAATTACGATACTTCTAAAGTAGCATAGAAGATCACATGTCATACTTCAGTGGGATCGATCCTATGGAAAAGAGGAAAAAGTCAACAATATGCAAGATGCAAGGTGATGATAACCTAACTTATATGAAAATGTCAAAAAACAACTTTACCACAGGATGATGTGAGTGTAACCCATCTCGTAAAAACACCAAACCAAAATAAAGAGTTCATAAGAATGAACCAAAGATCTCTCAAAAAGAAACTTAATAACCCACCAAGCAAAGAATAGGTAAAAAGAGGACCAAACTGGGGAAAAAAGGGCCAAAAAGTCTATAAATAGGGGTAGACAACTCATTTTGACCATTACAAATTTGAAAATAACCAAAAAACCAAAAATCCAAAAATCCCTATTCCTTAAAACACGAATTCGAGGAGTTGCGGTGGAAAACAAATATTCAAACCTGAACCAAGTAAGTACAAATGAACTCTCTTATCCTTTCCATTCATCATTTATTGTCTATTTAATTGTTTATAGGGTACATGCCCTATTAGAAAGGTTGGGTCTACATGTATGCAGGTTGTCCACGCTGAACACATGTATATATGCGGGAAAAGTAACACTTAGCCCATGTACATACACGACTGCCTTAAAGACAACCCACGTACTTCTCTTTGAGATTTCAAAATAATATGAAACAAGGGACTAACCTCACAAACTTTTATGCAACATTATGTATGTTCACTAGTGAGAGAGAGAACATAAGGAGTTAGATGTCTTGTTAGAGGAGGATCCAGAGGCCATTGCCATGCTCAAGTTTTGTGGTATGTGGAAGTTTTTTCAATGTCCATTCATGAGGGCACAACCCAGGCTACTGAACCATTTGATAGAGTATTGGCACCTAGATGCAGAGGCCTTCATGATATAGGGCCAATAATTGACTCCGACGACTGAGGATACATACTTTTTGACCGACCTCTCCAGGAGGGGGGAACTAGTTAACTTGAGGAACTTTCCTCCAGGAGCGCACAACATAGAATATTAAATTGACATGTATTATGAGGATGGAACTGATAAATTAGGATCTCAAGTGCCAATCCATAAGTTCACAAGCCTCAACCTCTGTGTAGTATGTTACATGATTGGGTGGATCACAAGATCCCCAACACTTCATCAGGATTCACGTGCACATATGTATTGTGCAGCTTAGTGTCTGGATGCCACCATCTTTGAATGGAGCACTACAATGCTCACATACATGAAAAAACAACTAACTGACTGTCGAAGAATAACAAACAATAACTTTGGGTTCATGACCGTTTAGTGTGCTTTATTTTTCGAGAGAGTGCCAAGCCTTAGCCCGCGAGAGACAGTACAAGGCCATATTTCCTCCTTTTCGATATTATGCAGGTGGGAAACTTTGTTTCCTTGATAGGGTGCAAGGAGAGTATAGGAGGCCTTCGATGAAAAATTATTTGACTAGCGGGCCCGTCAAATTCTTGTTATCGAGGACTACCCCTATGCAGGATCAGTTTCTTAGGGGATCCTGATATGCCTATGCCCCCTAGCAAGGAGAACAGAGAGATATGTACACACATTTTTAGAGTTATTTTATTTTTAATTTTCTAAATATTATCCTTTTTATGATAATGTCAAAGTACTAACTCAATGATATGTTGTATACATACGTAGGATCAATACTACCAATCGAATTCGCCAAGACCAGGCGTCATCCTCAAGCGTATGTCATACCAGAAACATTAGGAGTACCAACAGCCGTGGGATGACCACCAACGAGAGATCCTAAGAGAGTACTGCGATGAGTAGAGAGGAACCTGACAACTCTCACTTGTGCAGTGTCGATGGCAGAGATAGAGGACCTTCTCCCAGCCATGCAACTGCATGTTGTAGGGGTACCCGGGACTTGGGTTCATCTATTCCTATGTCTTGTGAATGTTGTAGTTCATTATACTAGGGCCAACATGCCTAGACCATAGCTAGTAGGACCACATATGTGTCGAGGGCACCTTTTGTACTCTTTTATGTAGTGAGGGCTTGAGCCTAGCGATGTATACCGACTCTATTTGAGGCTTTCTATATATACATCTTTTTTCCTTATGGATACACATTTTGTACAAATGTAGTTACATATGCATGTATGTGTGTTCTTTTACTTTTATGTGTGAGAAATATGCCAGTCTAATACATGATTAGCCAATGTATCAGTTAGTTGATTAGATCTCCTAGAAACATGAATATAAGTAATATATTCAAAATATCATTCTAAGAGACATACCCTAAGGAATCATCGGTGAAGGGTAGGATCGTAGACACTATATACTCCATTTAACTGAGACACAACCAGTTGAGCATATAGATAAACACAGAGGTGACAAATACCATGTGACAAGGCATCACATAGTAATTCTATTACGACACTGTACTCGACAACATTGTTGGTTGCTTCGCCCAAACAAATACCTCTAGAAGACATCAATTGACCAAAGGGTGTGAAGATCACCCAAGATGCGGAAGAAAGTCTCCGAGTGTGTCGGCTAGCACCATCTGTGAACCCAACACAGACCTCATATTCTCTTGACATCTGCCGCAGTGAAAAGAAACACAATAAACTACACCTCCATAAAACAAAAAGACAAAAATTTATAAATAAATCCATACATTATACACAAGAATTCACACCCAAGTGACCGATCTAAGGGTAATACTTCTTAAGGTAGAGCCCATTTCTAGGCTCTGATAAAGCATTACCTTCAAAATCAACCAATTGATAGGCACCTTTTTCTAAAAATTTCTTAACAATGAATAGTTTGAACCACATGGGTTTGAATTTCCCTGCCCCCAAGGGATATTTATCTTGGTCATAGAATAGGACACGATCGCCTTCGGAGAAAACTCGAGGGTGGAAAGACCGATCATACTGACACTTGACATGTTTTTTGTGAGTCTCATTAGCCAAGGCTGCATCTCAACGCAACTCATGGAGCTACTTGAGATATAGAAGACACTCTTCAAGTGGAGAAGTGTCGGGCAATAGTTCCATTGGAAACTTAAGAGAAGGGATTTGGCACTCTATGCAAAATACTGCCTTCAATCTATAAACAAGTTGGAAAGAAGAAAAATCGGTAGCATTCTTGACTAAGGTTCGATAAGCTCAAAGTTCCAAGTACAACATCAAATGCCAATTCAACTTGGACGAATTGATTGTCCGTTGGATAATAGCCTTGAGAAAATTATTAACAGCCTCCACTTGACCATTCACATGTGGGTAGTAAGGTGATGAATATTCTTTCTTAAACCCCAATTTTGATGTTAAATCAGACATCATCTTGTTCTGGAAGTGACTTCCATGGTCTATGACAATCTCCTTCGAAATACCAAACCTCGCTACAATCTGGTTAAAAATAAATTGCACAATCGTTTCTCTGTCATTGCTGAATGTTAGCATATCCTTGACCCACTTAGTAAATTAGTCTACTTCTATGATGATATAGTGATGCCCCTTAGCTAAAACCAGGTGGCATGTAGTAAAATCAATCCCCCACTTGGTGAAGGGACCAACAACAATAACTGGAAACATGGGAGTAGGGTGTGCCCTCATCTTCCGAGAGAAGATCTGGCACGAGTGACACTTCTTGACCACCTATACACAATATTTGATCAACGTGGGCCAAAAGTATCCGGGGTGAAGAATATTTTGGGCTGTTGCCAACCCAGACAAGTGACCTCCACATGATCTTGTGTGACATTCATCCAACACAAGTTCTACCTATTCGTGAGTGAGACAAAGACAAAGAATGCAATCCACTTCTTGATGATATAAAGTATCATCGATGATAAGATAGTTCCACACTTGATGGTGTAATTGCTGACGCTCATCATGAGAAGTAGAAGAAGGGAACTTCAAAGTTTGAAGATACACAAGTATGTCTCCATACCAAAGGTCCGAAGATGCAATAAGGAAAAAATACCCATTGATCAGTGAATCTTCAGGAAATTCGTTACTACTCTTGACCAGAAGTTCCAAAATTAATTCAGCAAAGACCAAGGACTTTTTAGACTTTGCCGAAACAAAATCCAAGTAAAACTCTTGCAGGATGACTATCCATCGACTGATTTTCCCGTTGATGACTCGTCGTGTTAACACATATTAAAAAGGGTTCACGACAGACACAACAATGGTCTTGCAAAGTAATATGTAATGACAGAACCGTTGGAAAACATGAAAAGATGCCAAAGCAAGTTTCTCAACATGTGTGTAGTTGAGTTCTAGTCCTACCAAGCCTTGACTAATATAGTAGATAATATGCTCTTCGAGTGCTTCATCTTCTTGGACTAATACCATGCCAATAATAGACTTTGCAGTAGCCAAATACAACAGGAAATCCTTACCATAATCCAGAAGACTGAGCATAGGGGAAGATGTCAGAGCACATTTCAACGCTTTGAAATAGCGTTGAGCCACTTCATCCTAACAAAATGGGACCCCTTTCTTCAATAGACGCATAAATGCTTTAGTAATCTCAGCAAAGTTAGCAACAAAACACTGAATAAAGTTGGATTTCCCTTGCAGACTTTGAATATGGGGAATTGTGCACGACAGAGGTAATTGAACTATTGCCTCAACCTTAAGAGGATCAAGTATGATCCCTTTAGTTGACATGATAAAACCAAACAAGCGACCTGATGTTACGCAAAAACTACACTTATTCGGATTAAGGTGAATCTGATAGTAACGACACCTCTCAAAGATAAGTCGTAAAGGGGAGGGATGATCAGATCTCTTACAAGAACATGATTCTAGATCATCAAGATATGCCTCGACTATGTGTTTGAGGTCATGGAAGGAAAACGACATGGCTTGCTGAAAAGTGGATCCAACATTCTTAAGGCCAAAAGGAATTTTCCTGTATGTGAATGTACCCCAAGGACATAGAAACGTCATTTTATGTTGGTCCTCGGGCTTGATTTGAATCTAGTTGTACCTAAAAAAACCATCCATAAAATAAAATACCTCACAACCTGCACATTCATTGACAATCTGGTCAATGAACGGGGTTGGAAAATTATCTTTCGAGAAATCTTTGTTTAGATCACAAAAGTCCATACATACGCAGATCGTACTTTGGTTTTTGTTGACATGAATAAAGCTTGACACCCATTCCGTCAATTTCACTGGATAGATGAACCCAACATTGATGAGTTTCTCTACCTCATCCTTGATCATCTTTTCCTTCCGAGGATTGACTGGGAGAAGATTCTATTGGACATGCTTAACATCGAGGTAAGTGGTAATCTCATGTTCAACTATACATGGGTCAATGTCTGGAATCTCCTCATAAGACCAGGAAAATATGTCGTGAAACTCTCTAAATAATTCAATATAGGTCTAAATTTCTTCGGGGGAACATTCTTCTCTGATGAATACATTTTCCATGATGCCAGAGGTTCTAGAGATGTCGATAGGAATTGTTTCAGCTATACTTTCCATGTTTCCCTCGACATAGATTTTGTGCATGGCCAGAGGGTTAACAGGACAAGGGGCATCTCCATTCATGGTCGCAATGAGCTCCCCTGCCTCTATTCTCCTCAGCTCGGGTAAAAAATAATATCTATGGAGAAGATCATCCCAAGGTATAATTGGCCTAGACATTGCCTCCAAGATCACCTCGTCAGAGGGAAAGACTGACAAGGTGAAAGACTAAGTCCAAAGTATCATGAGTGGTGAGAGAGTCTTGAGCCCAAATAGGCTCAAGAACGAGATCTAGCTCTTGTAGGGGAGCCAGATCAGGGTTGGACGAGGCTTGATGTACAATACTATACACAACCTCATTAGCGGATAAGGGCATATCCATTATAGGGTGCCCTATCTCTTCCATCGAAGCCGATGGGGAAGATAAAATCCACGGGTTGTTAAATTAACTAGTTCTAAAAGAAGCGACTTGAAATATCATAGCCTTTAGCTAGTTAGGGAAAAACAAAATAAACTTGACATCATTAACAGGCAGCGGATAATAAAAAGTCCTCATTAAATACATAAACAATCTGACACCTAAGTTGATGGTACTTGGTTGCGGATTTTCAATCATTGGGACTGTGGATGCCCCTGATGAAGGTTCAAGACGGGAGAAGGATAACTGATCAATAATTATGATCTGACCTTCGTGAGGAAAACATAAGACCCGAAAAATGGTGGATACAACCATTTTCATAGCGTAGATCCAACTCCACCCTAACAAACAATTGTAGTCGAGAGGTGCATCGACTACTTCTACCTCAACACACACAATTTTTTCCTCCAACTGCATGGGGAAGGAGGGAATTATTCCATGTGGTCTAAAAGATCGACCGTCAAATGAGGTTAGCAACATGGGTGACAAAGACAACTTAGGTTGGCCAATTTCCTTCCAACATGCCAAAGACATCATGCAAATCGAGGAACCCTCATCAACCACCGTACAAAAAATGTTCCGTGTTAATGAATTCGTGGCGTACACCCATACTATGTGAAAACCAACGTGGTGAGGAAGATGAGGTTTGTAATCTGTAGGGTAAAAAACAATCATTCCCAAATTAGTAGTCTCAGCCGCTCCCAAGGCTGACAACAATGCTTTCCTCTATGAGGGGAAACTCTGGAGGACCTCCAAAGCAGACATTGCACAAGGATTTTGTGCTAGATCCTCCATAATGGAGTAATTTTGAGCATCCCTTGCATTCAGCTTGTGAGAATCCTTTTTTAATGCACCCTTAGGGATGCGAGTCATAGTTTCTCCCACAATATTCTCAATTTGACGAGGATGCGATGGGTTGGAGGTTTCTTTTCCTTTCTCAATAGATTATGGAATTCCGTAATTATGAGCCCTGGTCTACAGATGAACATCATATCTCATCATATAAACATTTGCAGCTCCCTTATTAGTATTAGGTGCAAGGGCTGCCTGATTTCGCCCAGGCGCATTCGTAAATGAGGAAGCTTGAGACATATTTTTCCCTTGTGGAAAAGGGTTGGTTAACACGACAAGATGATACTGTGCCAATATATTTTGGGATTCCTTAAGTCGAGGGAATTGGTGAGTCAAGTGGTCTTCCATGCAAATCTTACACGGAAAATTCACCTTAATATTTTTGTTTTTACCCTTGCAAGCATTATTCACAGCCTTCTTATCCCCTTTACCCTTATTGTTTTTAGATTTCCTATTTCCCTCGGATTGTTGGTTACCCTTGGGATTTTTCAAGTGCACACTGTGTACATCCGATGTTTGGGTTATGGGGGAAGCCAAACTAGGAGTTTGTCTGGACACAGTCTGTTGAATCAATAACTTTTGTAATTGATTAGTTAATTGATCTGTGGGATTTCTCTATGCTGAGCCTACTATGCCATCGACATGAGGCCCAAAATTCTATTTGGTGTTGTTGAAAGTCGACCGTGGTGCATATGATAGGATCTCGTATAGCATACTAGATTGTGAGTAAATAAACTGCATTTGCTGGGCTCTCATGGTAGCCTCTTCTTCAGAAAAAAACCCTGGATGTAACAACGTCTTTGGATACACAAGGCACCAAGGACTTAGGGAACCACTCTAGAAAAAATGTGGGAGGGACCTAAACTTTTATCAATCTCTTTCATCGACGCCATTCTCAGATGTGATTCGAGATATGGATGAATTTTGTTTGTTCGAAGTTGGCCAACAACTCGGTGTCAAAATCATATCTTACCGATAACTGGAAATGGTTTAAGAAAACCATAGCCAGGTCATTAAAGTAAGCTTACTTTGAGCTATCGATATCGATATACCATTTCATGACACCCCCTATAAGAGTGCATCGAAACAAACACAACTAAACAGATTCATCCTTTAATGAGTTGGATGACCACCATAAATGAAATGTTGTAACATGATCACCTGTATCTTTGCTAGGCTTTCCTTCAAACTTAGGGATGTCTGAGGTAAACTTAGTCGACATGGGGGCCAACATGGATCATGAAAGATCGGGTTGTTCAAAATATTTGACAAGTCTGGAAAATGTAGGGTTTCCAGGAAATTTAGTCTAGGTTGTGGTGGCTTCAAAGAAAAAGAGGGGCTTGGATTTTTACTGGAACCAGGTTGCCAGGAAACATTTTCCTGCTGGCTAGGGTTTTGGTAGAAACCGTGGTGGCCCTGGCCAGTAAAACGAGTTTGCGCTTGATTCTGCATCGTCCACCAATTCCCATAGTTTGATGACATGCCTTGTGTAGGGATTGCTCCCTACATGTATTCCAAGGACCTTGGTTGGGTGTTAAGCCCGAATATTGGTTCATTAACCCTTAATTGGGGCATATTATATTAGTAATGTTATTTTATTTATGTTGTCTTTAAGCCATTAGTTGTAATTATACCTCCTAGTCTCCTATATATACCAAGGAGACATTTTCATTTTGAATAATCTTGTACTTGAACATTTAAGTGGGGTAAAAGGAGGTTTCCCCCTTGAAGAGGCTTATTATATGAAATTATCTCTTTTTCAAGGCATTGAGTACTTTTCCTGAGGTTTTTTTCTATATTGATGTTTGGTTCTTAACATATGGTTTTAGAGCTCAAGGTCTTGGGGTTTCGCTGCTACATCTGAGACACTGTGGAATTTTTGCTATAACATTTTTTCTACAATGTTTCAGAAGGAACGACTTGGAGGATATTTAGTATACAGATCAAGGTATGTTGGGTTCAAAATTCAGTGCTTGAGGCCTGTACAAGATAGGGTTCTAGAATCATCCTGAAATGAGTCATTGCGGAATTTTCACTATAATTTTTTTTTTGTAATGTTTCAGACCCTGAAATATGGATGCCATTTACAGAAATTAGTAATGTATCTGTGGTAAAAATTTTAGCTTCTGGGTAATATTAAATTTGTAGATACACCTTTTGTAAGATAGGGTATCTAACTATCCCTATTGACTAGTCTCAAGAAGGTGTTCCAGTTAAAACAATCATAACGTCTTGCTAGAGTATCCAAATTGAGTGGGACTAGTTTCATTGGATTGTGGACAGTATGTAGTATTTTGGGTGCGAGTTTCAGAATTTGATATCAATTATTTTGTGCGGGGCATGCTATACAAGTGAGATCTCCTGGAACGGCCAAAAATCAGCAAGTTGCGAGGAAGTTACCGTAAATTCCACTTGGAACATGCAATTTTGATCAGACCTATGGCATTGCAGAGAGGAAATATCAAAGAACTACCTAAAAGGAAGTTTCATACCCAGAAGGGCCAAAAATGGGGAGATAGAACAGAATAAATATTGTCTAGTAGAACCGCCTCAAAATCAAGATTCAAAAGTGATACTTGGCCAACATGCCACCAAAAAAGGGACCTTCTACACCAAATAATCCTCCAAAAAATCCTAATTGGACTCTTGATGAAGGTGAAGAAATGCGTAGGTGAAGATGGATTCAATGGAAGCTAAGTTGGATACTAAAATGGATTCAATGGAAGCTAATTTGATGGAAGTATTGAAAAATTTCGTAACAGAGAAGACACCCGAAAGTCAAAATGCATCCCATGAAATTCATGATGAGGACACAAGGAAGGTGAATCAAGAATGGACAAACTCCAACTTTGGTTTGAAGACCAACCATGTTCCTAAGATTGATATGAGGAAGTTTGATGGCAAGGACCCAATAACATGGATACTTCAGATGGAGCAATTCTTTGATCTCCATAATGTGCCACATACAC
>ML794392.1:514756-526781 GCA_009831015.1 Picea engelmannii
CAAACATATTTATTGTGAGCATATTTGATATTTGTAGCATTGTGATATGATAAGGATCCAATTTTACACATTGAATGCTCTTATATTTTGGTGAACTCATATGAGATATTTGTCTTTGTTGAATAATCATTTATTTCATCAATAATTACATCAAATCATTGCTCACATATTAAAAGATAGTCGTTAATATCTTGAAGTACTAACCACTGCAACACATACTCTAGTTTTCTTGTCTTGTCTCGCAAACAGGTGCCATCCAGTGGAAGACATTCTTCTTGACTATCTCATCATTGGCAGTAATCTATGAAAGGGAATCCATCACTCTGATCCATCATACCTTTGGCACTTCTTAAACCCAGATTGCTTAGGGACGTCTCCATTGGACTAGCCATCCTAAATAGAAAGAGCTCCCCATCGAGGTGACAGTGGGTGGGGAAGCTCCTGTTATGCCGGTTTCAAGCCTTGACTCAAGCTCCTTAGACCTCTCCTACAAACCGTGCGATAACAGGTACCCGATGACGAACTTAAGAGAGTCATACATCTATTTGATGGCTCTCATATGTCGATTATATGGAGAGAAGGATTTCTTGATATTTTCAGAGGCATGGATGCCCTTAGCTTATACAGTGGAAATCTCTAGGAGCGGTTTCAACTGGGGTGTGATCATTTCTAAAAAACTGTACATATGTATACAACAGGCTTAGACGCCGAAGAAAGGAGAGACACCCTTTTTCTACATGGCTTCATATCTGCTTGATGTCAAGTGCGCCAGAAACATATTCATCGACATGAATCTGAGCTGGCATGTCGTAGAGCTCCCAGTCCACATGTATTTCAATGTGCTATGGGAGAAAAATTATAAAATATCTTACTCCCTTATTTGCGATGAATTCATCGCACAAATTTACTTCATTCTTTTTAAGAAGGAATGCCCAAGCCTATCGGCTGCGGCCAAGAAAATGATTTCCAAAGTAGGTCACTGGTACTTGGATGAGTAAGACACCTACATGAGGGTGTTTGGGGCCACCAGCGCATGTCCTTGACTGACTTGTATTGGGAGAAATATTGTATCAAATCATTTTGAAAGGTTACAATGCCACCTTGGTCAAAGACAAGAAGCGAGCCTTCATTCCCTATGGTTTCCATGTAGGTTTCTACTTGGTTAAATACACAAATCAATACAAACAAGAAGGGTTGATCCAACTCGAGTTTAGGTTCCAGACATGCCGGTTCTGAAAGCATGATCCAAAGGGATTGGTCTTGCAACACGCTTCACAAGTGTCGTCCTGCTGGCCATATGCCCACGACAAATTTGAAGATGAAGTCTTCACGAAAAATGCCCAGGACTGGGAGGAGGTGATAGCAAGGATGGCCAACCCCAAAATGACCAGGTTCAGGGCCATGAGATTGGATGAACAGGTGATGACCATAGAGAAATTGACTCAAGGGGCCCTCGGAACCAGAAAAGAAATTAGAGCGACATAACAAACAAAGGTTCCCCTGGTGGCCCTGATGAAGGAAAGAGGATTCCTTATGACACAAGATGCATGAGCAAGGGGATTTCTCATGATAGAACATGCAAAATGAGTAATTTATCAGCTGCAAGATGACCCATAACTCATAGGAATGATAGGGGCCCATGCCGACAACCCAAATGAAATCCGAGTAGGTCCAAGTGGCTTTGAGCTAATAGAAATTGATGAAATCACTGGGTTAGATAACACTAAAATTACAACACCATGGGCCAGATCACCAGGGGATGTTTAAGATCAACCAGATATAGTAAGAACATCAGAGGGAACAAGTGAACCAAACCCCCTCCATGAATTTATAAACATCTATGATGATGAATAAAGTCCGAAGGTATCCCTTGTAACTCCTATGCAGATCACACAAGAAAAGGATTCCGAGAAGGCATCTTCCCCAGCTCCTGATGCTCAAATTTGGAGCCCTTCACAGAATAAACAAGAGGTCGAAAGTGTCTTATACACTGAACTACTTGAGGTACTAGAAAATAAAAAGGACAATCCGACGGACGAGCCAGGGTTGGGCGAACAAAAAGAAGAATCCCCTCAGACGGAAATTGACATCTCAACAACCGGTTATCAAGTAAGTACCGAGCCTACCCCTGATTCTTCAATTTCAACTGGTACTCAACCTCTAGATGAGAAAAAACATAGGCCGAACCTTCAAAACACATGGAGGAGGTTCAAGAACCTACTCTTGAACAAATATACACCATCGAGAGCTTGGGAAATATGCTCATCTAGGCAGATCAACAAATCCCTGAACCCCTGGATGAATTCGCTGACATACATGCCATCACTTATGATCAGAAAAGGAAAGATATCATGTAGAGAACCACCAATAAGAGGAGGATCACTCTAGATCGCTCCATCCTCATCACCATGGAGGAAAAACTGATCAACACAGAGCATGCCAAGACATCCAAACTTATCGGTGCATGGATGGAAATCATAGATGACACCCTGGACAGAGAGAAAAGGGATGAAGAGGAGCTGGCTGCTGCACTTAAGGAATTGGAACATCTGCGCCACTTGGTGAAATATTACCAGGACACCACACAGGCTGTGGTGTTCTTGAGAGGCTAATTGTAGGAGGCCTAAAACAAATTTACAGATGAACGACACTTATTCACTGCAGGGATAGCCAAGCTTCAAGAAGACACCGTCATGGAACTAGAGACATGCAAGGATATGGAGAGGTGGTACGAGAAAGCACACACATGCATGGAAAGGATCGACTATGTCAACGTAGTGCAACAGGGCCAAGACGACGAAGAGCATGACATGTGGGTGATAAGGGAAAGAAACATCGATTGCATAAGGAAATTGATTGAATATTGGGTAAAAATGGCTCAGGAACCTCATCGGGAAATCAAAGAGAAATGGGTTGAGTGAAAGAAAATATGGACCAAGATCAACTGAGAAATGAGAGACATCGGCCTCCTTGAATTCGTCACACCGGATGACTTTGTTGACTTGTGCGACATAGTCAAATCACATGCAGAACAAGACTCATCATGGGATGCAGAAATAGAAAAGGTGGAATACATGGTGCTAGGACAGGTGTAATATTTCATGGAGAATCCGATCAAAGCTCATGCCATGTTGCAGCAGTTAAGTGCCAGAATAGTCAAGTATCGGGCATGGGATAAGAGAGATCCTTTCATCCCCAATGGAACAACATAGATTCCCGTATGCTAACACATGCGAGGATCTCTTCGTCAAGTGGTTAGAGTACGAGAAGAGTTATCCACTCAAGTGATATCATTTGATGACTCTTTCAAGACTGATAGAAGAAAGCGCCGTGTGGCGAGTTTTTGTTTTACTTAGCTACACTTTAATAGTTATTTTTAGTTAATAGTATGTTATAAATAAGAGGATTGACATGTTAGCAAAGGGTCGATGGTTGTTGCAAAGACCCTCATTTTTGTATTTGTAAAGAACTACTTCAGAGATGCCTTAATTGAGAAGTCATGTTTAGGACGAGAGACAAGTTTGTGTTTTTCATCAAAAGTGTGTATGATTGGATGTGGAGAAGAATTATTTTTGATTTCATATCATGAATGGATGCTGTAATGAGTAAGAGCTTCTAAATCTACTAATAAGTTATTTGATTCAATGTTTTTGATAGTTCTTGTCTTTAATGATGAAAAGTAAATCGTGGTGTTAATATGTGATTGATGATTAGAGTTAAGGAAACTATTTTTCTTTCCATTGTTTATCGCATGCATGTTTTCTTCTAATAAATTGTGTCTTAGTTAATAATTGGAACGCCAGAACGAGATCTAGCTTTTGTAGGGGAGCTAGATTAGGGTTGGATGAGGATTTTTGAACAATACTATACACAACCTCATTAGAATATAAGGGCATATCCATTCTAGGGTTCCCTATCTCTTCCATCGAAGCCGATGGGGAAGATAAAATCCACGGGTTGTTAAATTAACTAGTTCTAAAAGAAGCGAGTTGAAATATCACAACCTTTAGCTAGTAAGGGACAACCGAAATAAACTTGAAATCATTAGAAAGCAACGGATAATCAAAAGTCCCCATTAAAGACAGAAACAATCCAGCACCTAAGTTGATCGTACTTGGTTGCGGGTTGTCAATCATCGGGACTATGGATGCCCCTGATGAAGGTTCAGGATGGGAGTAGGATAATTGATCAACGATTATGATCCGACCTTCGTGAGGAAAACATAAGACCCAAAAAATGGTGGATACAACCGTTGTCATAGCATAGGTCCAACACCACCCTAACAAACAATTGTAGTCAAGAGGCGCATCAACTACTTCTACCTCCACACACATAGCTTTTCCCTCCAACTGCACTGGGAAGGAGGGAATTATTCCATGTGGTCTAAAAGATTGACCATCAAACGAGGTTAGCAACATGGGCGACAAAGACAAATCATGTTGGCCAATGTCCTTCCAACATGCCAATGACATCATGCAAATCGAGGAACCCTCATCAACCAACATACAAAAAATGTTCTGTGTTAATGAATTTGTGGCGTACACCCATACTATCTGAAAACCAATGTGGTGAGGAAGACGGGGTTTATAATCTGTACGGTAAAAAACAATCATTCCCAAGTTAGTAGTCTCAACCTCTCCCAAGGTAGACAACAATGCTTTCCTCTATGAGGGGAAACTCTGGAGGACCTCCAGAGCAGACATTGCACAAGGAGTTTGTGTAACATCCTCCATGATGGAGTAATTCTGAGCATCCCTTGTGGTCAGGTTGTGAGAATCCTTTTTAAATGCACCAATAGGGATGTGAATCATAGTTTCTCCCACAATATTCTCAATCTGAAGAGGATGCGGTGGGTTGGAGGTTTCTTTTCCTTTCTCAACAGATTATGGAATTCCATAATTATGAGCTCTGGTCTGTAGATGAACATCATATCTCATCATATAAACATTTTCGACTCCATTATTAGTATTAGGCACGGGGGCTCCCTGATTTCTCCCAGACACATTTGTGGATGATGAATCTTGAGCCATATTTTTCCCTTGTAGAAAAGGATTGGTTAACACGACAGGATGATATTGTTCCAATAGATTTTGGGATTCCTTAAGTTGAGGGAATTGGTGAGTCAAGTGGTCATCCATGCAAAGCTTAAACGAAAAGTTCACCTTACTCTTTTCATTTTTACCCTTGCTAGCATTATTCACAACCTTCTTATCCCCTTTACCCTTCTTATTTTTAGATTTCCTCTTTCCCTCAAATTGTTGGTTACCCTTGGGTTTTTTCGATTGCACAACGCACCAAGGACTTAAGGAGCCACTCGAGAAAAAATGCGGGAGGGACCTTAACTTTTATCAATCTCTTTCATCGATGCCATTCTCGGATGTGATCCGAGATATGGATGAATTTTGTTTGGTCGAAGTTTGCCAATAACTTAGTGTCTAAATCATATCTTACCGATAACTGGTAATGGTTTAAGAAAACCATATCCAGGTCATTAAAGTAAGATTACTTTAAGCTATCGAGATCAATATACCATTTCGTGACACCCTTATAAGAGTGCATTGAAACAAACACAATTGAATGGAGTCATCCTTTAATAAGTTGGATGACCACCATAAATGAAATGTCGTAACATGATCACTTGGATCTTCGCCATGCTTGCCTTCAAACTTAGGGATGTATGAGGGAAACTTAGTCGACATGGGGGCCAACATCGATCATGAAAGATCGGGTCGTTCAATAGCCTTGACAAGTTTGGAAAATGTATGGTTTCTAGGAAATGTAGTCTAGGTTGTGGTGGATTAAAAGGAAAAGAGGGGACTGGATTTTGAGTGGAACCAGGTTGCTAGGAAACATTTTCCTGCTAGACAGGGTTCTGGTAGAAACCATGGTGTCCCTAGCCAGTAAATGGAGTTTTCACTTGATTCTGCATCATCTACTGATTCCCGTAGTTTGATGACATACCTTGTGTAGGGATTGCTCCTTGCAGGGTATTCCAAGGACCTTGTTTGGGGATGCCCCTAGCCAACCCTCCTGGCATAGGTACTGAACCCTACCTGGGGTTCCACTGAGTGTGGGAGAGGTTTCCCCTGATCGACATGCCTTGCAAAGGAAACGAGCCCTATCAGGGATTTCCAATACCTTGTGAGGAGTAAACTCCTGTCATCACTCCCTGTGAAGGAATGAATCCTTGCATAGGGTTTGGTTGACCAAAGAAGGGGTTTTCCCCTACCGATAAAGTGGACGATGAGAAAACGTTATTTTCGAATGCATCGAACAAAGAAAAAGGAATAGACCCTACTAGAGTCATATAGGATTGAGGTCCATGACTCCCCCCAATGAACAAACTAGAGCTGGTGTTAAGACCGATTGGCTGCTGGAAAGTGCCTCCTAGCGAAGGGGATAGAGGAGAGATATGACCCCCAACATAAGTGATAGAATTAAACCCAACAGTGGTGTCTGCAAGAGATCCTTGTAAGGGATAATTAGAGATCCCTGCCCCCAAACCAACAATTTATAGATTAGATTAGGTTAAGATCAAACTAGAGTTGAAACTTGACATCCCATATGAAAAGGGAGTGCCATACACAGTTTGGTTAGAGGGAACATTGGTCAGAGTCATCGAGGGGACCATGCCACTTCTCGAAGTAGTGGGTGTTTGGACCGACATAGTCCTAAAAGGTGGAGGTGGGGGGGAGGTATGACAACCCTTCCTGAGGCAACTGAGATGGGAGTATGAGGACTCCCAGAAGAGCTAGCACTAGTTGCTTCCATAACCGTTTGTCTAACAAATTGATGTTCAGGTGAAGTCACCTTAGTAGGGATTATTTGAATAAGAAGCGACATTGCTAAGTCAATGATCAAATATTTTGTGGTCCTAAACCCTTCAACTTCAGGAACAGAAACGGTGGACTCCTCCGGTGTAGGAAAGTCTTCTATGGGAGTTGGCTCGGGTACAATTTCCTGTGGCCCAATCACTTCAAATGAACTGTCTTGATCTAGCGTATGCCTCAGCGGTGGCGAAGGTGGCTCTAATGTAACCGATGACATGACCTGAATCTTATGCGAACGATGAAGATGTTGATATTCCACCTTGATAAATGATCAACCGTAACTCTAAGGTTAGGCTAGCGTGAAATATAATGTACACAATAAAAATTTAATAACCACAAATCACGCAAACAACTGATTGGAAAGAAGAATAGTTACACCAATCGATACTGTTGAGCACTCAACACACTCTAAAAATCCTATGTCAAATTTTTACTTTTTTGGGTACCACTTGATCTTTGCATTGTCTGATTCGACTTCATTTTAAGAAATGTTTTGTCTTTGCTTATTATCATGACTCTCATCAGCTATTCAGGTTTGTTTGAACTTATGAAACCCTATGAATTAAAAATCCTTAACACCCGAGTAAAGAATCAACAACCAAAACACTTCACTTGACACGCTCAGATTTGACATCGGAGGGAATTCAAAGAAGGAAAAGAACCACTCGGGAAACCTTAGTCACCGAGCACTGATCTCCATCGACATTGGAAAAAAAAAGTTTTTTTTTGTTTGCATTAAAGTCTTGCATAAGGATATCTCTGATAGTTTACATCCTATGTGCTTATCAGAATCAGGGAAAAGCTAAAAGGATCGCTACAAACATTCTGACCATGATAAAGAGTATTCCCGATTGTCGATCTCCGATGCGTTTTTGGCATCAAGAATTTTTCAAGGAAGCTAATATGAAGAAAGCACTTGACAGGTTTATCGCCGATCGCCGACCCTGGATACATTTTTGGCATCGAAAAGCTAAGTTTTTAGAACGAATAACTTAAGGAAAGTCCCAACTCCAATTAATACACATGGATTAGGTCACCGGTCTTCAATGCCACGTGTCTTTTACAGATTGGAGAACCGTACGGTCTAGTTTTACCCCGAGTCATTATTGGTTCCCTAGGTCTGAGTCACACCTCTGAGTCAGCCTTTTCCAAGAAAACATTGTACGATGAGATTGATCGGCGTTAGAGATTTTTGCAGAAGAACATCGACATAAATTTTCATAACACATCCCCAATCCCCGATTCACCCACTGAGAGAGCGACACGATGGGACATTTTAGCATTAGATAAGATGGGATTTTGGACATTTACGGAGCTAATTAATACCAAATACTGCATTAGTTTCTACATCGTGCACCAATTAAAACATTCGTTTGAAATCACCAATAGACCACATCACCCCCCGTGCCTCCGCCGTCAACCCACGATGAATTTAAGTTAGGGTGATTTGGCGGAAGATCTGTTTAAATTTCACTCATCAACCGAATTGAATGGTTGATGTGACAGAGTAAGTTCTTCCCTGGTTTAAGCTATCTTGATTCATTGTAAACGAAATCATTCTGTGCGCAAGGAAATTTAGAGCAATCAAAGAAGCAAGATGAGTAATTCGAAGGCTGCATAGATCCTGTGAGTATCAAAATAACCAGGTTTAGTAAGATTTACACGTATGTGGATTTTTCATAGTTACAGTTCATATATTTTATCTGGTTTTGTTCTTCACACAACCTCTAAATTTTTATTCTTAGTTGCATGAAAAATGCCGCCAATAAATCCAACCATGAGACGATCGCTGAGGGCACCGAAGCTGAAAGAACCATAGGTAGGCGAAATCTCTTCACCAGGGGCCACAAAGAAATTAGAATAAACTTTGAGGCCAGAACCTTTCATTAAGACATCGACAAAGAAGGCTTTCATCCAGCCTCCAACCCCTGGAGATACAGAGGCAAGCATAGGATCCAAGATGACACTCCCACATTGGGGATAACTCTTTAACAAGATCATCTGGGAGGAATACCTAGAATATATACCACACAGTGATCCATATGTTAGAGCGTTAGACGACGAAGTGTTCCCAAACATCCAATGGTTGTACCTGCACATGGTGGTGAGCATAAGCCTCATTTTTCTCTGTATTGAAGTCTTGAAATGGCTAATCGACCACACAGACACCCAAAAATGTTTGATCAATGATGAAAATGGTGGGTGTGTTGGAGTGTTCTTACCGGTAGAGGTCCAAAAATACTACAAACTCTGAGACTCCGAGGAGCGTCTAAATACATATTTCATTTTGAAGTTCTATGAGCACCACAAGACCATCTGACTGATGGTCTCATGGTGGAGGGAAGACAAGAAATACACCAACCAGATCACTGGCTGGTACCAGATGGCCAAATTAAGGGAGACATACATCTGTTCGATGGATCTCATCTATCGATTATATGGAGAGAAAGACTACTCCAGATTTTCAGAGGCATGAATGCCCTTAGGTTATTCAATGGCAATATCTGGGAGCAGTTTCAACTGGGGTGCGATCATTTCTAAACAACTGAGCATATGTAAACAATAGGCTCAAACGTCGAAGGAAGGATAGAAACTAGTTTTCTACATGGCTTAAAATCTGCTCGATGTTATGTGTGCCAGAAACATCTTCGTCGACATGAATATGAGATGGCATGTTGTAGAGGTCCTGGTCCATGTCTATTTTAGTGTGCTATGGGAGAAAAATTATAAAATACCTGACTCCCTCATCTGCGATGAATTCATCGCACAAATTTACTTCATTATTTTTAAGAGGGAATGCCCGAGACTATTGGTTGCGACCAAGAAAATGATTTTCAAAGTAGGTCACTGGTACTTGGACGAGAAAGACACCTACATTAGGGTGTCCAAGGCCACCGGAGCACCACATATCCTACCAGTGCATGTCCCTAAATAACTTGTAGTGGGATAAATATTCTATCAAACCATTCTGCAAGGTTACAATGCCACCTTGGTCAAATACAAGAAGCGTGCGTTCATTCCCTATGGTTTCCATGTTCCTTAGAGGCGAATTATAGGAGGCCTAAAAAAAATTTACATATGAACAACACCTATTCACTCCAAGGATAGCCGAGCTTCAAGAAGACACCGTCATGGAATTGGTGATGTGCAAGGATATGGAGAGGTGGTACGAGAAAGCACACCAATCCATGGAAAGGATTGACTATATCAACATGGTGCAACAGGGTCGATATTCCGAAGAACATGACATTCAGGTGCTAAGGGAAAGAAACATCAATTGCATAAGGAAATTGATCGAATGTTGTTTAAAAATGGCTCAGGGACCTCATTGGGAAATCGAATAGAAATGGGTCGAGTGCGAGAAAATATGGACCAAGATCAACCAGGCAATGAGAGACATCAACCTCCCCGAATTCAGCACACTAGATGACTTTGTTGACTTGCGTGACATAGTCAAATCAAATGCCGAACAAGACTCATCATGGGCTGCAGAAATAGAAAAGGCGGTATACATGGCGCCAGGATAGGTGCAACAATTCATGGAGCATCCGATCAAAGCTCGAGCCATGTTGCAGCAGTTAAGTGCCAGAATAGTCAAGTATCCAACATGGGCAGTAGAGATAAGAGAGATCCTTTCATCCCCAATGGAATAACATAGATTCCCGTATGCTAACACATGCGAGGATCTCTTTGTCAAGTGGTTGGAGTATGAGAAGAGTCATCCACTCAAGTGATATCATTTGATGACTCTTTCAAGACTGATAGAAGAATGCGCCACGTGGTGAGTTTTTGTTTTACTTAGCTACACTTTAACAATTATTTTTAGTTAATAGTATGTTATAAATAAGAGGATCGACCTGTTAGCAAAGGGTCTATGGTTGTTGTAAAGATCCTCATTTTTGGATTTGTAAAGAACTATTTCAGAGATGCCTTAATTGAGAATTCATGTTTAGGACCAGAGACAAGTTTGTGTTCTTCATCAAAAGCGTGTATGATTGGATGTGGAGAAGAATTATTTCTGATTTCATATCATGAATGGATGCTGTAACGAGTAAGAGCTTCTAAATCTGTTGATAAGTTATCCGATTCAATGTTTTTCATAGTTCTTGTATTTAATGATGAAAAGTAAATCGTGGTGTTAATATGTGATTGATGATTAGAGTTAAGGAAACTATTTTTCTTTCCATCGTTTATCGCATGCATGTTTTCTTCTGATAAATTGTGTCTTAGTCAATAATTGGAACACCAGAACGATATCTAGCTCTTGTAGAGGAGCTAGATCAGGGTTGGATGAGGCTTGTTGAACAATACTGTACACAACCTCATTAGAGGATAAGGGAATATCCATTCTAGGGTGCCCTATCTCTTCCATCGAAGCTTATGGGGAAGATAAAATCCATGGGTTGTTAAATTAACTAGTTCTAAAAGAAGTGACTTGAAATATCACAACCTTTAGCTAGTTAGGGACAACCGAAATAAACTTGACATCATTAGTAGGTAATGGATAATCAAAAGTCCCCATTAAACACGGAAAAAATCCGGCACCTAAGTTGATGGTACTTGGTTGTGGGTTGTCAATCATCGGGACTATGGATGTCCCTGATGAAGGTTCAGAATGGGAGAAGGATAACTGATCAATGATTATGATTCGGCCTTCGTGACGGAAACATAAGACCCAAAAAATGGTGGATACAACCATTTTCATAGATTAGGTCCAACTCCACCATAAAAAACAATTGTAGTTGAGAGGCACATTGACTACCTCTACCTTGACACACACAGTTTTTCCCTGCAACTACACGGGGAAGAGGGAATTATGCCATGTGGTATAAAAGATTGACCGTCAAACGAGGTTAGAAACATGGGTGACAGAGACAAATCAGGTTGGCTAATGTCCTTCCAACATGCCAACAACATCATGCAAATCAAGGAACCCTCATCAACCATCGTACAAAAAATGTTTAGTGTCAATGAATTCGTGGCGTACACCCATACTATCTAAAAACTAACGTGGTGAGGAAGATGAGGTTTATAATCTGTAGGCTAATAAACAATCATTCCCAAGTTAGTAGTCTCAGCCACTCCCAATTTAGAAAACAATGCTTTCCTCTGTGAGGGGAAACTCTGGAGGACCTCCAAAGCAGACATTGCATAAGGAGTTTGTGCCAGATCCTCCATGATGGAGTAATTCTGAG
>ML794393.1:14881-39094 GCA_009831015.1 Picea engelmannii
CTATGTTTGCTTGATTATCCCCTTTATAAGTTGAGGGGTCTAAGTGGTGCAGTATTTAGATCATGCATATCATCATTCTTAAGAAGGAAAGTGATTTTTCCCCACATCCAAGAGCTTACAATGCAAAGTTTAGTTCAAATGTGTGGCCTCCTGTGTGGACAGAGGCGCATATGGCGCCTGCGCGCTGACGTAACTGAAAGGAAAAGTGCATGCGTGCCCGACGCGTGCCTGTGGGGTAAAATACCCACGCGCCTGTGTCAAAAATCTGAGAAGAAAAATCCGGATGGATTTCTCTCCAATGTCTGGTGAATTGACTGGTAAGCAGGTCGGCAGAGGCCGGTTTGTGAACCTGCAAGTTAATGAAATCAAAAGGAAAAAAAATAAAGCCCAAATGAGGGAGGAATTGATACCAACTCCCCAGTATGGTCACCAATCTGTTTGCACTCAATTCGTCACTAGGTGAGAAAATTAAGAGTTCTTACATGCCCAGTTGGGCTCTGCTAGGCATGACAGCTGTAAGGTAAAAGGTTAGAGAAAGAAACGATAAAACAATAAGCAAAAACAAATTAAAACTAACTAAAACTATGAGCATATGGAAAAATGAAAAATAAATGTAAATGGACCAATATCACCAATATATAAGCTGATCTGATTGATGAAATCCAAAGACACAAAGGAGAAAGGGGACTTGGGTCCCTTCTTCCTCCAATGGAAGGCTCTTGAGGCCCTCACTGATTGCTCTCCTTACAATGAAAAGATGAAAATGTGGTTGAAAGAACTCCAAGCTTATTCACTCAAGTGAGGGATGAATAGCTCTATGAAATGTAGCTTGTAATGTTTATTGCCAAAGAATGGGTCCTTAGCAATCTCAGCAGCATAACAGTATGAAGAATTCCTTGAGAAAATGGTGGTCATTCATGGCTTTTTATAGCCAAGCATTGGATCATTATGTATCCTCTTTTGAATGTGAAAAGGGGCTCTTTAGGGCACAATTAGGTCTTTGACCAGCCCACCATGAGGATTGAGCTCGGATTTGGTGTCAAATCGACTTGTGAGCTGATCCATTAGTGGTTGGGAGGCCGACCAATTTCAATAAATGCGCCGTTTAGCAGGCGCGCGGGTTTTTCACCCAACAACCTCGCCTTTTGCACCTATGCGCGCTTTGTACGTTTCTGTTATGCGCGTGCGCGCGCGCACCTAGATGATGTAAAGCGCCTTTCAAATTTTTGGTCATTTGTATAGTTTTTTACCCTTTTGCAATGTTGTGGAATTAATCCTGTGCCATGAATGACTCCAGTCCTGTTTTGACGATGTGGAGTTCTTGTTGCCGTGCGCGGACGAAATTTCAGTGATAACAGCCACCATGAATACACTGGGGATCTATGTGAGAAGAATTGAATTAAGACATAGCCACGTGACATACAAAGTGGATCTATGTGCCGATACAAATCATACATACTACATCGCAGCCTGGATAAAAAAGATGAGACCTAGGGTCTTCAATCCTGTCACCTGAAAGTACAAATCTAGCCAAGCGATTACAGTGTTGAAGTCGAACATGGTAGAAACCACTTGATTACCGGTCATTGATGAAAACCATTAACAAGTGCGAGGGAAATCACCATTGATGTCAATGACTCCCAAGGTATCGAAGTACAATCCGAACGAATGAGAATGAATGAGTTGAAGTTGATCCCTCGGCGGAATCTCTCGATCAGGGATCAATGATCTGAAACCCCTGTCGAAAGTGAAGAGACCTGCCATTAAGGCATGCAAGTTCCAAGGTACTAAATGATTTTGAAGTCTCATTTCTGGATAATGACTTGGAGTCGATGGAACAAGACTTGTCACAGGAGGGCCTTAATGTATCCCCCATCAATGAAATTAAATAAGTAATAGATTTTGAGGGTGAAACAAAGTATGAATACGGGTTGAAACAAACACAGGGAAGGATGACATAGTAAGAATGGACAACTATAGATGTCCGACTCAATAGAGGGCTCGTTCGAACTTCTCTTGAACATATGAACGACACGACCAAGGACTTAGCAACACTGACTCAAAGACGACCCAAGATATGACCTTGTAGCAAGTCGAACGAGAGACAAATAGATTTCCCAACCCCGATTCAAATGACAAATAGGGGGTGTCATGTTCAAGAGCGACACTTACTGCCATTAATATGAATACGAAAACATATCCCTTTCCCAAAATTTCCCCCACCATTTCTGGTGAGTACCTCTTTATTTTTACACAAGCTTGAGGAGGATAACATATGCTTGTTGATGTAAGCTCATCCTTTGGATGAGTCCCTCAGAGTATATTTAACAAACCCTAGGAAGGAGTGGTTCGGTCCCATTGTGGGTCTTTCGATGTTTGTTTAACGAGTCCAAGGATATAAAACCCAGAGTTTTTTCATGTTTTTAGAGTCTAAAAAACACTTAAAGAGAACTCTCTCAGTTCCCTTTTCGTAAAAGAGTTCGATGAGACCAAAAAAATGATAAACTATTGCCCATCGAACGTTTTCTTCAAATACTTTAATGAGAGTGAAAAGAACAAGATCGCTCAGCAATCTTTTCATGTTTAGAGAGTCTGAAAAGATATTAAAGGGAACTCCAGTGGGTTCCTTTTTCGTATAACCTTTACGAGTCCAAAAAAGTGATAAAAGTATACTTGATTGCGTTCTCACATATTTACGAGCATGAGAAAGAACAAAGACTAAGCTCAGTAACTTATTCTCATGTATTTACTAGCATGAGAAAGAACAAAGACTAAGCTCGGGATTTTTTTCATTTTTATGCAAGCTTTAAAACAAAACAAAACTATGCTTGGACCTGGTTTCATTTTTACACAAGCTTGAACCAGAGGAAACTATGCTTGAGGTAAGTGGTTTCATTTTTACACAAGCTTGAACCATAGAAAACTATGCTTGGACTTCCCAATGCATAACACATGGATGGTTGGTGCTTAGCCCCCAGCTTAAGAAACTAGCGGCTCTACTTTAGCATGAAGTCCAGAGCCTAAAAGTATTTCCCCCCAATCTTCATTTCATCCAGCGACAAAGGCAGAGGAAATGAAGCTTCAAATACTAGATGAAGGACTTGAATCAAACAGAGAGGGGGAAAACTATTTCATTTTTTAACGAGCTTGACCGAGAAACAAGAACTATGCTCGTAACCTTTGTTTCATTTTTTAACGAGGTTGCTACAGTGACGAAAAAACTATCCTCGTAATGAGTTTCATTTTTTAATGATCTTGAAATTAGAAAACAATGCTCAAGGATGGTTTCATTTTTAAATGAGCTTGAAATCAGAAAATCATGCTCAAAGATTTATGTTTCATTTTTTAACGAGGTTGCCTCAGAGATGCAAAAACTATCCTCGAAGTCTCTCTTCTTGGTCATGGATTCCAAGAGGACAATGCTTCGGAATGACACCATGTCAAGGGAAAAAACTCGGTCATGGCTTCCAAGAGGTCTTCACTGGAAGGAAGAAACACATTCTCAAAGGACACCATGTCGAGGTTCGTGACAAGAGTAAAAAGATTAGGCTCTAACAACCCTATTGAAAAGATCACCATGTCAACTACTGGATCTAAGTCATCATAAGTTGAAGCCATGGGAGACAATGCCACATAATTGACCTGTGGTGGGGGCGATACCATATGCATATAAGAACCATTTAGGGACGAAATCCAGTCGGGGTTAATGAATGAAAGTTGATCAACAGTCACAACTCGTCCATCGTGACGAAATGATATCACATGAAAAAGAGAAGACACAATAGATTTCATGGAATAGACATAATCTCACCCAAGGAGTAAAGTGAAATCCAAGTGATCTTAGATGACCATGACATCAATAAAGAGAGTTTTCCCTCCCAAAGTTACAGGAAACTGTGGAAGGGTCCCTAAAGGTTGACTGGTTCTTCTGTTAAAAGCTAAAAAAAATTGCGTAATCGAGGAAAGATGAGGACAACCCAAATCTTTCCAAGCAAAGGAGGACAAAATGCTAACAGACGCACCTTCATCTATCAGTGTCTGAGGAACATCTCGACCACAAACTTGTACTATAATCTAGAAAGGAATGTGAGAGGGAAGACGAGGTCCAATTAGCACACCCCAATCAAAATGGATGGCCTCATAACTTGGAGGGGGTTCCACGGGAGAAGGAGGAATAGCCCCTGCCATGGTAGATTTTGTATCAATGAGAAAAAAGTGGGCAGTATCGAGATTACTCTCAAGTGAGAGAGTAGGATCGACCGATGATGGGATCGAATCGACCACGTAGGCACTCTTCAAAGGAAGAGTGGGATTGACCGATGATGGGATTATAATGACCACTTGGTATACTGGTTCAACTAAAGACGTGACCATATTGACCACTTGATCAACCAGACTGATCAACGGGAGAACTAGATTGATCATTCCATCAACTATAGGGGGGTCAAGAGTAAGATTTCCATAAGTAGCTAGAAGTTGAGGCTGTGAAATAGTCATGTATTCTAGTAATTTTGAGGCTTCATCCATACGAGGGAAAAGGTGAGTGAGATGACTCCCTTTGCATAACATACATGGGAACTTGACTCTACTTTTCTTCTTCTCAATGGTATCTTGACTAGTTGACTGGAGGTCATCAACATGTTGTTTAGAGGATGATGACACGGGTTGGTGAGGGTGTGTAGACCAAGATTCCATAACCTTGGATAGACTAGGGAAATCCTTAAGAAGATGGCTACCCTTACAAATCCTGGAAGGGTACTTGGGCTTATGAGTTGTTTGGGTGATCTTGACATCATCAACACTCCCAACAAGATTAACAATAAATGGTTGTTTTCCAACATGTTTGATAGTGGTTGGAGGTTTTGACCCTTGTTTATCTTTCTTCTATTAGTTGTGGATCCTGATTATCTTCTTGATTCAGAGGTCTTTTACTTTCAGCCATGTTTATACCCCATGAAGTATTTACACCCCAGAAGTATGTACACTCTTCCACGCGGGGGAGTGCAGAGGGGGGGTACCCCCTCTGCGTGGTCCGGGGGGGCTATCCCCCCAGCTGGGGGGGAAGGGGGCAAGCGGGCCCCCAACAAGGGTTTTGGGGCAAAGCCTCCGAAGCAAAAAATTCCTTGTAAATGTATATTGTAGTTTCATTGTAAATCTGGACCGTTCATTATAAGGTTGCAGATATAACGGTAGAAATTATGTTAGGTTTTTTTCCCTAGAAGGCAACACTCTTTTATGAGGGAAATGTATTGCAGCTATGGTGGATGGTGAATATTTTATTTTGAGATAGGAGACTGTGAGAGAAAGAAGAGGAAGTTACAATGGGTTTGTTGTAGATTGTATCCCTTCATGTGCTGGATAATAATAAAGGAAGGACCTGGCAATTTCTCTGGTGGACATAGCCCACACTGGGTGAACGACGCAAATCTATGTCTCTATTGTATTGTGTATATTTTGTGTTTTGTTTATGAATTTGTTTTATTTTATTCCTCCACGGTCCTATTTTTTTAACAACTGGTATCAAAGCGAAAGGTAACTCGCAGGAAAAGAGGGTTCCTAGTTCGAGTGGGAGCAATGTCGAAAGATGGAAAGTTTAGGGTCGAGAAATTTAATGGCCAAAACTACCAGTTATGGAAGATGTAGATGGAAGACTATTTATATCAGAATGATCTATTTCTACCATTGGGTGGAATAGCAAAGAAGCCAGTGGCTACGAAGGACGAAGAATGGGATATTCTTGGCAGAAAGACTCTACGAATGATACGGATGAGCCTGGCAGTGTCAGTGACTTTCAATATTTCCAAAGAAAAGACAATGAAGGGTTTGATGGATGCATTGTCCAAATTGTATGAAAAACCCTTGGCGTCCAATAAGGTATTTCTAATGAAGAGATTATTTAATATGAAGATGTCGGAAGGTGGGTCTGTTGCAGATCATTTAAATGATTTTAATATGGTTACTAATCAACTAAGTTATGTAAAAGTGGACTTTGATGATGAGGTCAAGGCTCTTCTAATCTTGTTCTCATTTCCAGAAAGATGGAACGGCTTGGTAATGGCTATAAGTAACCCTGTCTTTGGTTCAAATACTTTAAAATTTGATGATGTTGTTGGTGTTATCCTTAGCGAGGAAATGCGATGGAAAAGAACATGTGAGACATCAGGAAATGCGTTGAACATGGAGAACAGGGGAAGACAAAAGGATAGAGGAAAGGGTTTCGGGAACCGTGGGAAATCTAGGAAGGGAAAATCCAAATCCAGAATTGGAAAGATAGAGTGTTGGAATTGTGGGAAGAAAGGACATCTGAAGAAAGACTGCAGAGCTCCAAAGAAACAAAGAGATGGACAGCAAGAGAGAAATCAGGAAGCAAATGTAACAGGTGATGTGTTACAAGATGCTTTTATTCTTTCTGTAGACAATATTTCTGAGTCTTGGGTAGTAGATTCAGGGGCTTCATTTCATGCCACGCCCCATAGGAAACATTTTCTAGATTATGTTCAAGGTGATTTTGGACAGGTTCATTTGGGTGACGATGCACCATGCAAAATTGTTGGAATGGGAAAGGTAAAAATAAAGAAACGCAATGGAAACCAATGGTTGTTGAAAGAGGTAAGACATGTTCCAGATTTAAGGAAAAATCTAATTTCAACAGGGCAGTCGGCAAGTGAAGGTTGTATATCCATATTTACAGATAAGACGTGGAAGGTCATCAAAGGATCATTAGTGATAGTGAAAGGAGAGAAGGTAGGTACATTGTATTTATGTACTGGTAATACTGATGCTTCTATCTCTTTAGCTTCTACATGAGTGGATACAACACTGTGGCATCATAGGCTTGGACACATGAGTGAGAAGGGGATGCATATACTTCACAAAAGAAATTTGTTTCCATATCTTAAACAAATTGATTTGGACTTCTGTGAGCATTGTGTTTATGGAAAATAGAAGAGAGTCATATTTCTCAGAGTCGGAAAAGAAAAGAAGAGTGAAAGGTTAGAGATTGTGCATACAGATGTATGGCGACCAACTCAGGTATCATCTCTTGGTGGCTCTCATTATTATATTACTTTTATTGATGATGCAACTAGAAAAACTTGGGTTTATTGCATTCAACAAAAATCTGATGTTTTTGATGCTTTTAAGAAATGGAAAGATTTGGCTGAGAATGAGACAGGAAAAAAGTTGAAGTGTCTCAAATCAGATAATCGAGGTGAATATTGCAACAAGGAATTTGATGATTACTGTTCATACCATGATCCGGATTATTTTCGGCTCGAAATGAGAGTGGAAATATAATAAAGAAATGCACAGAGATATCGCATATATTCAATAATATAACATAAATGTATCAGATATGCAACCATAAACACAGATATACAGTAATACACGATTTCTATTAATGAAAGAAATGTACAGAGACTGTAAAATACAGAGTGAAAGACTCGCTAGAATGGTGGCAGCTTATCTCTGAGAAGAGATGTGATGGCTACTCGCATTTGCAAGAAGATGATTACAATGAGGCTCTGAAGGCCTTTTTACAATAAGCAGGAATGCCAAAAACCTAACCCTAGGAGATGAAGTGCCAAAAGTCATGTGGGCCCCGTTTGGGTAAGTTGGTGCATCAACTTCCTGGGGTCGTAACTTTTGCATACGATCTCTATTTTAGGCGTATGATAGATCGTTGGAAAGATCTATCCGAGGCCTACAAAGGTCAAGACAAATTAGCATCGTACATGTTATTTTGTGAGAGAAACATACCCAAAAAAACATCGTTTAGGGCCTCAAAATGGCCCCGGAAGTTCAGGACCCAAAAAAACTGCTAAAAGTAGTAAATTACTAGAAATGCCAGAAACATGTTTTGGGATAGTTGGAGAAGGTGGGTGGCCATCGATATCCACCTGGATCATACCATGGGATTCGTAGAGAAAAGACAGTTCCAATAACACCACAAGAAAATGGTGTGTCAGAAAGGATGAACAGGACAATCATGGAGCGTGCAAGGAGTATGAGATTGCATGCTAGTTTTCCCTTACAGTTCTGGGCAGATGTTGTAGATACTGTTGTTTACTTAATAAATAGAGGAACTTCAAGCTCTTTGGATGGTATAATTACATAGGGGGAATGGACAGGAAAAAAGGTAAACTATTCTTTTTTGAAAACTTTCAGTTGTGAAGCATTTGTCCATATTGATAAAGAAAATAGAACAAAGCTTGAGGCAATATCCAAGAAGTGTACCTTTATTGGATATGGTGTTAATTTTTTTGGTTATCACTTATGGGATTATGAAAATAACAAAATCATTAGGAGTAGAGATGTCATATTCAATGAGAAGGTCATGTACAAAGATCAGTTGCAAGGAAAGAAACAGGAAAAAGAAAAACAAGAATACCCAGTGCTTGATGAGATCACTGAAAAAGAAATTCCAAAGGAACCAGAAAATCAAAATGTACAACAACAGGAGAAGCAAGTACCTCAAACACCTACAAGTGTTGTTAGAAAATCTACCAGGTTAAGTATACCCCCTGAACGATACTCTCCTTCATTGTATTATTTATTGTTGACTGATTCTGGTGAACAAGAATGTTATGAAGAGGCAATGCAAGTAGAAACCAAAAGGAAGTGGGAGCAAGGCATGAAAGAGGAAATGGATTCCTTGGTAAATAACCATACTTGGGACTTGGTTCAGTTTCCTGCAGGAAAAAGAGCATTGCAAAATAAATGGTTTACAATTTGAAGGAAGAAGATGGAGGAGAAAAGCAGTACAAGGCTAGACTTTTTGTAAAGGGGTTTGCACAAAAGAAAGGTATAGATTTTGATTAAATATTTTCTCCTATTGTTAAAATGACTTCAATTATAACTATTTTAAGTCTTGTGGCAGTAGAAGATTTTCATCTTGAACAGTTAGATGTAAAAACAACTTTTCTCCATGGGGATTTAGAGGAAGAGATTTATATGCAACAACCACAGGGGTATGAGGTCAAAGGGAAGGAGAATTTGGTATGCAGGTTGAAGAAGAGATTACATGGCATAAAGCAAGCTCCAAGGAAGTGGTATCTGAAGTTTGACAGGTTTATGACAGAACAGGGTTATAGTAGATGTCATTCTGATCACTGTGTTTATTTTAAAAAGCTAGAAAATGGAAGGTTTATTATCTTGCTATTGTATGTAGATGACATGCTTGTTGTAGGGTCTAATATGTAGGATATAAATGTGTTCAAGAAGAAATTATCCAATCCATTTGTGATGAAGGATTTGGGTTCTCCAAAGAAAATACTTGGTATGAGAATAACAAGAGACAGGAAAAATCGCAAACTGACATTGTCTCAGGGTGAGTACACAGAGAAGGTGTTAGAGACAGGAAAAATCAGAAACTGACATTGTCTCAGGGTGAGTACACAGAGAAGGTGTTGGAGAGGTTTAGAATGGATAATTCAAAACGAGTTAGTACACCTTTGGCCAGCCATTTCAAATTAACTAAGGAAATGTGTCCCAAGACACAAGAGGAGATAGAATACATGTCCAGGGTCCCTTATTCATCAACAGTTGGAAGATTGATGTATGCAGTGGTTTTCACAAGACCAGATATTACACATGCAATGGGATTTGTGAGCATGTATATGAAAAATCCAGGTAAAGAACATTGGGAGGCAACAAAGTGGATTCTCAGGTATTTGAGAGGTACTACTACTCATGCATTATGTTTTGGAGGTTCAAACACTTTTCTACAAGGATATGTTGATTCATATATGGCAGGTGATAAAGATAGCAGGAGGAGTACCACAGGGTATGTTTTTACTATAGGTGGAACAAAAGTAAGTTGGATTTTGAAACTGCGAAAGGTTGTTGCACTTTCAACAATAGAGGCAAAGTATGTTGCTACTACAGAGGCTAGTAAAGAGATTATTTGGTTACAGAGGTTTATGGAGGAATTGGGAAAGAAGCAAGAGAATAACAGGTTGTACTGTGACAGTGAGAGTGCCATTCATCTTGCAAATAACTCAGTCTTCCATTCAAAGACTAAGCATATACATTTGAGGTACCACTTCATACGATCAACCTTGGAATATGGACATTTGAAGTTGGAAAAGATACACACTAGACAAAATCCTGCATACATGTTAACAAAGGGAGTAACCAAGGAGAAACTAAATTCCTGCTCAGTTTCAGTTGGTCTTCAAGAATGAAGATGAAGATGAGAAATTTTCCAGGTCCAAGAAGGTTCAGAGTCCAACATATACAGCAGTGGTGGAGTTGTTGAGATCAGTCTCCAAGTGGGATATTGTTGGTTGTGGAGCCTGATTATCTTCCTGATTCAGAGGTCTTTTACTTTTAGTCATGTTTATACCCCATGAAGTATTTACACCCTAGAAGTATGTACATTCTTCCATGTGGGGCAGTGCAGAGGAGGGGTACCCCCTCTGCGAGGTCCGGGGGGGCTATCCCCCCGATTGGGGGGTCTGAGGGAAAGCGAGCCCCCAGCAGGGGTTCGGGGGCGAAGCCCCCGAATAATAAATTACCTTGTAAATGTATATTGTAATTTCATTGTAAATCTGGACCATTCATTATAAGGTCGCAGATCTAACGGTAGTAATTATGTTATGGTTTTTTCCCTAGAAGGCAACCCTCTTTTATGAGGGAAATGTATTGTGGCTATGGTGAATGGTGAATATTGTATTATGAGATAGGATACTATGAGAGAAAGAAGAGGAAGTTACAGCAGGTTTGTTGTAGGTTGTATCCCTTCATATGCTGGATAATAATAAAGGAAGGACCTGACAATTTCTCTGGTGGACGTAGCCCACACTAGGTGAATCACGTAAATCTGTGTCTCTATTGTATTATGTAACTTCTTTGTTTTGTTTCAGCATTTGTTTTATTTTATTGCTCCACGTTCCTGTTTTTCGAACATCTTCTTCTTAATCTTTCTTTTCTTCTTCTTCTTATTCACCAGGTTACTAGCTTCAGAACTTTTACTCGACGAAGAACATGATATGGAAGGCGACCTTGCAAGCAAAGAAGGTGAAGAAGACCTTACTGGTGAAGAAGGTGAAGGATCAACATGAGGTTGATTCTCTTGGGGGGAAGTGCATATGACCGAAGAACTTACTACATTCGGGATTACCTGAGTGGAAAAAAACCATACCGGTAATCCAATTGTGAGACCTAGAAGGCTCAAAGTAGCGAGGTGAGGAGGACCAATGTTTCTGTAAGAAGGAAAAACAAAAGGTTCCCCTAGAGTAGAGGTTCCTTCATTGGTCATTTTGGGAACTGATGCCATTAAAAACAAAAATCCAATCTAGAGTCCACTAGGGAGAACAAAGAACACACGCTAAAAATCTAGTAAGAAAGCAAGAAAACAAAACCTTCTCACAATGAGCACATGAGTTGGTGATGAAATCCAACGTCGTGAGAACAATGTAAGAAGGGTATGAGATAGATCAGGTGGAAAAGTTACATTGACGACCTGCTTAACGGACTTACACCCTAGTTCAAGATCCCACACATAATCGTGGGTATACCCTCCAAGGAGCTCAAGTGAGTTTGGACAATGTCGATTCCAGGTACCATGAAGACTTGCCCCTCCACAGTCACCTTATGTAAAGACCCTAAAGATATAGGCCACTAAGGTTACCAATCACTACAACGATGCCTGGGGAAACAATCGACAGTCCGATCCATGTGCAAGGGCAGGGTATCTAGCTTGAAATCAACTTGAAAGGCTTCCACTCATCATTGTGGGTATACCTCTCAAGCGACCCCCATAATACACATAATATATACACCAAGACCAAAAAATCAAGGTGAGTAACTCTGCAAGTCTCAATGCGGCCTCGTGATTGACCCTTGTGTTAGAAGGGCTTCCCAGGACAAAAAATGTAGTAAGTGGATTTAACTCTCCCTATCACAAGATACTATGTTTGTTTGTAGCTTTGGAAAGTTATCTTTCACATCTATTCCAAATCCCTATGACTAATCTACTATAGGTTTGCTACCATAAAATATAAAAGTGTCTAATCAATTTTTATAAGGGCTTTATTTTAAGGCTGTTGTTACTCAAAAGGAAAAATGGCGTGGACAATATGGTGTTTTGATCGACTCGAAAGTTATGCAAAGAGATGAAGATGCAATCTTTTCATTTCAATGAAAGGTATGCTATGAGAAGGGGAAAACATTTATCATTCCCACATACACAATGTCATAAATTATATTAAACTCATAAATATCAAGATTCTCAGGAAATGAGAAAAAGGTATTGTACACAAAAAAATTTGGAATTTAAGACCAAAAAATTCCAAGAATCATGCAATTTCGCTACTTCAAATGCAAGGATGCCCCGAATCTAATATAAAGCAATAAATAAAATATTTTTGTTTCAAAAATTTCACTAAAATCAATAATGAACTTTGTTAAAACAAAGAAACCCAAACTAAAAGTTTTCTTTTAAAGCAAACTATTCAGAAGAAATCTGATCTTTCCCTAAACAATTCTAAATAAAACACGCGCTTTGTAATTGAAAGACACTCAAAGCAAGAGACTAATCCTTCAAAACCAAACAAAGAAAAGATGGCTAAACACAACTCAAATAATGTCAAGAAGACTATAAACAGATCAATATAGGCTCCAAAAGTTCAATCCAGTTGATCAAAGCAAAATTGGGCATCAAAAAGACAAGAAGACCTAATCCAAAATTTTTACAGATGAGTTCACAACCTGGTAGTGGGGTACAGTGCAAGAATTAGGGATTATCATAGCCTAGATATAGGCAGGGTGCGAGAAGGTCACACTGAACTGAACAGTAGCGTGCGAACATCAGTGATTCTCACAGGCCACAGAAAGGTATAGTGCGAGAAGGTTTGTAATCAAGCAAATTTTGGAAAAAGGACAGAACTTTTGAGTGGAATTCTGGATCTAGGGAGTCTGTAAGGGTATCCTAAAGACTCAGAGATTGATTGGGAATGAAAAAGGGTAGGTCAAGAGAAAATGGCCAAGAAAAAACCACCAAAATGGGTTGTATCCCCAGTGGAGTCACCAATTTTGTTATCGGATAAATCGGTAGGTGCAGACACTAACAGATCTCTCTAGATCCACCTAGATCTAGAACAAAATAGGATAGGACATGACTCTTTATCTAAGTTGTGGTCATTGAATCTACTACTAAGAAGGAATGAGTGACATACCTTTATATCGCTTCCTTAGGTCTCTGTTGTTCCCGCTTCACTCCGGTGCTCTTGTGAAATCAGGTCCAAGACAACACAAACCAACCAAAGTGAATATAGAAAAGTATATTCAATGTCAACCTATGCATATGATCAAGGAGTTATGCAATAAAATAAGAGTGATTTTATGGGAAAGGGGCATGCCGCTGTATTATATTAAATGAAAGTAGAAGATACAACTAGATCGCTTTGATGTCACAAGCTTCCTTTCAGTGACCCTTGGTTCCAACACACACTCTTGCTCTATATTTGCATGAAGAAGATCCAATACAACTTGATAGACCAAATAGAGTCTTCAAGATTCTGTCCAAATAGAGTTCTTCACACAATTGTTTCACCAATTATTCATTCAATCTTGCTTAACCTTTACCATGAGAAACCTTTCAATATATAGGAGAAGGAGAGATGGTTAAATGGACGAGGACGATCCCACTAAATCTGATAAGTTAGTAGGATGCCAACCATGTGAATGCCAACTCATTTTCTAGAATATTCCCTTCTAGAACCCTCGTGACCTCTTCTCTTTTCCAAGCTTTGAAATAGGTTCACACCCTAACTATAGAGAAAACTGCGAACAATTTGCACCCTAATTTTGGGTTTCCTGCGAGAATGAAGGATTTTCACACCCTGTAATATAGGCAGCCTGTGAACTCATCTTAAAAATGTGTTTTTTGGAAGAAGACAACAATCACTTTTCTCAGGTAAAAAGTCCTTGTGGGAGCTTGAATACATCACATGTAGAGGCATCACCAGAGTAACCAAAGTCATGTATAACAGCAAGGACAAGAATTCACACTTGGCCAAGTATGGATAAAATTCATATCAGAGTTTAAGCTACCTCGGTCAAAACAACAAGCTCTATCTGAGTTGTGCAAAATTCAACAAAGTGAAGGTGAATAGGCCTGGGAATATAGTCAGAAGTTTAAAGGTTCTATAGGGAGGCTAACACATCCAATTCATGAATATCATCAAAGATAATGGTATATCTAGGGATTTCTACCTTTGACACGAATTTCATTAATGCAATACCGGATATTCACTTTGACTAATGTATTGGAACAATAAATGAAGATTGAAGCCATGGCATGATATCTGGGGATCCTAAGAGTGACCATACCCCCAAAAGATGCAAATTCAGTGCAACTACAAGGACACATATCGACATTGACAGAGAAGATTCAAGAATTGACGACACCCAGACCAGGACGACTGCAACTCTGGTGTACCATATGCTACATAAAGGGAAATTTAGCGAATTAATGTCAGCGTATGAGGGGAATGGGACCTCCTCAGAATCCAATGGGACCCTCATCAGGACCCATGGGAGGAGGTGCACAAGTATCTTCAAAATTAACATTCCATGCCCCAACTCCGTATCATGCCTTTCCAGGTAATCAAGCATCGTCATTAGTTAAGTACTGCGAGATCTTCCCAAATCATGGGAATGGGCCAAGGAAGTGCCCTATTATTCATAAGTATTCAAAGGTACCACATATTGTACATTGTGAGATCTATGCATCTACCATGCATGCTACAAATCAATGTAGGTCACTGGATGCACTTGCCAATAGACTAGATCGAACATCATTCAGGGTGAATGAAACCCCTCAAGGACCGGGAAGAGGTCAAGGAGGTGGATCTAGAGGAGACTTTATAGTTAGAAGAACCATGGGAAGAGGACCAAGTAGATGTTACAATTGTGATGAGAAAGGTCACATGGCTAGGGCTAGGGATTTTCTTCATCCGAGACGACCATGGTACTCTCACTACAGAACCAATGGGCATGCAACTGAGTACTTCCTGACGCTAATTGTGAAATGGGAATATCAGGTAGGTCAACGAGGAGATAATATTATAAGATCAGAGATAAAGAAGTTCATAAAAGGACAACTACCCAACATTACTATCATTACTCGAGAAGGAGCAATGAATGGCGCAAATGCTGATAATCTGTCTAAGGTCCAAAAAGAAGCACCTAAGGAGGACAAGTATGACCCTTTGAAACAAAAGTTATTCTTTAAAAATGAAATAGAAGTATTCCAGAGTATCCCTACCCTTGATATGGAAGAAAACCCCCCTCATCCTATCATTTATCCTAATATTGCATAGTTCCTTGCTTCACCCCATGCACCTCGAAACCTTGTAATCCTGATAAGACAACCTGAGCAGTCGCAAAAAGTAGTCGACCTTTGATTTCAATTATTTTATGATATTCCTTGGAATGACTAGCTGACAAAAAAGTTTCACTATGCCTTGTACCTAGTCCTAGGAACTGAATAATTTCCATAAGATAGAATAAGGACTTATATTCCTGAGAAGAATACTCAAAGAGTGAAAAGAAGGAAAATATGGACTGGGAAAGAGTTTAGACTAGTAGCCTAACTAGATGAGTTTGAGATTGAAGATTTTATGTTAGATCTAGGATTTGATGTTAACATACTGCCTAAAACAACTTGGGAAGCTTTAGGAAAACCCTAGTTGACATATTCCCCAATCCAACTTAGAATGGCCAATCAATATTGTATTTTCCCAATAGGAAGACTAGAGAATGTCACAGAGATATATCTTGTGGGAGTGATGAATGTAGTTGATTTTGAGGTGATAGAAATCATGGGGGATAAGGACCCTTATCCTTCACTACTTAGTATTGATTGGGCCTATGATAACTATGTTGTCATTGAAATAAAGAGGGATACTATGACATTTGAAGTAGACAAAATAAAAGTAGTTCATCCCTTGGATTTGTATGTAGGCCCTCGATATGCGGATCCAACAGACAACAATATGGAAGGAGAAGATTTAGATCAGTTATACGTTGTAACAACATGAATGAGAGAGGACTTCATAAATCATATTGCTGATGGATCAGTAATTTGGATGAGCATACAATCGACGAATGAAGATTCATAACTAGCATTTGACAATTGGCAACAAGGTTCATATGAAATATTTTCAATAATATGCGCAACTGTCAAAGCATCTAGATGGGATGGAATCGAGGTCAGGGAACATCCGATATATGATGGTACCTTATAAATTGAAAGTTTTATGGTTATCATGGAAGAAAATATAGTGGAGGATCAAAGGATTTTAGTTATGGACTTAGCTCTCCAGGACACCCCTGCTAGATGGTGGGCTAGTCACAAAATCTTGATCAATAACTGGGAGGATGTGAAGCAAGCCATCCAATATACATTTCAATATAAGGAGAAATTGGAGTTAGAGATATGGATGGATGTCCAAGTTGCACAATTGTTCAATGGACAATCTGATCCTAAAACACATATTGAACAATGCGTGAGACAATGGCAAGTTGCAGAAATCGCTTGTGGGTTCAAGTATTTCCCCATTTTCTAGGTCCGATTCTGAAATCCAGGTGCATCCATGAAGAGACCAGAAGGAAAACCAACAACTTGAAAATGTTGGCAGACCAATTTTTCAAGAACTTATCTTTTACATTTAAGTACCCTGATCTTAAGATAGTCCTCCAAAGAATTAAAACATTTCTTTTTACCGATGCTTGTAAACAAAAATCAGACCTAGTGGTATGTGCAAGTCATAATCAAGTGCTTCAATCTAATCTTTGCCTAGACATGGAAAAGACACCTATAGAATTCTATAAGATCGAGAAGGATTTGGAAAACCTGAATGATTTAGAAGAACTGATAAATTTATCCATTAAGGAAACAAAAGGAAGGAGAGAAATCCAGAACACCATACCCAGTCAGACTGATAGGTCTTATTACCATCCATTGAATTTGTGAAAAGTCAACATAGGAACTAATGAGAAACCCAAGATAGTTGTGGTGGGATATTATTGGGATGAGAAAACTATAAAAGAAATACATAACCTATTGTGGGAGTATGAGGACTTATTCCCAAAGACGTTCTCAGAGCTAAAAGGGATTAAAGGAGCTATGGGAGAGATGAAAATTCAACTAAAACTGGGATCAAAACCTGTAAGGAATAGACCATATTATCTTAACCCCAGGGTGAAATAGAAGGTTAAGAGGTAAATAGACAAGATGCTTGAGGCCAGACTTATTTTTTGAGTTGAATAAGTGGATTTGGTTAGCCCCATAGTCATCCAAAGAAATAAAGGTACAGAGGACATTAGGGTATGTGTAGACTATAGAAGCCTTAACTCTGCCTGTGTGCATGACCCTTTTCCAAAACCTTTTACTGACGAGGTGCTAGAACAGATTGTTGGGAAAGAATCCTACTCATTTACAGATGGATTTTTGGGCTATCACTATTGTGCCCTTTTCGTCACTTGGGTGAGAAGAACAATGGCACTTGCATGCCTAGTTGGGCCTGCTAGACAAGACAAAAGTTAGTCAGTGGATTAAACAAGCCAAACACATGTAATAAACAAATAAACAAACTAAAACAACTAAGGAAATAAAAAATATAATGCATAAGAAACTTAGAACCCTAAATAGTCAATCAATGACCAAGATTATGCCACCAATGGATAACTATATTAGTTGGAAAAACACCGTAGAGAAAAATGAGGACTTATGGGTCCCCTCTTCCTCCTTGGGAGGGATCTTGAGTTCCCTAACATATATCTCTTCTTGCAATGGGAGAAAAATGGCAAATGATGAAGAAAATCAATGCCTATTTCATCAAGAGGTGAGTGGAATGGCCTATTACAATAGTTCTTGAATACTCCAAGGATAAAATGGGATTCTAAAGGGAGAATTGAGGTAGCATAACAATACTATGATGATCTTGGTTTCTTAGTACACCCATGGCCTCCATTTATAACATTTCTTCAAGGAAAAATTCAACTGGTTCTTAGTGTGAACAAGGGGCCTTTTAGGGCATCCTTTGGTCCTTGACAAACCCCCCATTCACATTTCTCTCAGATTTGGAGGTCAAATCAGGTTGGGAGTTGGTCCATAAGTGGTTGGGGGGATGAAAAGAACCATAAATGCATTGTTCATAGGAGTGCACAGATTTTCTCATACACAGTCGCACATTTGGCACATTATGTGCTCTACGGGATTTGTTGGCCCACACATTGTGCGCACGCTTCCTTTAGTGAGTTTGCGCATGTCATTTTTTTGCACAACTGTATTAGTTTTTTCTTTTTGAACTGTATTTTGGTGTTGCAAGTGAAGTAATTGTTGTTGGAATTGTTATGTTTCTGTAATCATTTGTGTGCAATGTTATGGATGAAATTTTAGCGATAATAGATGCCCCCTGATGTGTGAGGTTAGGAGCATATGTATAGCTGAAATACATCAATGTTTCTTATACTGAGAGTTCCATTGTAATGAAGAGTTCTGAGAAGAACTGGAAGAGAGATCCTTCAGAGGGAGAGGGGAAATTGTGGGACCCAAAATTTTCTCTAGGGAGAAAAAAAAATATGTATACAAAGGAGGCAAGCATGCCCCATGCTCATGTCATGTAACTCAAAATGTAATACATCGACTGAAGTTGTATACTGATGTAGATAACTGCAGTTCCCTCTAGGGTGGTTTGATAATGACAGATGACAATTCAAAATTTTGAACATACTCTAAAAAGACACAAGGACGCCTGTAATAAGTGTTGATGATGCGTAGGCATGTATGACCTAACAAATTTAGAGGTCTTCAGCTGGTATAAAACAATTGTAATAGTCACGTGGTAAGAACCACCATAACATGAGATTTTGTTGAATTCAAATGTTATGGGGGTCAACGGAATAAAATAGTAATGATGGTTCTCTTTTTGTCATCCGAGACTCCTCATTGTAAAGCTAATGAGTGTCAAGATACTGTCATCCTTATAGAAACTGTGATGATGTCGACAAAAAGGGAGACGTGAATCCAAGAAGCAAAGGGCTTCATGAAATCCATGGTAATAAGATCAAGGGATGATAGGGAACATGAATGAAGTCAAAGTGCAGTGAGACTTAAGACTACCCTTGGTTGGGGGTATGTTTGAAGGATGGTTTGGAAGCAACCATAAAATGGTATCTAGTGTCAGGGGGATGACTAGATATAGAGTTAAATTGTGTGAGAGGATCGATAAAGTGGAATAACTCAGATATCATGGGTACATGGTATTTTGGATACTCTGGGTTCATGAATTGTGTTGAAATGAGAAAAGGAGAGTGGATGCCCCAACCAAGGGAGACATGGGTTGCATTGCCAGGAAAAGAAGGTCATCAAGGGTGACGGCAAAAATCTAAGTAAATGCTGGAAACAAAGGATTTTTACAATTACCAAATAAATAAAAAATAATTTGGGATGAGTTTATAGATGCAGAAATGGGTGTCCCAGTGTCAAGATGTCTTGGCCTATGATGACACAATTTGTGAAGAGAACTAGTGGAGGGTGGGGGCCCCAAGGGTGGATTTCAGTATGAGGTAATTGAATGGAAGAAAATATAGAGATGGGAAAACTAATGGTGGATGAGATGTAGGGATAATGATAATGTGGAGGCATAGTCAATAGAATTGATAGGAGATATCTTGGGAGTCCATTAGGAAAGATAGAAATATGATGAGAAGAAGTATGTGGCTTATTCTCGGAAGTGCATAGAACTATTGGGACTCCCATCCCTAGGGGGTGAAAGAAGCATGAGTTTCAAATTTCCAAGGGGAAATATGAATGGGACAACTCATGTGGGGGAGAGTGTTACCGGTTAACAGTACCAAAATGAAGCAAAGGTGATGGTACTCCAGACTCAAATGTAAGAACCCTAGAGGTAAACGATGGAGGCTATGAATGGGAGATGCAATTGATTTTTAGAGGGAATAATTACATGCCAGTGTCAAACATATACCTAAAGGGGTTGCATTGTTTATGATGACCAAGTACTTGTACACATTAAAACTAAATACCCAACATGAACAATATCTGATGATAAAGAATATATAACAACTATTTGATAATTTTGAACATGAGCATGCATACTTGGATGTGACGTGTGGAAAATGCTCCCCTGGGGTCAAGTTCAGATGGTGACTGGAGGAATGTGACTGCACAGATGGAGGGATCATGATCCTATGGATAAATATGGATCGAGAAATAGAGGCTCTGGTTTCCTGTAACTAAGTGTGGAAGTTTGGAAAAAAGGACTAAATATAGCTGGTGGGCCCATAGTGTCACCTCATTTGTACCCACCGCTATAGTGAGTTGACGAGAGAATTTGGAGGAGTTTCAGAGATTAAGAGAGCTCGAGTCGACCGATCCGGGAGGTGATACAGTCAATTTAGTGGTCCTAACCTCTTTCATAGTATGAATTTCCTAGTTTTGAGTTAGGGGTCATACAGGGGGTCGTACAAGGGGAGGTTTAGGGGTGGGCCCATGAATTCGTGAGAGAAGAAAGAATACCCGCACTTAGATGCATGGGTATAATTCCATATCCCATGCATAATGCACATATTTGATTGACACAAACACACATAGGGGCAGGGGGAAGGGGACACAGGCATGCATTACATGCACGCCTATTGAGGGGATAGTTACGCAATATGTGCAGTTATTTCTCAGACAATTATGCATCAGTGCGCAGCTGTGCAGAGGAATGGTGCATATGTGTGCGCACCTATTGGGGTGACAAATTATCATTGATGCACAACTATTTCATAGTTAGATTCACATTACTGTACAACTGTGCGAAGAACAGGCACGCACTTGTGTGGGTGAAAGCTACGCATTGGAGGCAAAGCTAAGGGTGTTTGAAATTTTAAATATTTTTTATGTTTTTGATGAATGATGAGGGTTAAACAAGTATTATTGTGTGGATTCAGGTGATCAGTTTGTGATGGGAGAGAAATATGACATTCCAATGGAGGGAGCGAGGCTGGGAGCACCTTCGAGAGGCAGTGAGAGAGAAGCTAGGGATTCAGAGACACTTGGCAGCTTGTGGGTTGCTCAAGTTCTTCGAGTGCCCTTTGATATAGTTGCAAGAGTTCCTTCTTCAGTATCTGATATCCATGTGGAGAAATGATTTGCAGTGCTTCATTGTTAGGGGCCAACATATAACACTCTTAGCTATGGAGGATGTGTACTTTTTGATAGGGCTCCCCTTCCATAGGATGGCCTTGCTTGCTGACCCCTAGCTACCGGTGGATGTGGGATTGGTGGATATGGCACAACTCTACTATTCAGGGTTGAACCTGATGTCGGGTTCAGTTATATGTATCGAGATGATGGGTGAGTTCTTACCTCAGTGCATTGCAGCCATTGTGGTGAGGATCTATGGATCCTTGGTGACTCAGCAGATCACGGGAGGTTAGTTGAGGATTGTAGAGAGGGTCTTGGATGGGGAATTTTTTCCCTAGGGGTTGATGTTGCACTCTAAGATGATGGGGAAGATTCATTGGTGTTGGACAACCAAATCTGGTGATTTTTCATTTGGGTCCATCCTGGTGGCCTATTTTTGGGAGGGTGTGCCTCTGTTGCACCTAAGGATTTTAGTGGCGCCTTCAGGGCCACAAGAGCCACGATTGATGTGGTGGGCTCAGGTGTTGGTCCGTCATGGGGGGGAGAGGCTAGCCACTACTTCATGACCATTGTGGCATGTGTGCAACACCACATGCCACAGGTGATACTACGGTATCCATATGGTGGTATGGACTATCGGCACAACTTGGACATGGTGTTTCCTCCCAGGGAGGACGTGAACCAAAGAGGTATATTTGTGTATTTATATTTTGTGATTTTGATAATGTAGCATATGATTATGTATATATGGATGTTGAATCTACCTTTGGTTTTTGTGTCTGCAGATGTGGGACCCTGAGATGGTCAGGGAGTCATCTCGCCAGGGGATAGTGTGACCTCCATGGGCAGAGATGCAGGTAGGAAAATGGAATAGGCAAGATGATGTTGGTGTTGGTCCAGCCCATGACCCAAGAGCAGGATAGGGGCATAGATTTGATGAATCTAGTGCTAGACTAGCACATGAGCCGTGTGCAGAGGCCGGAGGGGGGATGGAGGACCTTCATCGCTGGTTTGAGGAGGTGATTCAGGGTGTCTCGGAGGGCATGTAGGCCCACATCCAGGATGAGAGGGTCTTGGAGCAGTGTGTGGGTATATCAACAGAGTGGAAGACCCTTATCCACCGAGAAGCTGTAGTGGGGGTAGCGATGACTGGTCAGTTGCACCTGGGAGTTGGAGGACCCCCAGTTGGTGGGGCACCTACAGCTAATAGAGGACCTAGGGGGATCTCTAGGGGCACCATGAGTGTCGGTTTTGTATTTGTATAGGCTTGCAAGCCCATTTTGTATAAGGTAGTGATACCCATTTTGTATAGGGGACTCACTAGCCTACGGGCAATGTATATTTTGTATTTTGTAAACATTTATGACATTTTGGAGGATATATATATATATATATATATATATGGATACATATATTTTGGCTCTTTGTTATGTCTACATGCATTTATGTTTTTGATGGTTTGATGATGTCTAATCTATATGCTATGACCAATGTATGATGATTATGTATATGTTATGATGTCTTGATGTGATAAATGAAAATCTACCACTAGTTCAACCATATTATCTGCTATTTGATTAAATTTTCATGAAATATGTGTAAATGTAATTGAATCAAACTTTATAGATAAGATTCTAACTTACGGGTATTTGCAAAAGAGGCAAGGATCGTAGACACGATATACATTGTTGAGGGACGACAAGTTGGGAATCTAACAAAACGTTAAGGTGAATAATGTGGCGGTGAATGGCCTCGACAAGGAAAGCAATGATGATGATGTATTATGCTTGGTTGTTGGTGGTTGAGCCCAGACATATTCCGGTGTAGTGGAGCAGTTCATGTGAGCGGGTATAGAGGGCCCAAGAGACCGAATCAAGATTTTGTTTCCAACAGCTAGCACCGTCAGTGTAATCGATGTGGTAGGTCGATGGAGGATGCATCTGTCAATAACAAGGATGGTATATCATACATGAGGAGTGGAGGCGAAAAAAGAAGAATACAAACTCTACAAATGTGCACAAATAAAAATCCTAAGGTAGAATGGCTATGTTCAGGCGTAAAAATTCTCTAAGTACAATTGGTTGGCGGGTTCTTTGAGAGGATAGACTTCTAGAGAGGCCAATATGTACATGCATTTAATGAGGAATTGTTGGACGATGTAGGGTCCATGCCATAATGATTCAAATTTCCCATGACTGAGAGTATCGTGGGTGATATCGTAGGCGATATCATAGGCTTGGAGAATATCTCCTTTGTTAAATGAATGAAGGTTGACGTGGCGGTCAAAGGTGGCTTTAGACCATTTTTTAGCTGACTCATTGTTCTGTAATGAAGACCGACAATCTTCATCCAATGACTCTAAGGTCAGAAATAATTTCTCCATTGGATCAGTGTCAGGTAATAGCTTGATGGCAATGTGTAACATGGGAATTTCACACTCGATGTGGAGGGTGGCTTCGATCCCGTGGATGATATAGAATAGTGTAAATCTGGTGGCAGTTTTTGTTATACAACTGAGAGGGGGGGGTGAATCAGTTGTTACCGTGCTTAAACAATTATGCTTCTTTTAAAACTTTACAAGGCACTCAATGATGATCACAATAATGCAGAGAAATAAACAAAGGCACATTCAACATCAGTCACATATATGAGAAAGAAAGAGACCGATAATTCCCGAGGAAACCCATACAAGGTAAAAACGTCTTTTCCTTTATATGATAAGTATTATCTACATTCTTGTTATAACCCTAAAATGCACCACACAGGTTTACCCGGCATCAGGCCAACTCATGCCTCTTCCTAGCCAAAGCCATGCTGAACAAATCCTCAAAAAAAACCACTTAAATCAAGGGACCCGCGCCGTAACCTTTCACTGAGCGCGGGTGACCACTTGCTGACCTTTTACTGCACGCGGGTATCTGCGGGCTAACCCACTACAGCCCGCGGGTACCTAACAAAGCAAGAAATCAGGAAAGTTTCCGCCGGGACACGAGGCTTTTTGTCAGTTAACTGGAACTCTTCGCCATGCATGGCCGAGAGTTCGCCTAAAA
>ML794393.1:46744-63291 GCA_009831015.1 Picea engelmannii
ATTCTTGTCTGCTTTAAATGATGCTTCTCTGGAGGTGGGTTTATCTTTAACTATTCTCATTTCATATGCAGTCAATGTTCCTAGAAGTTGGTCAAACTGCAAGGTTTTTAGATCATTAAGTTCTTCTATAGAAGAGACCTTCGAGTTGAACCTATCTAGGAGAGATCTCAATATTTTCTGAACTAAAGAAGATTCCCCAATTGTTTCACCAAGTGCCTTCATTGCATTTACCATTTCTTCTACTCTCAGAAATTATTTTCCAACAGTTTCCTCTTCCTTCATCTTCAGCTGTTCAAACTATATTCTGTAGGTTTGAAGCTTTGCATCCTTTACCTTCTCATTCCCCTCATAACTGCTAATGAGTTTGTCCCACATTTCTTTGGCAGTTCCTAGGTGCATAACTTTTACGAATTTTTCTTCTGCAAGCCCACTCAAGATAGCATTCATAGCCATAGTGTTGAAGATAAATTCTAGTTTGTCATCCTTATTAGCTAGCACAACTGGCTTTACATAACTAGTATCTACCACATCCCAAACATCTGCACCTAAATCCATTATGTAGGTTCTCATTCTAACTTTCCAAAAGGCAAAGTTTCTTCCATTGAATAGAGGGGCCTTATTGGTTGAATTTCCTTCATGGCTTGACATGTTGAAGCTCTAGGATCTACCCTTAGATAAAAGGGGCCAACTCTGATACCAATTGTTATACAACTGAGAGGCGAGGGTGAATCAGTTGTTACCGTGCTTAAACAATTATGCTTCTTTTAAAACTTTACAAGGCACTCAATGATGATCACAATAATCCAGAGAAATAAACAAAGGCACATTCAACATCAGTCACATATATAAGAAAGATAGAGACAGATAATTCCTGAGGAAACCCATACAGGGTAAAAACCTCTTTTCCTTTATATGATAAGTATTATCTACATTCTTTACGTTATCATACATATGAGCACCAACTCATTGTGGGGATACAACCTATGGTTTTTGCAAGCTGCAACTTGCTGAGAGCACCGACTCTATGTTTTATCTAGAACCCACTAGAAGGAAGCACCAACTCCCTGGTTTCTCTAGAACCAACTAGAAGGAATCACCAACTCCCTAGTTTCTCTAGCACCAACTAGAAGGAAGCACCAACTCCCTGGTTTCTCTAGCACCAACTAGAAGGAAGCACCAATTCCTTGTGTTCAAGCACCCACTTGAACCTTTGAGGACACCAGTCCTCCCTAGCACCTCCCAACCACCCTGTATGATAAATTCTTTGTTACTGAAACTTGTTACAACGATATAAAATTATTCAATGGCTTACTAGCCCTGTTGTTGTTCTGTTACACTGCTCTGCCCTGTCTACATCAGTGTCTTCTACACGCCCCTTGGACTTTCTGTTCTTCTACCTTTTATACTCTCTACACCATATCCCTTCCATGCAACCTTCATCTACTGTGCATTTCTACTCCTGTGCTCTACCTCCTTGCTCACACTTGAATCCTCCTCCATAGCAACTCCCTCTCTCTCTTCTTTCTTTTGCATTCTTATAGTCTCTATTGTCTTTGTGCATGCAATATTCGCAATGTCTCTACATGCTCACTCCATGCCAAATTCCTCCACAGCTTGAGTGCTCTGTCTGATCATCATCATGAATCTTCAGCTTCTCTGGTCATTTTCCAATCGTTCAACATCATTGTATGTTGTACTGAGATTCCTCAGCCTCTCTGGTAGTTTGAGACTCTTCGTCTTCTTTGTGACAGTCGAGCTCACCTTCTCTATTTCAGTTATAGGCCTCAATGCCCATCTAGCTGTCAATCTCCTTCACAAACATCTTCATCCCTCTTGAAGATTCCCAGAGGCTCTTCACCTTCTTTGTCAATCATCCCCAAGTGTCTTTGAGTCCTTTGGCTGAAACCATCAGTGGTTTCTGGCAGTTATACTATGTCGTGCTACAGTAGCCCTCCGATCTTTTTCAAATTCACCTGCACCTGTTGGATTGATTCCATGGGATATTGCATTCATTTTGTAATTTCGACATTGAGCAATTCGACATTCGTGTGACCATGTGTCTCAACATCCCTAGTCGCGATCCCCGAAAATGAGCTTGGTTGATCTAGCTCTTTCCTCCATCTCTCGCTGATGTGACCAAGGGTTGTGACCATAGCCTTATGCATAAGGCACTTTTGTGATTTCGCATTTTGTGAGTCTGGAGATGAGGCATCTCGACTCTCCAAGTCGCAATCCCCGATACCCCAAAGTGGTGTGGGATCAATGGTACCGATCAACACTTGATCTGATGGTTCAGATCATTTCGCGATTTTGCATATCGTGATTTCGACATTCCTGTGGTGAATGTTCTTGTCACTTCCAAATATCGATTCATTAAACTCCGTAAATAAATCGTATCAACGGTCTAGATCACATCTTGATCTGATGGTTGCAATTATGTCACGATTTCTCATATCACGATATCGGGTAATAGTCTTTGACATCTTCAACACTCGATCCCCGAAACTCCGACATGGACTGGAATCAATAGTCCAGATTCAACCTTAATCTGACGGCTGAGATTAAATCGTGATTTCATATATCGTGATTTCAAGAGGTTAAGGAACATCGTTCCTTTGACTCTCCAGTCAGTGAACTGATGATCTATCCCCACGTGTCTTGCCTTAAGATGGATGGTCCTCCTTCCTTCAGGATTTTGTGAGCCCTCTACTCCTTTCACTTTAAAGAACATGTAGGTTCTCCTTGATCCAATGGTTGTCAGACCCTGCGCTCGGATCTAACGCCTGAGATCTATCCTCCATATCTGCATGCTCCTCTTGTCTACATTGAGATCTAATGGTCATCGGGAATTTGGGATGGGATCCAATGATCACCGACGCTTCTCCTCCAAGCTTTACACATCCTTCTTACTTGGAAGAATTTCTAAGTGTCAAAGGCCTCGACCTTTGATCCACCTGTGATCCTAAGTATGCTATCTCCCTTGAGCTTTAGCCATGAGTTAGCCTCATCCTTGGTGCACAACTACTCACTGCATTTGGCTCTGTGCTAATTCCTCCTGATCATACGTTGTTCCTATTTTTCCATCGATGCACACTCTGATCCTACCATCAATGACAAGCGCATACTACCTATAAAGCATGCCAACCATCCTCTGTAGCGTCTTCCCAAACTGCTTCTGATGCCTGTTTGTTACATTCTTCCTATACTCATGCCATCTTCACTGTTGTACTTGCCATCAATGACAAGCATATGCTACCTGTTAAACATTTGCCAACAGTTTTGACTACCGTTTGGTAAGCCCATAATGTTGAAAACAACATATGATGCCAATTGGTCTTATGTTGGTTGACGATACATTGTCTCATGGTTTTGAGGAATTGTTTGACAACCTCAACCTGTCCATTGGACTGAGGGTAGTATGGGGAGGAAAACTCATTGGAGAATCCTAACTTTGAGGAGAGTTCTGCGAAGATCTCATTCTCAAAGTGTTTACTGTGATCAGATACTAATTATAGTGGGACTTTGAAGCAATTAATGACGTGGCTGAAGAAAAAATGTGTTGTTGTATCATTGGTATTTTTGAAGATAGGCATGGCTTCAGCCCATTTCATAAAGTAATATACTGCCACGATGATGTAATTGTGTCCATTACTAGATGGAGGATTGCAAGTCATGAAGTCTATGTCCCATTTGCAGAAGGGGTCGACGGTGAGGACTGGATGTAGAAGAGAGGGTGGTGCTCGTGCTTTGTTTGCATAAAGTTGTCATTTGTCGCATCACTTGACAACATAGATGCAGTCATGAAATAGTGTGGGCTAGAAGTATCCTGCTCGATTGAATTTTTGGGTGGTGGAAATACCTAAGAGGTGGCCACCAAAAGCGTCTCTATGGAAATCATTCAAGACTCTATCAGCTTCGTAGATATTTAGACATCGAAAAAGTATGGTGTCAACCCCACGTCGGTACAAGACGTCACCGATGAGGAGGTATTGAGGGGCCTAATGGAGAATGCACCGAACATTTTATTGATAGAGATGAGACCCAAACATCTATGTCCAAAGGTAGACGATAAAGTCTCCATACCAGGGGTCATCAGAGGGGATGTATAAGAGGTGTTAGTCAGGAAAATCCACATTGACGAGTGAAGATTTAGCATCTGAGGGAAGCATCGTAATGTGTTCGATGACAACAAGTCCTTTCTTTCTTTGGGGAGTTGAAAAATCTAAGTCGTATTCCTGAAGGATGACGATCCATTGAAATTTTTTTGCATTAATCCGTCGTCTACTAAGAAAGTATTCCATGGGGTCAGAATATTCTATGACTTTGGTAGTGCGAAGCAAGTTATAGTGATGCATTTTCTGAATTGCGAGGAAAACTATGAGGGAGATTTTCTCATCATGATTATGTTTCAGGGGTGTACCTGAAATATTTTTAATGATGTAGTAAATGACATGTTCCCACTCATCATCCCTTAGTTGGATGAGGACACCAGCTACTGAGACGGGTGACGCTGACAAGTAGAGGATGTAATCATGATCATAGTCTAGGGAACTAATCAAAGGGGCATTGGATAGGGCCACTTTTAAATCATCAAAAGTGGTTTAAGCATGTTTATCCCATCGGAATGGGATTTCATGACGCAGTAGGCAGAGGAAACCATGCACATGGGTGGCATAATCTAGGACAAAGCGATGTAAAAAGTTATCTTTTCCTTGTAGGCTCCGTAGTTGGCGTAAATTCCCAGGCGGTGGAATTTTTGTGATAGCTTGGACCTTGATGGGGTGCATCGTAATGCCATTTTGGGGGATAATGAACCCAAGAAGGTGTCTGATGGTGATGCAAAATACACACTTGAGGGGGTTCAAGCGAATTTTCTAGTGGCGACATTGTTGAAAAACAATGCGTAAGTCATCTAAATGTTGAGTTCATTTCTTGGATTGAGCAGTGAGGTCGTCCAAATAAGAGAAAATGATGCAAGCAAGATCATGGAAAACATATGTCATGGCACATTGAAACGTAGCACCTACATTTTTTAGTCCAAAAGGAATGACACAATAAGGAAAAGTGCCATTGAGAATTGGGAGGATTTGGGGGAATATCCTCAGACACTCTATCTATGGACCATGGAGTGGTGGGAAGTGACTCAGGTTCAGGGGAGGTGATGTTGACAGTATCTAGAGAGAGCATGACCCGTGGTGAGGTGATCGGATGTGGTTGAATAGGGTTTAAATGATGACCTCAGTATGCCACAATCAAAGGACACCAGTAGGTGAAGTTTGAAAGTGAGTCACATAGAGCGCAAGGGAATATCATCTGTTTAGGGACTGAGGAAGAGACATAACGAATGTTAGTGATGTGAGTACCAGAAAGTGGTGGTGGAGAGAAATCTTGCTGAAAGGTTTGGCATACTGTCGTTAGCGTCTGGCGAAATTGAGGTAGAGCTGCGAAATGATGAGTGTAGTGGTCATATGTTGATCAGATGGCACAAGAAAAATTGGTTTGCAACCCTTTAATTCCTATCCTGGAGGATGTTGTAGTAGTAATAGATGTTCTTGGTGAAGAGGTGAGTGATTTGGGTGCTCGAGGGAGTTGGACCAGATTGCATAACTTAGGAAGAGAAGGACATCTATTAGTGAGGTGTCCCTCTCTTTCACATAGTGCACAAGGAGGTTGAACTCAGGGAGGGAGTGGAGCGGTGGGATATTTCTTCTTCCATATTCCCCTAGCCATGGTAGTGGTGCTAGCAATTGGGGGTGAGGTTGGTGTTTCCTTAGCCTATACTGGAATCTGCATCGGGATACTCTCTAACTAAGGAGGGAAATATGGTTGAGGAACCATTGTGGGTGGGTGTAAATACCATACAGGTATGGAAAGGACCATGTTGGGAAGGGTAAGTGTCATGGAAACCTGAAATACTTGAACTCCCCGTGGGGGGTAGAAGAAAGGAATTTGAGTAATGGCTTGAGGGAGTTTCTCCCAAGCCGGGATTTTCCACTGGGGGAGGGAAAAATCAGGGATGAGTGGTGTAGTAGGGTTCTCAAGGAATTCCCGAGGTAACATTTCTTTAACTGGTGGAACGTCGATGTGTGGAGAGGCCTCAGTGGGTGGAATGGTGTCTCCAATGTCAGTTCCATTGGAAGATATGACACACACTTTTTCTAAAGCGTGTATGAGAGGTGGTGCTTCATGGTATGTGCCCAACAAGGATGGGTCCTTGAAAATTCTGGGCCCCATTTCACTGAGTGAATAAGCATCTGAGCTAGTGAAGATAAGAGGCAAGATGTTATAGATGTTGGTGGAATGGTCAGGATCATAATGTGTGATTTGTTCAATGATGATGATTTTCTCGTTGTGGGGGAACATCATCTTTTGAAACACAGAAGAGGCCACTACCTTCATAGCATACATGTAGCTATGTTCAAATAAGATATTATAATTGAGTGGGGCACTAATAACCTCAATGTCGATGAGGATGGTTTTTCCCCTGAGTTCGATAGGGAAATTTTGGAAGATCCCTTTAGGGGAGGATGGTCGACCATCATAGAATCTTAAGGTGATGGCAGATGGTACTAGCTCAGGGGAGCCCAGTTTCTGCCATAAAATTTTGGACATGATGCATGTGGATGCACCTTCATCGATGATACATTGATGAACCTTGATGTTCTGAATTTTGACTCATATCTGGAAAGATACCAGAGCAAGGAGGTGTGGCTCTCCGCTATCTAGATCAAATGTGATGAGTCTAGTATCAACTAGGTCGACTTCCCCCAAGGTGGAAAGTAAGGATTTTTTTTGAGTTGGACAGGTTTGGAGGACCTCCAATACAAACATGGCTATATGATATTGTGCCAAATCATCGACCAGACTGTAACTGGGTGCTACCCTAGCCTGAGAGTTATTGACATTTTGTCGTAATGGAATGCAAAGTATACAAATGGTAGGTTCAGTATTAGGGTGTGGAATCATCAAGGGTTTTTCGGCTGGAGCTGGAGCTTCTTCTGAGGTGGGTGGAGTAGATTCAGGGGGTGTGTTGTATTGACAGTCGCACATTCGTAGGAGAATTTCTTCTTCACTGATGAGGAGGATATTGTGATCCACCAGATTTCCAGGGTGTATGGGCCCTGGGTTTTGATACTATCCCATTTTTGGTGGGATGGCATGTACCTCCTATTTTTTATTCATCACACCTTCGTGTGGAATAGGGTTGCACAACACAGCTAGGGGTGGTTATTGAAAATACTATTGTGGGGCCTGTTGAAGGGAAGGAGGCGTTGGAGGACGTGGCATATTCATGGATTCTTTCATCTTTTTGAATTCAGTGATTTGGGGGAAATGGTGAGTATAATGTCCATACTCACTGCAAAGGGTGCAAGGGAAGTTCATGTTGAGGTTGTTATTTTTTCTCTTCCCTTGGAATTTTTTTTTATTATCCCCTTGGGAGTTTTGGTTACCTTGATTCTGGTTGCCCCCATCAGGTTGATTTTGTTGGGGGGTATTTCCACTCAGTCCCAGGTTATGATTGTTTCAGTTTTTTCCTTTCTTCTTGTCATTATTCGACTGATGGGTCAGATTTTCTATATTAAACTGCTCAAAAGTATGAATTTGTTGAATGGGAGAGGGTTGAACAAAGTTAACGTTGACATTTGGTTGTCCATGTGGAGGAGAAACCAACTATGGAGGAACAGGAAGTGGAAAATATGGATTTTTTTGTGGAAACGATCCATAGGGCTCGTAGGAAGGGGAAGCACTTTCACTAGTTCCCAAGTTATATGCTAAAGTAGAAGGGGAACCTGAACTTGGTTGAGAGGTTGGGTGCATCATGGGTTTCAGCGAGGGGCCACTCATGGGTGTAGGGGGAGCATCAGGATATGGTTGTTGGTAAGGGGGAAGAGGGTAATATGATGGTCCTCCATATGGTTGCAGATATTGTGGTGTATGATATATAGATGGTGGTTGGTTGTATGAGTTGAGGTGTTTCATGGTACTAATTAGGCCATCTGTAGCATGAGACATTCCAGGTTTGTCCTGGACAAATGGTACGGGTCTGGGTACATCAAGTAATACTATGTATAAGTAACATGACTGAGCATAAATGAGGTCGAACTATTGGGATTTATTGATGGCTTCTTCTTTGGATTGGGGGAAGGTGAATGCCCCATATTTGGAAAGTATAGAGACGAGTGATTTTAGAAACCAATCGAGATGTTTTTCTTTGGTGTTTTTTGCTTTACATAAACTACATCACCAATGCATTCATGGATCTAGTCAGAAATATGCATAGCTGAGGTTTGTTTTCACTTGAAGAGAAGTTCTAAACACTAGCAAATTTGGCTCATTTTGTGATGGCTATTTCAACGCTCTTTCTACATTTTGTCGTGGATATTGTGACAAATCTTGAGTCTTTGAAACATCGTTTTATGTCATGTGGCAATTGCAACGAACTTGAATTATCGTCACAAGCGCGATGGCCATAGGGAACTTCTCACAATTGCGACAAAAAAGATATATCATCGCCAATACGACAATATAGACAAAATAACTAAAACCAACATTTCGTCACAATTGAGACGACCGTTTCGACGAAAACTTTCATTGTTTATGTAGCAACTATGTCACAACAATTTAAGTTGTCATCGCACTTGTGACGACGGTTGCGATGACAACTTTCATTGTTTATATAGCAATTTTTTCGCAACAACGTAAGTTGTCGTCACACTTGCGACGACAGTTGCAACGACAACTTCCATTATTTATATAGAAAATTTGTCATAACAACTTAATTTGTCGTCACACTTGTGATGCCCATTGCCACAACAACTTTCATTGGTTATGTAGTAATTGCGTTGCAAAAACTTAAGTTGTCGTCGCATGTACGACGACAATTTTTGTTGTTTATATAGCAAATTCATCACAACAACTTAAGTTGTCATCGCACTTGCAACGACAAATTTTGTTGTTTATAAATAAAATCGATCGCAAGGCATACGATTGTCATTGCAAGTGCGACGAGTAATATTTATTTAAAAAAAAAAAAATTTAGGCTGCAATTTTAATATTAATATTACCATATCCTCCAAGTGGAACATGGTTTCTCCTATAATTCCTTGGATAATGGGGATAGGTCTCAATGCCTTAATAATGTGGATGAGAGGACAATAAATCCCTTAGGTTCTAAATGAATCTTTCAAGGACCTACAAGGGCCATGGACAAGGCCACAAACCACAACATAGTTCCTTTAAAGTGAATCTTTGTCATATAAGTAGGATATGGGTATAATAATGAGTTTTTTCATAGTAGTAATGGGTCTCAATGACTTTACCATAACAAAGGGAGGGAAGACAATAAGGACCTTAGTCCATAAATGGATTTGTAAGGCTCAATATCCTTGAACATCACCTTCAACACAATCCATTTAGAGGAAATATTTGGCCTCCAAGTTGAATATGTGTACCATTATGAAATATTTTGCATTAGGTACATGTACATTAAGTAATTAGCCATGGTCAAGCAAGGCAAATAAGGCCCTTGGGTAATTTATGAATCCTTTAGGGATTAAGGGACATAATCAATGCCCTAAACCACATAACATGTTGTCTATATGGAATCATGAACCTTTGAGTGAGATATGGGTATTGTTATAATATTTTGTGTATCAAAGATGGCTATGAAGGATTTAACCATGGTTGGGGGATAAATCCAAGGAATTAGGCCTTGAAAAAATATTATTGGGTTAATAGGCCATGACTAAAGCCATGAACTACAACATGAGACATTTAAAGGGGATCTTTTGCTTATAGGTTGGATGAAGTTTCCATTAAGATTTTTTATGTAGTAGGGATTTATGTTGGGGCCTTGACCATGATTAGGTGATGAAAATAGGGTGCTTAATCCACAAAGTATGATCAAGTCCTTTAACTACAACATCATCCCTAGTCCATGAAAAAGGAATCAAAGTTTCAAACCACCATACAAACTCAAATCATTGGCCTCTTGGTGGGATGTAGGTATCATTAAGAGAATTTGCATACCAGGCATGGGTCTCAAGGCTTTTACCATGGTCAATGAAGGAAAACAAGGGTTGTATGATCTAAATTATTATTTTATGGATTATAATATTTAACATAGAAATGAGATTTGGGAAATATTAGAAAACTTTAGATGCATTGGATGGATTTGGAGACTGTGACCATGGTCATGAGAGAAAATAAAGGGTCTTAAGATCTAAATGAAACTTTTAATGCTCATGAAACATGTACATGTCCTAGAACCACTACAAATTTTCTTTGAAGGGGATAGTTTGCCTCCAATTGGGATATGCGTGAAGTTAGGTGGTTTCATGCCCCAAGGATAGGTCTAGGGGTCATAACCATGACAAGGGGATTAAATAAAGGGACTCAAGTCATTTATAAATATTTTAAGGATATTTTCCATGAACATGGACTCAAATAACCACATAGGACCTCTAAAAAGGATATTTGATCTCAAAATGGGATATGGGTGCCTATATTAGTTTTTTCATACCAAAGATGGATCTTGGTGTCTTGACCATGGTAAAGTAGTGAAAAGAAGAGACATATCAACTAAATGAATATTTGAGGGCTCATGGGATAAAATGGGGTATTAAACCATTACATGCATCCTTCAAAGGGGATATTTAGCCACCAAGTGGGATACATATGCAATTAGGAGAAATGTTTGACCAAGGATGGGATTTTGTATTAATTTATATAAAAAATTTAAAAATTATTTTAGGCTGCAATTTTAATATTAATATTATCATATTAATAACTATCAATAGAACTCTATCTCCAAGGTCATTCTCAGAACTCATATTTTTATACAATGTGCCTTAAATGAAGCCATATACCTTCTTTGACTTATCAACCGATCCTTGAATCTATGTAAGAGGTTGGTGGGGAAAGTCTTTTCACATAATAATGGGATCATGGGTTGAGTACAATCTTCATGCCATGGGAAGTGTAAGAGTCCTACATTCCGCTAGTTATAGGTAATGTCAACCATCATTTCCACCAATGATATCATTTTCATTTACTCTAACATTGTGGGAAGCAAATATAGTTCATCATTCACTATCTATTATATACTCCTTATATCCTTGAGAGACAAATATAGTTCTTTTAGGAAATTCTTAGAAAGAATACAATAGATCAATCTCTTTCTATCCACACTAAAAAGTACTACAGAGAATAATATATCTAAGGGACCATGAAGTACATAAAGTGAATATACTCCTTATGTTGCATGTTGCAGTGGAAGAGAGTTCCTTATCTATCATAGAATGAATCATATTCTTGTAATGCTCTGTGTTAACAAGGTTAGGTAACAATGTGAGTAGAAAGGTTGGGATGAGAAATATATAGTCTTATTGCTTGTTTTTTTCACCATGGTGGCCTCATAGCCTAGGTTGGTGGTGGTATCTACACTAGATGGTTGTGGTTCAATGGAAATTTTCTCGTACATGACCAATCTCTTGGACCAATTTTTGTTAAAAGATAAGTCTCATTTTTTTGTTTATGAATATGCAAAATTATTATTGCTCCCAGTCATAAACAAATTATGTCTTATGCATTCTATGTGTCATTTTTTTTCCAATTTTGAATTTAAGTATACAAGGAAATGAAGGAAAATTGCATGACGCAAAAGAAGAAAATGATTTACACCTTTCCGAAATCTGTTTTGGATCGTGGAGGTGACCACCCTTAAAACTTTCATTTTTCAAAGACATTAAAAGGTTAAATGGCAGAATAATAGCTAAACATATATGAGGAAATAACCATGCACAAGTGCAAAGGAAGGCTACCATGTGGGCTTGAAACAAGATAACTCTTAGCTCACACATACACAATACATAAGATAAGACGCCATGTAAAACTCAAGTGCACCACTATCTAAGGGAGTTTTAGTCTTTGGAATACATTGTGCAAGAAGATTAGATATGAAGTATACCTAATAAAATATCATTCCATGCTTGAGCACCCCATGCATAATCAAAATCCATATTAACCATATGTATCTAGTGCATGTCCTACCATACAAGAGGTTCAAGAGAATTGCTAAGTCTTGAAATTCTCATAAGAATGGAGGGAGGCCATGAAGCCTAAGGAAATGGCTGGAGGATATGGAGTTCACTATAGTTTAAAATTGCTTAAATATTCCTAACCTACAAGGTTACATATAAAATAACTAATGCAATATAGAAGATGAAATACTCAAAGAAAATGTGTTGAAACTGGAATATGTGCTCGGGTGGTACAAAAACTATTTGATAATACTTATTTCAATAGGTCAATGACAATGTATGGCTTTGATGTAAGAGCTTCACATGGTGTATTTTACAAATACAAAACACAATCCTAAGACTCTAACACAACTCAATTGACCTTCACTCAAATAGTTAAATAGTAATTAGGCCTTCAAAGTGATTCAATGTATGGTGATGCAACCTATTAGCATCAGGAGTCACTCCTGGATTGCAGCAAGAGTAAGCTTGATACCTATCTGTTTTATGTCACAGGTTGGTTTTATAAAGGGTGACCGAACGGAGACAAACTAAGAACTATATCGTTTAAATTAGAAAACTGGACCAATAAATGCATGAACAGGTGAGGTCTTAGAGCCAACTTCAATCAATAAGTGTAGTAAAGGGTGAGTAGGTGAACGAAAAATAAGGAAAAGCTCTGAATGCAAGCTCAACTTGGACCAAAGCTTCAGACACTAGGATATGACTTGAAAGTCATAGCTAAAACAACACGACGATCAAACCTTCATCACAACGCTATGATAACAACTCGAATGGATCTCCCATGCCTGAGTTACTTAGTGTAGGAAGAAGAGAGGTAACATGAGGAACTGATTAAAACTAGTTGTAGTGACACTATGATCAAACCTTCATCACAATGACAAAAGTACTCCCGACTGGATCATCCATGCCCGAGTGTTCTAACACATGAGTTATAGAGAGATGGAAAGGAACTAATTGTTATTAAACAAGAAGTATCATAATACCATACATAACTAGAGAACCAGAGGTCTCAGTAAACTTTACAATCGGGAGCTTAGCTCTACCATTGATGCCAACAAAAATGAAAAAAATGCCTACATATACTCATATTAGCTCGGACTATCTGAAATCAATCATATCGTGCATTCAAGGCTTTACGTTGACAAGATTCTCTATCAGGATGTGCATGAAGACATTGGACAGACTTCCCATGTAGTCGTCTGTCAGACGCGATCAATGTCAGAGTGGACTGACAGTCTATCACAGTGCTCGGTGCTTTTCTGACCATCTATTTAAGGAAGGAGACAATGTCTCACCTACCTTCCTAATTTGCATTAACCTCTACCACGAGAACGGATAGGCGCAAGTCAACTCTACTCCTACGCGATGTGGCGGCTTTCCCTTGGCTACTGCTTTGCTGGAATGCTACGAGGGGACACGATATGTGAGCATGGATGAGTATCAGATGGGGAGGGCTATGGCACCAACAATGTGAAGGTGAGGCAAGGGGTGATGAGGTAGAAGTGCCAAGTGGCGAAGAAATGGGGAGTTGTGTCACCAGTTGATGACGGGGTGAAAAGGAGGTCGTAATGAGATAGTTTGTGGAGTGGAGACAGGACACAGGTGGGAGTGATGTGGAGCTAAGGGGTACAGGTGTCTAGATAAAAGAGGAACAGAGGGACAGGGGACATGACACCTAGGGGAGCAGAGGACAGGTATGCGAAGGTGAAAGGATAGAAGGGAGTGGGAGATGTGACAAGGCGAGGAGAGAGAGACAGAGTGGAACACAGATGTCGGAGAGAGATTTTAAGGGGACCCACGTGAACCTGCCCATTCCAGACTCCCCCCCTTATTAAAAGTAGAATGGCAAGGGGAGTCTGAAATCAAAACTCAGTTGCAGATCTAGGCGCTCCAATCTGAGTCACTATCCTGCGCGCCCAATTTTAGACCCCCCCCCCCTTATTAAAAGAATAACAGAAAGGTGGGTCCAAAATCAAAACTCGATCGTTCATCTGGCCGTGAAACTCCTAATCACACGAATCAGCCTTTTGTTTAGTGGAATGTGCAATTTGCACCCAAACTTAGGATAAGTGATTTTTAACCCACTTCTTTCCCTCTTTTCGCCAAAGGGGTGTCGCTTCTTTGGGAAAAACTCCCCCATACACATTTAGGTGATAACATCAGGCTCCATGGGGGATGGAACACTCCCTACGAGATACCAATAACTCTACTACGGCTTCAATGCCTTGTTGTTGGGCTATGTGTTACACATAAAAAATACTCACTTTGATAGTGTCGCAAGTGGCGTCATTACAAGTGTCGCAAGTGTCGCATTTTTCTCACAAGTGTCGCAAGTGTCAGGGAAGAATACTGCCATGATGCCTATGTCATGCCTATAATGACATGAGAAGGACACTTAAAACACCTCAAACATTTGATTTGGAAGAGGATAAATGAGTCAACAGACTCATGAACCTTTTGCCATCTGAAAACACTCAAAAAACTAAGCTTTTGAAGGAGAGCACTCCCCTATACCTCTTCTGGGAGCGCTAACGCTCCCCCTTACATTGTATGGGAGCATTATAAAGCTCTTTTATCCATTTTGAGGGAGCGCTGGTGTCTTTAGGAGCACGGATGCCCCCCTTAAGCCTACTAGGGAGCGTTGTAGCGCTCTGATGGCCCTTTTTAAGGAGCGCTGCCTATTCTGGGCAGCAGTTGAGTTGTTGAGATGAATGGGGGAAGGATATTTTCATTCTTGGAAGGCAGTTGGATTCGAATCCCTAGTCCAGCCATGGTATTAGGGAAGATCCTCAACTGAAAGAGTCAAATCCTCAACTTCCCCAAGGATATCTCAAGTGGTTAAAGCCTCTCCAAGGCTATATAAACAAGTTTTCTAATGGTGAAAGAGGACTGGAAAGGGAGAATCACAACAAACTTATGATCTTATAAGTAGTGCTGGAACAGAGATAATTTGGGAGCAAGAGACCTATGATCTCATAGGGAGAAATTGGTGAAGACATCATCATTCATATCATGGATCTTTTGAGCAAGGGGTAGACAAGGAGGACTTGACGAAGCTGCTACAATCCATCTACGGTTGTAAGCAATGTTTTGTCCTCATTAATATAATTTGCTTGGCCTGTTTCTTTCTAATTCATGTTCAATCTCACATGAATTTATCTCTTTAGTAGATAGACCTATTTCGGACTAATCTTGATAGAGTAGGAAGTGGTTGTACTTTTTTTTTCTACAGGGCTTATCGAGAAGCGAAAGATTGGAGCTCAACTCGGAGCGTGCAGGGACAAACGCTAATAAAAGGTACTTCTTTTCTCTTTCCTCCTCATGCATTAGTTTGTATAAATCTGAAAGGAATTCAGTGTCCATGTTAAGCATCTTTTGTCTTAAGAGTTAAGAGTCTATCTCTCAAGAGGAGATCTACCTGTCCACAGGGAGATTTTCCTTCAACAGAAATTGGCGACTCCACTAGGGAATCGAAACTTTTCATTTTTGGTCTTCCTCATAGACCTTGTATTACCATTTGTTTTATGACCTTGTTCACCCCTTCATATCTGATTGCATTTTCTAATTGACTCTTTACCCCATCACACTCAACTTGATTGTCAAAATTTGATCAAAATTTTGGATTTTGGGACATTTTTATGAGTTTTTTGAGCCTAGCGCCCCCCTGCCTATGCTAGCAGAGCGCCATCACTCCCTGGAAGTGTTAGACAGAGATTTATAACACTCTGGTGGCCCTTACACCAGAGTGCCAACCCCCTTTTGCTCAAAATCTCTTCAAAAATTCCAATTTTTGGAGGCCCAAACCCTATTTTTTCACTTGCTGAGTTGCTTTGTGATTCAATGCTTCTTCTTTTTGCCTTTGACATGCTTCCTCCTGAGAAGTAAACACCTTGTTGTTCAAATTTTATGCCCTTCTTCATTATTTTTTAGTTTTTTGCTGTTGAGAGCTTGAAATCGATCTGTTGTTTTTTCTCTCCTATCCGACTAAGCAAGAATTCTAGTAAAGGACATCAGAAGTCTGTAACTCTTCTCATTTGGTTCTTTAAGGTCATCTGATCCAATTTCTTTCTCCTTCCTTCTGTGTTTTTGATTTTCTTTCTCTTGTTTGATTGCAAAAGGGTGTGTTGTTTGTGCGAAATCTACGTTTTCTTGTCTGAATCTCCTTGATCTAAAAGGGTAGTTGGCAGGACAAGTTTTTCATTGAATTGATCATCGCTTGCATGAAAACGACAAAAGTACATCTTAATGATTATTTTGCATATTAGTTTGCATCTCTGAAATGTTGTAGAATCATATTAGATTTGATTGAGAACAAAATTGATTGAGGGCATTCCTTATCGAGTGTTTGATAGTGAAAACGACTCTTCCTCTTTCCCTTAAATAGGTATTCATTGAAAAGAAATGATTGCTTATCATATTTCATGCATATTTTTGGGAATCAAGTCATCATTCCATCAGTTTCACTTTCATACACCCTCTAAGTAAACAACAACCATTAAAATC
>ML794393.1:63341-76696 GCA_009831015.1 Picea engelmannii
GTTTAAGGTGTAGGGATTTGGAATAGGTTGAAAGGATAACTTTCCAAAGCTATCAAACAAACTTAGTATCTTGCGGTAGGGAGAGTCAAATCCAATTTTCGTATTGGCTTGCTGGGATCCCCCTCTCACACAGGGGTTACGCATGAGGTTGCATTCGGGTGAGTTATGGAGATTATCCCTCCGTGGCCAAACTGTTTGTAGTGGTCGGATCGTATATTGGGGGTCACTGGATGGTATACCCACGATTATGTGTGGGAGCCTTTCGGGTTGATTTCGGACTTGTTATCCTACCCATACATTCCAACTGGACTGTCGACTGTACCCACCCAGGGGATGACTACGAGTTGGTGACCTTAGTAGCCACAATCTTTAGGGTCTCACACAAGGTGACAGTGAAGGGAAGTCTCACTATACCTGGAACAGACGTTGGTCAAACTCACTCGGGCTCCTTGGAGGGTAAATCCACAATTACTATGTGGAAGCTTTCACCAAGGCATAAGTCCATTAAGCAGGTTGCCAATGTAACTGATCCACCCGCTCTATCCCCGCCCCTTCCTATTTTGATCTCACGACGTTGGATTTCATCACCAACTAGTGGTTTCATTGTGGGAAGGTTTTGTTTGATTGATTGCTTCTCAGATTCATAGCGTGTGTTGTTTTTTTTACTTAGTGGACCTTAGGTCGAGTCGGTGTTAATGGCATCGAATCCTGGGAGTACCAATGGAGGAACCCCTTCTCCTGGGGAACCTGATAACTTTACTTCGTTTGGAAACTTTGGTCCTCCGTATGTTGCCACACTGAGTCTTCCAGGACTCATTATCGGATTACCATTTTGGTTGTTCCCCACTCCGGTGATCCCGAATCCTCCCAATGTTTCAGCTACACCTAATACTTTAGATGTCGGTATACTACCCACACATCAACCTCACGTCGACTTTTCACCTTCTTCACCCATTAAGTCTCCTTCCATTTCTCCTTCTTCGCCTAGTGAAAGCTCTAAAGCAAGTAGCCAGGTTGATCAGAAGAAGAAGAAATGGAAAGAGAAGAAGAAGAAGAACTCGAAAAGGACAAAGGCCCCAACAACATCAGATGTTGGCTCTAAGCAACTAGTTACTATTAATAGTACTGGAAGTGTTGATGAGGTCAACAAGATTAAAATGAAGAATCCAAAACCCAAATTCCCTTGCAGCCTTTGTAAGGGTGACCATTTTCTGAGGGATTGCCCCAGTCTTACCCAGGTCTTAGAAATGTGGTCCTCCACATTGTCGGCCTTTGTCAGTCATGTCGATGATACCCCGTCAACTAGTGATGTTCAGGTTGGTAAGAAGAAGCAAATTGTCAAGTTCCCTTACATGTTATGTAAAGGTAATCATTACTCTCACCTTTTTCCCCGCATGGATGAGGCTTCTTCTCTTTTGGAAAAACTTCAACTTCCAAAAGGTTATCGTAAGCTTTCCTCCAACCCATCATTGGTTGATGGACTGGTCAATCCGGGTCCATCCCTGGTCAGTCCGGTTGATCAGGTGGTCAATCTAGTTTCCTCCTCGATTGAACCATGAACCCAAGTAGATGATCCAGTTCCGTCATCGATCAACCCCTCTCTTCATCAAAAGAGTGACACCAAAGTGGTCGATCTGTTTTCATCCTCGGTCGATCCCACTCTCCCGTTAGAGAGTGACACCAAAGTGGTCGATCCAGTTTCGTCATCGGTTGATCCCATTCCTCCATTGAGGAATGTCAAAGTGACTGATCCAGTCCCTTCCTCGGTCATTCCCACTCTTCCTCTGAAGGGTGCCAAAGTGGTCGATCTAGTTTCTCCATCGGTCGATCCCATTCCTCCATTGAGGAATGTCAAAGTGACTAATCCAGTCCCATCATCGGTCAATCCCACTCATCCTTTGAAGAGTGCCTGCATGTTCGATCCGATCCAATCATCGGTGGATCCTACTCTCCTTCTAGAGAGTAAACCCGATACTGCCTATGTTTTTCTCGTTGATACAGATTCTATCATGCTGGGGGGCATCCCTCATTCTCCTACGAAACCCCCTCCAAGTACTAAAGCCATCCTTTTTGATTGGGGTGCGCTAACTAGACCTTGTCTTCCCTCTCACATTCCTTTCCAGATTATAGTACAGGTTCATGGTTGAGACGTTCCTCAAACGATGATAGATGAAGGTGCGTTCATTAGTATTTTGTCTTCTATTGCTTGGTATGCTTTGGGTTGTCCACATCTTGCACCGGTTACATAGAATCGGTTATCTTTTAACAGAAGAACTAGTCAACCTTTAGGGATCCTTCCTCAGTTTCCTATAACTTTGGGAGGGAAAACTGTCTTTATCGATGTCATGGTAGTCTGACACCCCTTGGATTTCACTTTACTCCTTGGGTGGGATTATGTCTATGCTATGAAAGCTCTTGTATCCACCCTTTTCCGTGTGATATCTTTCCCTCATGATGGAAGAATTGTGACTATTGATCAAATTTCATTCATCGGCCCCGACTGGGTTACCTCCCTAAGTGGTTCTTATATGCAGACAATATCACCCTCATCGCATGTCAATTATGTGGCATTGTCTCCCATGATTTCAACTTCTGATGCTTTGGATCCGGTAGTTGACATGGTGATCTCTTCAGTAGGGTTATTGGAGCCTGATCTCCTTACCCTTGTCATGACCCTCGACATGTGTCACTTCTTGAGTGATTATCTTCCATCCAACGAAGATCTCCTGGAATCCATGACCACATTTTATCCTTTGACATGGTACCCTTCCAGAGCATTATCCTCTTGGAAGCCATGATCAAGACGAAACCACGATCATAATTTCTCTTCTCTGTGGCAAGCTCGTTAAAAAATGAAACAGGAGTCTTGAGCATAGTTCTTTTCCTGTGTCAAGCTCGTTAAAAAATGAAACAGTCACCTCTCTTGAATCTTCTTTTCATCCACCCTCCTCGTTTTTCTCATCTACTAGAGAAATTGGTGACGACCTTAGAGCTGGTGAATGAATTGAAGCTTTGGGGGCATGTCTCCAGCCTTTGATGCTCATTCTAGAGTTAAGCCACTAGATTTTATGCTGGGGGCATACCGAGCTTAGTCTTTGTTCTTTCTCGTGCTCGTAAATACATGAGAATGCATCTGGGTAGAATTTTATCACTTTTTCGGACCTGTATGGATACACGAAAAAGGAACCCCCTGGATTCTCCTTTAAGCTCTTTTTAGACTCTCTAAACATGAAAAGATTGTCGAGTGATCTTTCTTTCTTTCCCACTCGTTGAATGGTTTGAAAGGGTGTCTTTCGAGTGATAATTTATCTCTTTTTCGGCCTCGCGAGAATAACATTACGAAAAAGGACAACACTGGAGTCACCTTTAAGTTCTTTTCAGATTCTCTAAACATGAAAAGATTACTGAGTGACCTTGTTCTCTTCACGTTCGTTAAAGTATTTGAAGAAAACGTCTGTTGAGCGATAGTTTATCTCTTTTTTGGTCTCGTCAGACTACTTTACAAAAAAGGAACTGAGAGAGTTCTCTTTTAAGTGTTTTTCCAGACTCTATAATCATGAAAAACCTTCAATTTTTCTATCTTTCGACTCACTAAACAAAACATCGATAGTCCCATATGGGACCGAACCCTTACTTCTTCTAGTTCGTTAAACAAAGGAAGAGGAACTTATCGAAGGTGAGTTATATCGAGCATGTGTTACCCTCCTCGAGCTCGTTAAATTAAAAAGAGGTACTCATCTATCTAGATGGGGGAAAATTTGAAAGAAGCAAGCCAAACAGTTTCTTGAGAACATTACCAAGTAACTCTTAGTGTCACCCTTGAACATGACACTTTGTCTTTGCACACATTATAATCCACTGAAACTCTACACTGAGCCAATCCTTTGAGTTTCTTTCACTCCTCTGGGTCACCTGACGTAAGTCACATCATCCATTGCATCATCAAGTTTTGGCCTATGTCATGTTTCTGATCTCATGCCTCAGTGTTCAAGGGAAGTATCTGTCTCGTGAGTCAACCATCACAAATATCTTGTCTCGATACCTGTGTCATTCCATGTTCATTTGATCTACCAATTACATCTCTATGTCCATTTTGTGTCGTTTATGGGGGATGCATCAAGGCCCTCCTTCGACGAGTCTATTCCTGTCGACTTCAACACATTATCCAGGAACTAGACTTAGAAACCAATTAGTACTTTGGGACCTACATGCCTCAATGGCAGGCCTTCTCACGTCCGACAGTGGGTTTACATCATTGACCTTTGATCGGATGATTCCATGGATGTTCGACTTCAACTCATCCATTCACATTTGTTGGAATGTACTAGGGTACCTTGGGAATCATTGACATTAATGGTGATCTCCCTCGTGCTTGTTAACGGTTTACATCATTGACCGATAATCAAGTGGTTTCTACCATGTTCAACATCAGGACATCTATTCACATGGTTAGATTCGTACTACATCGGGATCAGTAAGAATACCCTGGGTTGAGTGATCACTTTGATATGTACTTTGCCCAGGTTGCGATGGAGTTCCTTTTGAACAATGACACATATACTGTTACATAGATCCACTTTGTATTGGTCATGGCTACGTCTTGTCATCTCATATATCCACTGTGTATTATTCGTGGATACGATCATTTCATGTCGTAAGAGTATAGATCCACAGTGTATTTTCAGTGGCTATACCTTTTTATCAATACAATTATGGATCCGCAGTGTATTTTATGGCAGCCATATCTTGCAAGTCTTGACCACCCAAGCATAGGTATGCCTGCCTTGGGTTTGAAACATATCATAATATTTGTTGGATGTTTGTGTGCAACTTCTGTCAGGTTCTTTGTGTCTATACCCTTGCTTGAAAGTCTACAAATCATTTCAGTTATCAGTTCCTGTCTTCTAACTTCATACTTTGGGGGGCAATCTGTTACACATAAAAAATACTCACTTTGATAGTGTCGCAAGTGTCATCATTACAAGTGTCGCAAGTGTCACAAGTGTCAGGGAAGCATACTGCCATGATGCCTATGTCATGCCTATAACGACATGAGAAGGACACTTACAACACCTCAAACATTTGATTTGGAAGAGGAGAAATGATTTAGTAGGTTCATGAACCTTTTTCCATCTGAAAACACTCAAAAAACTAAGATTTTGAAGGAGAGCACTCCCCTATACCTCTTCTGGGAGTGCTGGCGCTCCCCCTTACACTATCTGGGAGCATTATAAAGCTCCTTTGGCCCTTTTGAGGGAGCGCTGGTGTCTTTAGGAGTGCTGGAACCCCCCTTAAGCCTACTGGGGAGCGCTGTAGCGCTCTGATGGCCCTTTTTAGGGAGCGCTACCTATTCTGGGCAGCAGTTGAGTTGTTGAGATGAATGGGGGAAGGATCTTTTCATTCTTGGAAGGCAGTTGGATTCGAATCCCTAGTCTAGCCATGGTCTTAGGGCAGATCCTCAACTGAAGGAGGCAAATCCTCAACTTCCCCAAGGATATCCAAGTGGTTAAAGCCTCTCCAAGGCTATATAAACAATTTTTCTAATGGTGAAAGAGGACTGGAAAGGGAGAATCACACCAAACTTATGATCTTATAAGTAGTTTTGGAACAAAGATAATTTGGGAGCAAGAAACCTATGATCTCATAGGGAGAAATCAGTGAAGTTATCATCATTCAGATCATGGATCTTTTGAGCAAGGGGTAGACAAGGAGGACTTGACGAAGCTACTGCAATCCATCTACGGCTGTAAGCAATGTTTTGTCCTCATTAATATAATTTGCTTGGCCTGTTTCTTTCTAATTCGTGTTCAATCTCACATGAATTTGTCTCTTTAGTAGATAGACCTATTTCTGACTAATCTTGATAGAGTAGGAAGTGGTCGTACTTTGTTTGTCTACAGGGCTTATCGAGAAGCGAAAGATTGGAGCTCAACTCGGAGCGTGTAGGGACAAACACCGATAAAAGGTACTTCTTTTCTCTTTCCTCCTCATGCATTAGTTTTTATAGATATGAAAGGAAGTCAGTGTCCATGTTAAGCATCTTTTGTCTTAAGAGTTAAGAGTCTAGCTCTCAAGAGGAGATCTACCTGTCCGTAGGGAGATTTTTCTTCAACACTATGGAGTCATTTATTAAGCCGAAAACAAAAGGAAAACAGTATTTACAAAATAGCAAAGAGCCACTCGTGGCTCAAACAAAATACTTCTTTAGGAAATGGCCATTCATAGGGCCATCAAAAAATTATTTTCCCTCCAAATCCTGCAACCTATAGGTGTTATTTAAAAATACTTCAAAGATTTTGAAGGGCCCAATCTAGAGGGCTTCAAACTTGTTGTGTTTGCCTTTATCCTGCCTGGGTGCATCCCACTTAAGAACCATCTCTCCTAGCTCAAATTCCTCTTTTCTGACCTTTCTGTCAAAGGCCTGCTTGATCTTCTGTTGATGATTGTGAGCTCTGTCCATTACCTTCTCTCTGGTCTGATGCACTTCCACTAGTTGATGAATTCTTCTAACCATATGGTCTAGCTCTCCTTCATAATATTGAAAGAATTTATCTACAAGTAGAGCCAGTTGAGTGGGAAAAATAACTTCTATTCCATAAAAAAGTTGAAAAGGGGAGGTGCCCAGAGATTTCTTTGTTATCACTTGATCAAGCCATAGAGAGAATTTGAGTTTTGAGTCCCAGGCCTTCTTATTATCTTCCAACAACATTTTAATGAGATTGATCAGGATTTTATTGGAAGACTCTTCCAATCCATTTCCTTGGGGATAATAGGGATTGGAATGAACCAGTGAAATCTCAAACTGCTCACATAACCTCACCAGAGGCTCAGATCTTAAAGATGCATCATTATCAGTGACAATTCTGCTGGGGCATCCAAACCTTGCTATGATATCCTCCAGGAATTTGATGATAACTTTGTGTGAATCATTCCTGGTGGGGATAGCTTCTATCCACTTGGTAAAATAGTCCGTTGTTGTCAGGATCCATCTTTGTTGGCCGCTTGAGGGAGGATGAATTTCTCCAATGAATTCTAACTCCTATTGTTGAAAGGGTGTTGAAGCTTCTACAAGCTTTAGTGGCATAGATTTGAGTTGTTGTTTTCCTGAGAACCTTTGGCATTTGATGCAGGCTCTGACCTCTCTACAAAAATCAATGCATAAGGTGGGCCAGTAGTACCCAGCCCAAAGAATTTTGTGGGCTGTGGTCTTCCAGAAATGGTGTCCCCCACATAGGCTACTATGGAAATCAAACGTCACTTTCTAGGCCTCCTGTGGGTTCAAACACCTCAGAAACACCCCTAGAGGGTCTCTCCATTACAAGACTTGGTCAATAAGGCAATATTTGACTACTTTGAGCTTTAAAGATCTCGCCTTACTCTTCCCCATTTTATCAGGGGGCTTTAATTCTAGCAGAAAATATATTTCCATACCAAGTGCACTTTGCTAGTAGAGGACTATCTTGAGGATTTCCATCAAACAATTTGGCCTATTGATTTTCTAAGAAAGCATTGATGACGTTAACCCCCAAGGATTTACAGTTGGATTCAGGAGTAGGGTCTTGATCAATGTGCAATGCTGAAAATTCCTCAATAGTCTCCAAGAATCTTTTGATCTCAAGATCATCCTCAAACACCTTCAAATGTTTGACATTGTCGGGTATGGAGGGCTTGTATCTTATATCAACATCATATTTGATCTTAGGTGGCAGAGGGATCCTAAACTGGCTAGCTGAGACAACTAAGGAATCATCCAAAGTATTTTCCTCTCTTGGAATAAAATAAATGTTGAAAGTTGAGAATAAATTATCAATTAGGTCCCACACCTCATTTTTGTAATTTCTGAGTCGAGGATGTTTAGCCCGATAATGTTTTTTACATGCTGTATTATCAACTCAGCATCTCCGAACACTGCTACCTCTTCAACTCCCATTTCTTTTGCAGCCCTTAAACCTAAAACAAGAGCTTCATATTCTTCCACATTATTGGTAGTTTCAAACTCTAGCTTGTATGACAGGGATATGGTTTCCTGACAAGGTGACACAAAAACCACTCCGGCACCAGCGCCTTCACTAGAAGAGGCTCCATCGAAGAACACTTTCCACACAAAGGTAGCTGGAGGAGGTATTTCATGATAATAAATGGACTTCTTTTTTATTTTAAGAGGGGCTTCAGGAGTATCAATGAGTTGCAATAAATGAGACCCCAACTCAATGTCAAGTGAAAATATAGGATGATTGGTGGGATCTGCTTCATTACTTACAATGTATTCCAATTGATCATCTCTGTACAATATTTTTTGTTCTCGGCCAATGACTGGAATGGTGGCATATGTGAGGTCCATCTGTAACGTTCCTCCAAGCTTTCGTATCCATGATCTTGACAATAGAATGCCAAACTTGGGAGGAACATCAAATACCACAATATCCATGATCACACTCTTCATGGGTAGTTGAAACAAGGTTACCTCCAAATCTTTGATAACTCCAAGGCATTGCACTCTCCTAGAATCAAAAGAGTACAAATCATGATAGGCCTTTGTAACTTCCAGTCTGAGATCTTCCATGACAGTTTTGGGCATGAGGTCATGGGATGAACCAAAATCCATCAGACAATTATGCAACACCTTATCATGTATATTTAGGGATGTGTATAAAGGAGGGGATTAAACATCTCTATCTTCTACAATAGGGCCTAGGATGACTTTTGGATTTTAATCTTGGAGATTTACTGAGTCCATGGAATGGTAAGATGGCTCGGGCTACAAAAGTATAGAAAGGGATCTTTTGAAATCTTCATGTTTGATGAACTTTGAAATGGGCACAGGGATTCTGATTTTTTGAATTTCATGTTCAAAGATAAAGGAGGGAGGAGGATTTTGAATTTCCCTTACCTCTGAGACAGGATCTTTGGTTGTTGGTGGGAGATTATGAGTTTTCTTTTCTTTGGTGATATTTTTCACTTGTTTAGTAGGCTTCTCTTCCATGAGGGGTTGATTAGACTTCTCTTATTTCTTCTTTGACCTGAGGTTATATTTATTGGGACTACTATTATTGGCTTTCTCCCCTTTTCTCAACTCATTTATTTGACCGTTCATGAGAGACTCTTCGTATGGTTATTGAGTCAAATGGGGAAAAGGGGAGGCATCTCCAAAACAATGAATTTCATGGTCAAGCTCTTCTTCTCCCCTCTCCTCATCATCAACAAGGTTATTTTGAAGAGGGGCTTGAATTCTCTGATAATCTTTGTCTCTATTCCTGTGCTCCCTTGGCATAATCCGGGGAACATTGTTGTTCGATCTCCTGAAGTTGCCCCTGTTATCACTGTTTTGGGGATTTCTGTATGTCTTCTTCCCTTCAAATTTCATCTTCTCCATTTCTGTAGTTAAGGACTTCACCATCTTGGTCAATTCATCCACTTGAGGATGAGCTATAGAAGAACCATAGGTTGAGGCCTTAGACTTTCCGTTCCCTCTGTCTCTATCAGACTTTCTCATGAGTCTATTAACTACCAGTACATTAGATTCTACTTCCAGGGCCGCATCTTGCATGTTATATAAGGAAATAACTCTTCTTTCTCTGAGCAGGAGGCGAAAATCAAGGTCAAAAGCACTAGAATAAGTGATTTTGGCAGAGGCTTCTAAGGGATTTATTTTAGCACGGATCGTATTATACATCCTATTGAATCTTTTGGAGAGGTCAGAGGAAGACTCTCCTTCCTTTATTTTCAAGGATACAAACTCTGTCATGTAGTACTTGAGATCCTTTTTATCTCTTCATTGTCTCAAAAAGGCATTATCTAAATCCTCAATCCCAATAATAGATCCAAGGGCCAGTCCCTTGAACCATTTCCTAACCTCACCATCAAGACTCTGGACAAAAATTCTCATCCATATGTCTTCATTTTCAATGTTCAGGTTGTCTGCATAACTGTAGAAGGCAGTACGGTGCTCTTCAGTAGTTAGGCATGTATTTGAGATAATCTCTAGCAGGGAGATCATTCAAGGGCTAGGGTAGAACTAGAGGGGAATACCTCACAGCCACTATGGAATCCATCCTTTTTATAGGGGGGTTTGCACCTGCCATAGGGATATTAGGTGGAGGAGAATGTGTTCGGACATGGGAAATTGGAATAGAGCTTCCAGGGGGGAAAGGAAACAACAAAGTATTTAGAGTTAAGGATACAGGAATCAAGTCAGTAGAGGCTTCTCTCTCCATAGTAGCAGCAATAGTAATAGGAGGAGGGGTGGTAAAGATCAGAGTAGGAAAATTTTCTGTGGTCCTGGGTCTAGACCAAGGAACAATTTCAGGGGAGAAAGGAGTGACAAGGATTTCTCCCTCCAACACCAGACCAGGAAGGGAAAACTCAAGAGGAACACTCCCGGAGTTTAAAGTTCTGGAAACTCCTACAGTAGGTATGATAAGGGTGTGAGGGGCAAAAAAAGGAGTTTCTACAGAAGAAGATGGGATATTATCAGAAGTACCTGGTTCAGCAATAGAAGCTCCTTGTCGAGAGGCCTTTTCCTTTATGATAATATTCTCTGGGTAAGCTTTAGGCGTAGCTAGAGGAAGTTGTGGATGAGACTGCATGTGTCTGCCTCGGGAAGCCACAACTGAAATGGAATATCAGCCACAGGGGAGTCACCACAATGGAGTCATCACAATGGAGTCGCCAGGTGCACAACAACAATCTTGGATGGCTCTGATACTTGATGCACCTTCAGAATCAGAGGCTCAATGTCGTTCAATCCTGAGGAAAATCTTCAACTTCGTCCCCGACAATGGTGCCATAAATGTTAGCATCAAGAGTCACTCCTGGATTGCAGCAGGAGTAAGCCTAATACCCATCATTTTTACATCATAGGTTGGTTTTATAAAGGGTGACCAAACAAAGACAAACTCAGAACTATATCATTTAACTCAGAAAACTGGACCAAGAAATGCATGAATAGGTGAGGTCTCATATCTAACTTCAATCTGTAATTGTAGTAAAGGGTGAGTAGGTGAATGAAAAATAAGGAAAAGATCTGAATCCAAGCTCATCTTGGACCAGAGCTTCAGACACTAGGATATGACTTGAAAGTCACAACTAAAACAACACGACGATCAAACCTTCATCACAATTCTATGATAACAACTCGAATGGATCTCCCATGCCTGAGTTACTTAGTGTAGGAAGAAGAGAGGTAACATGGGGAACTAGTTAAAACTAGTTGCAGTGACACTGTGATCAAACCTTCATCACAACGAAAAAACTACTCCCGACTGGATCATCCATGCCCGGGCATTCTAACATAAGAGTTACAAAGAGATGGAAAGGAGATGATTGTTATTAAATAAGAAGTCTCAAAATACCATACATAACCAAAGAACCAAAGGTCTCAGTAAACTTTATAATCGAGAGCTTAGCTCTACCATCGATGCCAAAAAAAATGGAAAAAATGCCTACATATACTCAGACTGGCTTGAACTGTCTGAAATGGATCATATCATGCATTCAAGGGTTTAAGTTGACAAGATTCTCTGTTAGGCTGTGCATGAAGATGTTGGATAGACTACCCATGAAGTTGTCTGTCAGACACGATCTATGTCAAAGTGGACTGATAGTATATCACAATGCTCTACTCTTTTCTGACCATCTATTTAAGGAAGGAGACGATGTCTCACCTACCTTCCTAATTTGCATTAAATTATACCTTGAGAATGGATAGGACCAAGTAACCTCTACTCCTACATGATGTGGCAGCTTTCCCTTGGCTACTGCTTTGCTAGAATGCTACAAGGGGACATGACCTGGGAGCGTGGACGAGGATCGGATAGGAAGGGCAATGACACCAACAATGTGAAGGTGAGGCGAGGCGTGATGAGGCGGAAGCGCCAGGTGGCAAAGAAATGGGGATTTGTGTCACCAGTCGATGAGGGGGTGAAAAGTAGGCTGCAATGAGATAGGTCGGGGAGTGGAGACACAACACAGGTGGGAGTGATGTGGAGCTCAGGGGTATAGGTGTCAGGAGAAAAGAGGAATAAAGGGAAATGGGGCATGACACTTGGGGGAGTGGAGGATAGGTGTGCTAAGCTGAAAGGCTAGAAGGGAGCAGGATATGTGACAAGTTGAGGAGAGAGACGGAGTGGAAGACACATGTCGAAGATAGGTTTTAAGGGGACCCACGTGAAGCCGCGCATTCCAGACCCCTCCCCTTATTAAAAGCAGAATGGCAAGGGGGTTCTGAAATTGAAACTCAACTGCAGATATAGGCACTCCAATCCAAACCATTGAAACCTGCACGCCCAATTTTGGACCCCCCCCCCCACCGCTTATTAAAAGAAGAACGACAAGGGGGGTCCATAATTGAAACTCGACTGTTGATCTGGGCGCGCAACTCCTAACCACTCGAATCAGCCTGTTGTTTAGCGGAATGCTCAATTTGAGCCCAAACTTAGGATAAGTGAGTTTTGACCCACTTATTTCCCTCTTTTCACCAAAGGGGTGTCTCTTCTTGGGGAAAAACTCCCCCATACACATTTAGGTGATAACACAACCCACCATAGAAAACACATGAAGGCATGAGAGGCACTATGATTCCACTATAGTTGAAGATGAAAGGGGATGTATGGGAAAATAAATCCTCTATCTCCAAGTTCATTCTAAGAACTCATATTTTTCTACAATGTGCCTTAAATGAAGCCATATACCTTCTTTGACTTATCAACCAATCCTTGAATCTATGTAAGAGGTTGGTGGGGAAAGTCTTTTCACATAATAATGGTAGCATGGGTTGAGTACAATCTTCATGCCATGGGAAGTGTAAGAGTCCTAAATTCCGCTAGTTATAGGTAATTTCATCCATCATTTCCACCAATTATATCATTGTCATTGACTCTAACATTGTGGGAATCAAATATAGTTCATCATTCACTACCCATTATATACTCTTTACATCCTTGAGAGATAAATATAGTTATTTTAGAAAATTCTTAGAAAGAAGACAATAGATCAATCTCTTTCTATCCACACTAAAGAGAAATAGATAGAATAATATATCTAAGGGACCATGAAGTACATAAAGTGAATATATTCCTTATGTTGCATCTTGTAGTGGAAGAGAGTTCCTTATTTATCGCAGGATGAATCATATTCTTGTAATGCTTTGTGTTGAGAAGGTTAGGTAACAATGTGAGTAGAAAGGTTGGGATGAGAAATATAGAATATTATTGATTGGTTTTTTCACCATGGTGGCCTCATAGCCTAGGTTGGTGGTGGTATCTACACTAGATGGTTGTGGTTCAATGGAAATTTTCTCTTACATGACCAATCTCTTGGACCATTTTTTGTTAAAAGATAAGTCTCATTTTTTTGTT
>ML794393.1:77870-101041 GCA_009831015.1 Picea engelmannii
GAGAGAATAATATATCTAAGGGACCATGAAGTACATAAAGTGAATATATTCCTTATGTTGCATGTTGTAGTGGAAGAGAGTTCCTTATCTATCGTAGGATGAATCAGATTCTTGTAATGCTTTGTGTTGAGAAGGTTAGGTAACAATGTGAGTAGAAAGGTTGGGATGAGAAATATAGAATCTTATTGCTTGGATTTTTCACCATGGTGGCCTCATAGCCTAGGTTGGTGGTGGTATCTACACGAGATGGTTGTGGTTCAATGGAAATTTTCTCTTACATGACCAATCTCTTGGACCAATTTTTGTTAAAATATAAGTCTGATTTTTTTGTTTATGAATATGCAACATTACTATTACTCCCAGTCAAAAAAAAATTATGTCGTATGTATGCTATGTGTCATTTGTTTTTTCCGATTTTGAATTTAAGTATACAAGGAAATGAAGGAAAATTTCATGACGCAAGAGAATAAAATGATTTACATCTTTTCGGAAATGTTTTTTGGATTGTGTAGGTGACCACCCTTCAAACCTTCATTTTTCAAATACATTAAAAGGTTAAATGACTAAATAATAGCTAAACATCTATGACCACCTATATTGCTCGATTATGTCATCACTCTATGATTTCAATGTTCAACTTGTTACATCCGCATTCTCAATCAAGGTATTTACCATGTTTATGCATGTAAACAATTCCTCTTTGTATCCCACCTTGTGGAATCACAAGACCTTAACATTGAAATCCTTGGGTTCATGTCCTTGGCTTATTTTTTCTGCTCGCAATGATTTGTGGAAGGTTCAACATCATTGTACATATCATAGAGGAATGAATAAGTAGGCTTTGAGGCAATGTTGAGTAGCAACATCATGTCCATGACACAATGAAAAGAATGGTAATTATCTTTGTCATGTGAGACATAATGAAACATGTCACAAGACTTTCAAAGTTCCATATATCATGTCACAAGAATTTGGAGGTTGCATCATTAAGAGAAGCTGAAATTATCATTAAGTGTATAACAAAATTACATTCACAGATATATACAAGCCATAGAAATAGACTTGTGTATATTATCAGCTATATAATGTACATCTAAATATCTTATAAAATTATTACATGACATCATGAATTTCTTTTAGTCTTCTTTTTTTCTATCTAGTTCTTAAGAAAATCATCCACGTCCATGTCTTCATTTACTGTGTTCTCTTCAACAGATGATGTTGTTTCATTCCTTTCACGCCGAGTACGTCTGGTATCGTACCCATGGTGTGGATGTTGCTGTGAGGGGCCATCACCTAAAAATATAAAAAATATTAAATTTATATGGCCAATTTTTAAATATCATTGAGTTAGTTCATTAATATATATATATATATATATATATATATATATATATATTACTGGGGGAATCGACAACTCGCGGTTCTCGTACACGTGTGACATGGGGTTGATCCCCAGGCGACTACCACTATAACCCCAGGTGCAACCACTCAGCCCGCAAGAATGGCGCACGAGTAAGTCCGGGTGAGAATCGAACATGAGACTTCATTTACAAATTTTCTTCCATTTACATGGCACTTGCCAATCCGTCTACACCCGTGCGGGAAATTAGTTCATTAATATTAAAAAAAACCTCTGCAATGTAATTATTTACCTGGTCCTCTAATCTACACCATTGGAATGGTTGTCGAACTGTTCACCTAATCTTTAGGTCGAGGATGATCATCTATGACATTCTCTTCCATTGAAACGCCAACATTTATAAGTACAAAATTATTAAGTATATGATTAACATATAGACATTTTACCGTCGTGGGCCTCAGTCACAGGAACATCTTGGGGCTGCACCTCATTGAGATGGGGATGCTGGGGAGCACCATGATCTTTTGGCAACATTTCACTATCAATGCTATGTTTTTTAGTACTAATGGTTTCGTTGATAGTGCTTCTCCCCTGATTAAAACAAAGTAAGACATTAAATTATGGACGATATCAAACATTTATGTATTTTATAAGTAACAAAAGGTCAATGTGGATTGATTTTTATTTACCTTATACCGCAAATTGGATCTTTGGGTATGCCCCATTCTTTTCCTATGATCAACCATGGTTTTATAACCGTACTTGTAACCAAGTTGGAGGTCTTCCTCTGTGGTTTCAATTCCAAAGTCATCACCCTACATTGCATAAGGGTATGGTTTTTTAATTTTTTTCGCTGCAATTACCTTAAAGTTGTAAAGTGATACAAATAATATTCTTAATATGTTCAGGTACTTACGATTCGTGACTGTAACCCCGAGTAGCTGCCCTGGCCTAGCTTGTGTTGTCCATGTTTGGCAATCCTTGCCTTGGTTTCCTTCGAAGTGTTAGGCAACCTATCATCAGAATTTTCAAGTATGTTATATATAACCACACTTTTATTTAGATGTAAAGAAAAATAAAGCTAGTATTGAATTCAAAAATTTGTAATTTACCTTGGTGTAACAGTTATTTGTTCTCCTGATTTTTTCAAAATATTCTCTTTTGCATCATCAATGATCGCCTTCCACTCCCTCTCTGGAATTGAGGGAGGATGCTCATACCTAGTATTTCTTGCCAAGCTTCGTCTATAAACATCCCAGGTATATTTTAAATATTCACCCTCTGTAGATGTGACCACTTTTGTATTGGACGTGTCTACACCAAAGAGGCCTTCAAGATAATCCATAAGTTCCTTTTTGAGGTTGGAATTCTGGAAATTCCACCTCATGCGTAAGGTTGCCCCAAAAATAGACAAGGCCCTGCTCTCTACGTGCCTATAAAAAAGGTCGTTTCCTACACACAAAAAGATATGATCATTAATTTAAAATTAATAATCTTGATCCTTTCTTTGACGTCCGGAGCTTGATCTGGACGACCTAACAAGGTAACAAGTTTCTTGTTATCTTTAATGATATATTTTTTTAATAAGAGCATCGGATCAATGCAAGAATAAAACCCCTCCTCATCGGGGGAATCATGATCCACATGGCCTGTTGACTACATATAATTTCAACAAAAACAATGTTATTTCAATAAAATTATATAATAAAATAATAAAAACAATGTAAAATGAAAGTGGAAATTGATAATCATTTACATATTTTGCGGCTGGCCCTTTTCCATGATCATCCTACCACATTAAAATATAATTAGAACGCCCAAATATTTAAAAAATTGCTAATGATAACAAAAAAACAATGTTAAAGATAATATTTACAACAATGTTAAAGATAATAAAAAAATATAATGCAATAAGTAGAGGTTTCTTAAAGAGGTGTTGCATAAGAACCTGCACACTATAAGTCAATGTTTCTATTCGATTCAAATGGTAATCCACTAATAACTCTTCCCCGAGAGCTATCTTTTTTATTGCACACAGGACTACCTGATTCTCTTCACGTCCCTCAAATACGCAATTCGGTTGTTTATTTGTTGTCCTGGGTCATGTGATGTTTATAAACCCTACGATATTGACAGAAGATTTAGGCCTTCCATCAATATAGATAGTCTCTCCCTTATTTTTATCCTTGTTTATTAGTTGTATATAATTTGCGGCGAGTGCATATCTCCGCATACTTCGCATGTACCGGACCAACCGCATCCAATCATTATAATTGTAAGACGTTCTGACATAGTCCATCAATTCAGTTACTATATTGTATTTTACAATTATTCCATCCATGGAAAATAGCCCCAAGCCATGTAGGGAGGATGGTGCGATCTGATATGTCCTATTATTGACAATGAAGTCAACATCTATAGGAGGTAGTTCCTTAGGTACCCATTGCTTCACTATATGCTTATACCTAAGTGGAACATCTATGTCTCCTATGCTCTCATCATCATAAGAGCATGATCCTCCTTCGACAAGAAAAAATTTCATGTGTCTACAAAATTTTATTCTGACTTTTTCACCTTTGGTCCTTATTTTCTTATCATATCTACTAGATGCAGTCGCATTTCCGACATCTATTTGTCCTAATCTTTCCTCACTCTACGAAGAAATATCTGAGAGGTACCTATTTGGTTGTACCTCCAGTTGCATGTGCACGTGTTGTTAGTTAGTAGTCCATCATCATATTCACAGTTCTAAATAGAAAATTTATATCTTTTGTTTTGGATGCACAATTAGACTAGGGTGCAATTACTAATATTAGTGGTCAACCACCTAATTTAATGTGATATCCCTCTTGATTTTGGACATGATATTAAGGACATATTAAAAATGTGAAAACATTGAGGACATGATAAATTTATCATATGGATCTAAAAAAAAATAGTATTAAGGTTGTTGTCTGTTGAATTTGTGCGTAATGAACCTAAACAAAAAATTCTCACTTGAACTTGAGCAATTCCATAACTTCTAGAAATGGTATAGAAAAATATAAATACTAGACTAGGATAACCCAACTAGGCACCCTCTACTCAAGGAAGAGGAACCACACGACACAAAATGCCTCTAATTTTTGCTAACCCCCATTTGTTTCATTGTCAACTCCCACAAGGCCATCCTAAACCCCAATACTATAGGGAAACAATAATAGTTTTGTAGCAATCAAAGAAACCTAGGGTTGAACATGGTTATCTACCTAATCCATGTTGCCTGAAAAGAACATACCACCAAATCCTGACAACAACAAAAACACATGCTAAACCATATTGCATGATAAACCTATGGAATTAAATAAGGACTTAAGGGTGGCAAGGGAAGTGGTGGTAAGATAGGGTATCTACCTAATCCATGTTGCACGATAAGTGACACATATTCCACGTGCATTTGGCTTCATAGGCATCATTCATGAAGATGTTATGATGATTGTTTTTTACATTTAGTATAAAAAATAAGGTGAAACACATTCCCTTAAACCCTACCTCTCCATCATCTTAACAAATGACCCCACCATTACATACTTAGCACCTTAGGACCTCCATCTCAGATATTGACAATACAAATGGAGGTCACGACTAGGGATTTTATGGCAGACGTAAACGTTATTCATAAGGATATTATGATGAAATTGTTCGTTTGTACGTTGAGAGGAATTGCAACACATTAATGGTTTCGTAAATATTGACCAAGGGTTGTTTCTTCAATTTCAAGTTTCATCAAAGAAATTTGCAGGATTTTGAGATTGTGAGTAGGCTCTTGAAGAATTCTACGACGATGATTTTTTTCTTCAACATTGCATGGAAAGAAGGAAGAAACTTAATGACACTTTTCAATCCTATCAAATAATCATATGGATATGCTTTTCAATAAGTTGGTTGAAAGGTATAAGGAAATAAATTATTGGTCGATGTTGTAGAAAAGAAATACCTTCAGAGTGATGATCAACCCATCGTCTTATCTAAAGAGTTGTCAGAGCATCATGTAGTAGGGGAACAACCCCTAGTCACCTCCATCCCTGCAACAAGCCCCACTTCTACCATATGATTTGGGAATTAGAAAGTATCTCTATGGTCAAACAAGGTCCACTAGAGGCATAACACATGCTTCATTGACATTGTGGCTACAAAAGAAGGAAATAAATGACCTTAATGGTTGACTAATTAAGAAAAAAGAAGGTCAAATTCACTTGGAAGGACAAATTTTGATGTTATATTTGATGATGATGAGGTTATCCCTAGTAGGAGGGGATCCAAATGAAAGAAAATTTAATTAATAGAAACAACTTTAAGTTATTTTTAGGATGGTCCTAACCTAAAGTCACAATTAAACATTGTTTTAAGTTTGTACAAGTTCACCCTAACCCAATGGGTAGCCAACCTGTTGATTCACCTTCCAGGTACAATAGAGATTCTAGAGTTCTCTCACACCCCACAAGGGATTGCAATGCCCAAGTGGAACTAGTTTCTACCCCCTAAAAATGTGGGTGTCATTCGAGCACAACAAAACATCCTTAGACTTCAATGGCAATTACGAGTTGTCGAGGCTATGAACTTTATTCCATCTTTCCATAGAACCATTCATCATCCAAGGAGTGTAGAAATATGGTTGGCTTGTTGGAGGATGTTCTAGAGAAAAATTTCACCAAGAGATTCCATTATGTTAGACTTGGCACATTTGAGGCATGGATACATGGATTTCATTACATTTTTGTTACATCATTGATGAAGAGCCTTGTTCCAAAGATTGAAACGAAGGCCTAAAACCCATGGCTAAATGAATCACTATGTAGAAGATGAATGCCACACTTCAATAGGTGGCTAAAGCATGACATACGATAAGAAAAAACCTAAAATACAAAAAAAATACCTACAATGGAGAAAGTTCAGAGTAAAGCATGTGAAAAAAAAGAGCTAATGGAGGAACATATTTCTTGAAATTGTGCCATATGGCATCATAAAGTATCTCTGTGGTCAAACAAGGTCCCTTGGAGGCATAACATATTCTTCATTGACATTGCAGCTAAAAAAGAAGGAAATAAATGACCTTAATGGATGACTAATTAATCAAAAAGAAGGTCAAATTCACTTGGAAGGACAAATTTTGATGTTATATTTGATGATGATGAGGTCATCCCTAGTAGGATGGGATCCAAATGAAAGAAAATTTAATTAATAGAAACAACTTTAAGTTATTTTTAGGTTGGTCCTAACCTAAATTCACAATTAAACATTGTTTCAAGTTTGTACAAGTTCACCCTAACCTAATAAAAAAAAGAGTATAAGTGCCACATCAAAGAAGAATTAGAACATTTTATGTTGAGCACTCAAAAGGTTTGATGACCATGACAGTTGCTGGGAGATTTTATAGGCAAGATTGTTAAAGGTGTCTCTTTGAAACTGTGGTTGGGTGAGCATTAGAAGCCTATGTTGGGGTACTTGTCATCCTTTCATCTTCTTGTATGTGGTTGGGTATGTTTTCTCGTGCAATCTAAAGCATATGCAACCCTTTTGTTGGAAAATGACTAGTTATGGGGCCCATCATGTTTATGTCTCAAGAGGTGGATGTTGGGCTTTGACCCACAAAGGGAACCTACATTCATTCAAAAGATATGGGTATTGTTGCATGGTTTACCCATTGAGCTTTGGAATAGCAAGATATTGGAGGGCATAGGAAATACCATTGGTTGATTTGTTGCTTTGGAGGATCGATGTATGGAGAAGGAAGATCACATGGTTGGGTGTATTTTGGTCAAATTAGACCTTATAGAAGGTCTATTATAAAAAATGGATATGGATACAGAATGGAGAAATTGGAAATTCTAACAAAAATTAGAGCGTTGGAGACTCTTTTTTTGTTGTGTGTTTTGTCATGAAGTTGGGTGTCTGAAGAATGATTCTCATCATGTCATCCCTAGTAGGATGGGATCCAAATGAAAGAAAATTTAATTAATAGAAACAAATTTAAGTTATTTTTATGTTGGTCCTAACTTAAAGTCACAATTAAACATTGTTTTAAGTTTGTACAGGTTCACCCTAACCCAATGAAAAAAATAGTATAAGTGCCACATCAAAGAAGAATTAGAACATTTTATGTTGAGCACTCAAAAGGTTTGATGTGCATGGAAATGGTTGGGAGATTTTATAGGCAAGATTGTTAAAGGTGTCTCTTTGAAACTGTGGTTGGGTGAGCATTATAAGCCTATGTTGGGGTACTTGTCATCCTTTCATGTTCTTGTATGTGGTTGGATATGTTTTCTCATGCAATCTAAAGCATATGCAACCCTTTTGTTGGAAAATGACTAGTTATGGGGCCCATCAGGTTTATGTCTCAAGAGGTGGATGTTGGGCTTTGACCCACAAAGGGAACCTACGTTCATTAATAATATATAGGTATTGTTGCCTGGTTTACCCATTGAGCTTTGGAATATCAAGATATTGGACAGCATAGGAAATACCATTGGTTGATTTGTTGCTTTGGAGGATTGATGTATGGAGAAGAAAGATCGCATGGTTGGGCGTATTTTGGTTGAATTAGAACTTATAGAAGGTCTATTATAAAAATTGGATATGGATACAGAATGAAGAAATTGGAAATTCCAACAACAATTAGAGTGTTGGAGACTCTTTTTTTGTTGTGTGTTTTGTCATGAAGTTGGGTGTCTGAAGAATGATTCTCATTAGGTCATATGAGGTCATCCCTAGTAGGATGGGATCCAAATGAAAGAAAATTTAATTAATAGAAACAACTTTAAGTTATTTTTATGTTGGTCCTAACTTAAAGTCACAATTAAACATTATTTTAAGTTTGTACAGGTTCAACCTAACCCAATGAAAAAAAGAGTATAAGTGCCACATCAAAGAAGAATTAGAACATTTTGTGTTGAACACTCAAAAGGTTTGATGACCATCGTAGTGGTTGGGTGATTTTATAGGCAATATTGTTAAAGGTGTCTCTTTGAAACTGTGGTTGGGTGCGCATTAGAATCTTATGTTGGGGTACTTTTCATCCTTTCATCTTTTTGTATGTGGTTGGATATGTTTTCTCATGCAATATAAATCATATGCAACCCTTTTGTTGGAAAATGACTAGTTATGGGGCCCATTAGGTTTATGTCTCAAGAGGTGGATGTTGGGATTTGACCCACAAAGGGAACCTACATGCATTCAAAAGATATGGGTATTGTTATCTGGTTTACCCATTGAGCTTTGGAATAGAAATATATTGGAGGGAATAGGAAATACCATTGGTTGATTTGTTGATTTGGAGGATTGATGTATGGAGAAGGAAGATCACTTGGTTGGGCGTATTTTGGTTGAATTAGACCTTATAGAAGGTCTATTATAAAAATTGGATATGAATACAAAATGGAGAAATTGGAAATTCTAACAAAAATTAGAGTGTTGGAGACTCTTTTTTTGTTGTGTGTTTTGTAATGAAGTTGGGTGTTTGAAGAATGATCCTCATCAGTCAACATCTAGAAAGGATTCTACACAACTTGACACATTAACTCCAAAAACATCTCCAAATAAAAGAGGTATGTATATCTCATACATGTTCTTGCACCTTCATAATGTTCCTAGTGTCTTCTCGATTCCAATTGGTTATGAGGCTACTACTAAACATATGGACTTAACAAGTGATGGTCCTCATTCAATGTTTGATTCCCTAATTGGATAAAAAAGGGTCGAGGGAAGGTCTGGCTCAAATGAGTTATTATAGGAGTTGGGGGAGATCATTTAGAATAAGATTGTTCTGGGGGAATGTAGTGTACCCTTTGTATATACGAGACTTGCTTCTAATGATACTAAGTTGGTCCATGTCCAAACGAATAATGTTTTGGTTAAAGAGACTAAGTCACAATCCCTTATACCCACAAATGACTCTAAGAAGAAGTCTAACACAATTTCCCTAAATTTCTTATGTTTGTTAAGATCATTAAAATAATTCGAGATGGAGCCAAGGGGGTTGGTGGGGGGACTAGCCATGGACAAGAAAATGCCTTCTACTATTGAAAGAAAATCATATATATAATTGGCTAAGTGTCAAGCAAGGAAATAATTAAGAGAGGGTAAAGAACTCACCATCAATGGGGTCTTTAAAGCAGGGAAGACCTAAAAGTTGTTTACAAATTTATCATTATTTCACTAAATTATACCAGGAGAATCATTAGTAGAGAATTGTAAATTCATTTTATTAAGAAAACAATTAAGTAGAATGTGTTTGTTGACACAAATACAAAAGAATCTATGTCATCCAACACACACTAGAGAAACGAGGAACCAAATGCAAAAAAAATTCAAACTAGCACAAGAGAGAGAATTTATGTTGATTTCCATAGAACATGGAAGGCATGATACAAATAAGAAAACTCTAGAATTCATGTTGACCTACACATTATTGAACAATGAGTTGATAGATGCTAAAATCTATAACTGGGTCTTCAACAAGGCAATCAATGAGAAACTTGGGAAGAATTAATTCTACATATTCAAAGGGCTATCATGACAATCAATTAGACTATTAATGACATCAATACCAAAAATTTATTGATACGATGAAACAAGGAGTATAGGTTACAAACATTATGATCTTAGACAAGGATGGAGCACAAAAATACATATGGAAATAGGATATCACTCTCTAACCAATATGTTATTGGAGGATGGTTCCATAGTAAACGATATGATGAAGCATACATGGGGAAAGTTAGAGAAATAAAAATTGAGGCCAATAGAGTTGTTGGTTGACAATAAAATCCATCAATCGCTTCGACAAGGTGATCAATGAACATTTCATATTGAATTCATTCAATAGATTCCAAGGATGATTGCAACATTATCAATTGGACTATTAATGATTTCAATTTCATATGGAAATAGAATATCTCACTCTACCCAATTTAATAATATTAGATGGTGATTATAGAATAATCATTATGATGGAGACAAAAATAATTAGAGAAACCAAAATTGTGACCACCAAGAAGGAGAAATAGTCATTGATGATTAGTGGTACATTCACAATAATTGTTGATTCCATGATATTAATGGTACATTCACAATTCTAAGGTGGCTAAGGACATAAATGATGAATAACTGATAATACATAATTATGAATGACCAAGATACAACTGATAACACTGGTTAACACCAATCTATCTGGATGTGGATTTATCATGAAGATTTGGTAGAAGGTTAAAAAGTATGATAACATCAATTGATGCATTTTTTATTCATTGCATTGAATGAGGAAATTATTTGTGAATGCAATGATTCATGTTGTAATCAAATTGGTTGCATCGTTACTGAACTGGCTCATAATGCTTAGGGATAGTATAGAAAGTATTCTCTTTGATATTGTTGTATTAAAATGATGTAATTGAAGAAGATTATGTTTGAATTGGAATCTATAATAAAAAAGTGTTATCCTTATTAGGTTGATAATGATTGGGCTCCAAAGTCACAACCATTTTGTAAGAGAGAGAATTGTAACACACTCTTATGTGTGGCGATTATTACACAAGCTCTAGTTCTCATTGTTTATTAGCTACTTTTGATGTTGACTTACATTTATAATCTATGGATCCATTTTCAATATGAATTTTTTCATAGTTAATCATAATTACAGTAAGGCTTCTGGATATTAATTGTGTTGGAGTTTATAAGTCCCAATGTTTCTGGTGGTCATTGCACTAATCAACTAGGGATCAAATGAAGAACAGTTGATAGAGAAGAGTGAGCCAATAATGAATATATAGATTATAGAAAAGACATAGCCATTAGAAAATAATTAATGGTAAATGATATAAGGGAATTGAGATAAATAAGTAAAAGGTGAAAAAAATTAGACATTAGAAATAATAACATTAAACTCTATAAGGTAATTGAGTCAAATATATTAATAAATAAATTATAAACACATCAATATATGAATTGAAGCTAAATATTGAGAAGTGTACAAACGCCCATTGAGGCCTCTTAGAGAATGAAAAAGACATGTACTCCCAAGTATTTCCTTTTCAATTATTGGCAATAGATGATGGAATAAAATACCTGGGATTTTGTTTGAAATAAATATGGTATAAAAAAAGGTGTCTAGTAGTGGATAATATCCAAGGTATGGATGAAAATCAACACATGATGCAATCAATGGCTCTCTAGAGGCGGTCGATGTGTTCTTGTGAAATGTGTTCTAAAATACATCCTCGTCTATTGGATGTACCTAGGATGGATCTGAAAAGGAGTCCTAGATGAAATTAGGCATTAAGTTGCAAGTTCATTTGGTTTGAATAGGTAGGGAAAAAAGGGATAGTATTAGCCTCCTAGAAGAAACTTCTTGCTACAAAATCTCAAGGTGGATGATGCCTAAAGAACACACTCCTGTTTTTCAAAGGCTCTTGCAACTAAGAATATATAGAGATTTATACAAGGCTTTGGACTCTAGGAATAGATAATACAAGATAAATATATTACTCCTAAATCCATAGAGGAATGGGTCAAAAAGCCATCTAAATATATTAAAAATACATCAATAATTTGGAAAAAAATGGTTATGGCCTTCCCCTTGATATGAAATTGGTTGGTATGGATAATTAGCAGAGGTAAAAAATTCCAAATTGTCCTCGATCCCTAGAGCGTTAGAAATGATTCACATAGGCTCCCACCCTAATTAATTTTGGACTTGAAAAGTCATGACTACCATACTCTAAGACAAGTAGTTCAAGGAATCATAAATATAGATAGAATGCAAGTGTTGCTTTCTTGGGAGGAGATTGGAATTCAAGAGGACAATGAAGAGATATGGGAATCCTACACTTTAAATATAAGAAGTTATTTAAAAAATCCAAAAGATAAAGAAGATCACCTCATTTGGTATTTGAATCCTATAGGTACTTGTGAAACCAAGCTAGGATGAAAATCCCTTGCTATTGAGGGTAATGATATCCCACAATATTGGTGGTTTAGGCTACTCTAAAAATTAAAATGAGTATCAAAATAAAAAATATTAATGTGGTTATTGTTAAACAATAAATCTTTAACATGGGACATCTTTCAAAAAAGATGCTATGAGGGATTGGGTCAGTGTTGTCTCTACAAAGATAAGTCTTTAACCAAATCTCACCTTCGTATGAATTGTGTTTATACATTAGAGGTATGGAAAGAAATGGTATGCTTGAATGGTTGGACTAATGATTGGAAGGGAATATCCATTGAAGAAGCACTCCATAACTAGTGTATGAGAAAAGACACAAAGAGGTATAAATCTCTCCTTCTAACCATAGCCCGTGGAATCTTGCTAGCTTGAAATTATAATATCTTTGAAGATAAGGATACCATGCCTTTCAAACGTGATATACAAAGCCTAAATATCCTCTCTACTTTTCCTCAATATAAGGAAGGATGCATCTCAAAGCACTCCCTTGAAGAAGAAATAAATTATGAATTTCCATGGGATATTTTTGATGGATCCTCCCAAGGATTCCCCGATAAAAGTGGGGCTAAGTAAATTTTACATCTCTCCCCCAATCAAAATATCTCTTTTAAGATGAGTTTGGACTATGATACAAATAAATTTTGTGAACTTATGGCACTAAAACTAGTCATAATGCTAGCTCAAGAAAATGGGGTTTTCCAAATCCAAATCTATGGAGACTCTCTTCTTCTAGTTCAATGGATGGGAAGAAAATTCAATTTGTTCAAATTCACATTGAAACCTCTTTTTCATGACATCTTACTTACAAAATCATCCTTCTCTTACATTTATTTTATCCATCTTTATATGGACATGAAATATGAAATAGACAATCTATGTAAGGATGGAGTTGCACTAGAAAATGGGATCTGAAAGATAATCGAGAACAATTTTGCGCACTACTTTGAATATATTCATGCTCCTTGGTTCTAATTTTATTTTTATTACACTAACAATCTCTGATCAATGTCACTCCATGAAAATCCTAAGTGAATATCTTCAAGAAGATTGGTTGAACTTTTTCAGTGTATAAAGAAGACCATACTTTTTCGAAAATTTTGACAAGAGTTGTATATGATGTTTCATTGGTATAGATTCTAGACAAGGATTTCCATCTTGAGAGAAAAAATTGGAATTTCATATTATAGACATATGACTAAGATTCGTGCTTGTAAATGTAAACTTGAATTATTCTCATCAACTGCCACTCTAATTTTGTTTCATATAAACAACATTGTTTTTTTTCTATGGAATAAAATACATCAATTAGGAATGAGAAATGATCACATACCTAAATTATTATTAGAATGGTGATCCAGAGAAGTAGAGAACTAGGGCTTCAACAAGGTAATAGTCTATCCAGGTCAAATTTCAATGCATACAGATACAGTTTGAAAACATTTCAACTTTGGCCCCATTCACATGTCACTGTTTCCCACCTCTAGTATCTTGATGGTGTTGATTAAGCAATCAACGAAATAGAGGGATTTTTAATCACAACGATGACACAGAAACATTGTATATACATTAATGTAGAACCTAAAAGCAAAATGAAGAAAGACCGATGAAAGCCTAAAACTTGCGTCAACCAAATTGGGTCCTCTGAAAGAAAAATAGGGTTTATGGTTTACATGATGAAGTGATGATGGAATAAAGTGAGTGTGTCACTCAAATTTAAGTCCACAAACCCTCCAATATAGTTAAGGCATTCCAATAGTATATCCATGACAAATTTCAGTGCATATAGAAACTGTTTGAAAAAATTTTAACGTTGGCCCCATTCACAGGTCCCTATTGTCGGTGTCTAGTCCTCATTCAATTTTCGTTCCTCGCTCATCGTTCCTTGTTCCTCATTCCTTGACCATGGTGTAGTCCTCAAGATCCATTATTTTTGTACAAAATTACATAGTAATGGCATAAAATTATCGATGAACTTTTTTCGTCGATAGTATAGCAAATTCGTCACAAGATTATTTACATTCGTCTCTCTTGCGACGATATCAAATGATGATTGGATTCATTTAATATTTGGTTTATCAACTTGAAATATCAATTTGATAATTTTCAATCTAGTTGGACCTTCAGTTAAATACAAATATGAAACTTGGAATCATTAACATATCTACTAGAACATATGAAAAATAGCTAGGTTTATGGTTTACATGATGAATTGATGATGGAAGAAAGTGGGCGTGTTAGTCAAATTTGAGTCCAGAAACCCTCCCATATCATTAAGGCATGTGAATAGTCTATCCATATCAAATTTCAATGCATACAGATACAGTTTGAAAACATTTCGATGTTGGCCCCATTAACATGTCACTGTTGCCTGCCTCAAGTATCTTGATGGTGTTGATTAAGAAATCAATGAAATAGAGGGATTTTTCATCACAACTATGACGTAGATAAATTGTGTGTACATTAATGTAGAACCTGAAAGAAAAATGAAGAAAGATCGACGAAATCCTAAAACTTGCGTCAACCAAATTAGGTACTCTGAAAGAAAATTAGGGTTTACATGATGAAGTCATGATGGAATAAAGTGGGTGTGTCACTCACATTTGAGTCCAGAAACACTCCCATATCGTTAATGCATGCCAATAGCCTATCCATGACAAATTTTAGTTCATACAGAAACTGTTTGAAAAACTTTCAACGTTGGCCCCATTCGTAAGTCCCTGTTGTTGGTGTCTAGTCCTCATGCAATTTTCGTTCCTCACTCATTGTTCCTCATTACTCATTCCTTGATCATGGTGTAGTCCCCAAGATCCATTAATTTTGTATAAAATTACATACTAATGGCATAAAATTATCGACGAACGTTTTTCATCGATAGTACAGCAAATTCATCACAAGATTATTTACATTTGTCTCTCATGCAATAATATCAAATGGTGCTTGGATTCATTTCATATTTGGTTTATCAACTTGAAATATAAATTTGATACTTTGCAAGCTAGTTGGACCTTCAGTTAAATACAAATATGAACCTTGGAATCATTAACATATCTACTAGAACATATGCAAAATAGTTGGGTTTATGGTTTACATGATGAATTGATGATGGAATATAGTGGGTGTGTCAGTCACATTTGAGTCTAGAAACCCTCCCATATCATTAATGCATGAAAATAGTCTATCCAGGTCAAATTTCAATGCATACAGATACAGTTTGAAAACATTTTGATGTTGGCCCCATTCACATGTCACTGTTGTCCACCTCTAGTATCTTGATGGTGTTGATTAAGCAATCAATGGCATAGGAGGATTTTTCATCACAACTATGATGCACATACATTGTATATACATTAATGTAGAACCTGAAAGAAAAACGAAGAAAGACCGACGAAAGCCTAAAACTTGCATCAACCAAATTGGATACTCTAAAAGAAAATTAGGGTTTATGGTTTACATGATGAAGTGATGATTTAATAAAGTGGGTGTGTCACTCAAATTTGAGTCTATAAACCCTCCCATATCGTTAATTCATGCCAATAGTCTATCCATGACAAATTTTAGTGCATACAGAAACTGTTTGAAAAAATTTCAACGTTGGCCCCATTTGTAGGTCCCTGCTGTCGGTGTCTAGTCCTCATGCAATTTTCATTCCTCGCTCATCATTCCTCGTTCCTTGAACATGATGTAGTACCCAAGATCCATTATTTTTGTACAAAATTACATACTAATGGAATAAAATTATTGACGAACGTTTTTCGTCAATAGTATAGCAAATTCGTCACAAGATTATTTACATTATTCTCTCTTGCGACGATATCAAATGATGCTTGGATTCATTTCATATTTGGTTTATCAACTTGAAATCTAAAATTTATACTTTTCAATATAGTTGGACCTTTAGTCAAATGCAAATATGAAACTTGGAATCATTAACATATCTACTAGAACATATGAAAAATAGTTTTGTTTATGGTTTAGATGATGAATTGATGATGGAAGAATGTGGGTGTGTTAGTCAAATTTGAGTCCAGAAACCCTCCCATATCATTAAGGCATGGGAATAGTCTATCCAGGTCAAATTTCAATGCATACAGATACAATTTGAAAACATTTCAACGTTGGACCCATTCACATGTCATTGTTTCCCGCCTCCAGTATCTTGATGGTGTTGATTAAGAAATCAACGAAATAGAGGGATTTTTCATAAAAACTATGATGCAGATACATTGTCTATACATTAATATAGAACCTGAAAGAAAAATGAAGAAATACCGACGAAAGCCTAAAACTTGAGTCAACCAAATTGGGTACTCTGAAAGAAAATTAGGGTTTATGGTTTACATGATGAAGTGATGATGGAATAAAGTGGGTGTGTCACTCAAATTTGAGTCTATAAACCCTCCCATATCGTTAAGGCATGAAAATATTATATCCATGACAAATTTTAGTGCATACAAAAACTGTTTGAAAAAATTTCAACGTTGGCCCCATTCCCAAGTCCCTGTTGTCGGTGTCTAGTCCTCGTGCAATTTTTGTTCCTCTCTCATTGTTCCTCATTCCTCATTCCTTGACCATGGTTTAGTCCCCAATATCCATTATTTTTGTACAAAATTACATACTAATGGCATAAAATTATCGACGAACCTTTTTCATCGATAGTATAGCAAATTCGTCACAAGATTATTTACATTCATCTCTCTTGTGATGATATCAAATGATGCTTGGATTCATTTCATATTTGGTTTATAAACTTGAAATATCAATTTGATACTTTGAAATCTAGTTGTACCTTCAGTCAAATACAAATATGAAACTTGGAATCATTAACATATCTACTAGAACATATGAAAAATAATTGGGTTTATGGTTTACATGATGAATTGATGATGGAATAAAGTGGGTGTGTTAGTCAAATTTGAGGCCAGAAACCCTCCCATATCATTAAGGCATGTGAATAGTCTATTCAGGTCAAATTTCAATGCATAAAGATACAGTTTGAAAACATTTCGACGTTGGCCCCATTCACATGTCACTGTTTCTCACCTCTAGTATCTTGATGGTGTTGATTAAGGAATCAATGAAATAGTGGGATATTTAATAAAAAATATGACCCAGATACATTGTATATACATTAATGTAGAACCTGAAAGAAAAATAAAGAAAGACCGACAAAAGCCTAAAACTTGCATCAACCAAATTGGGTACTCTGAAAGAAAATTAGGGTTTATGGTTTACATGATGAAGTGATGATGGAATAAAGTGCGTGTGTCACTCAAATTTGAGTCCATAAACCCTTTGATATCATTATGGCATGCCAATAGTCTATCCATGAAAAATTTCAATGCATACAGAAATTGTTTGAAAAACTTTCAACGTTGGCCCCATTCGCAGGTCCCTGCTGTCGGTGTCTAGTCCTCATGCAATTTTCATTCCACGATCATCGTTGATTGTTCCTCATTACATTACCATGGTGTAGTCCCCAATATCCATTATTTGTTTACAAAATTACATACTAATGGCATAAAATTATCGACGAACGTTTTTTGTCGATAGTATAACAAATTCCTCGCAAGATTATTTATATTTGTCTCTCTTGCAATGATATCAAATGATTCTTGGATTCATTTCATATTTGGTTTATCAACTTGAAATATCAATTTGATACTTTCCAAGATATCTGGACCTTCAGTTAAATACAAATATGAGACTTGGAATCGTTAACATATCTACTAAAACATATGAAAAGTAGTTGGGTTTATGGTTTACATGATGAATTGACGATGGAAGAAAGTGGGTGTGTCAGTCAAATTTGAGTCCAAAAATCCTCCCATATCGTTAAGGCATGCGAATATTCTATCCAGGTCAAATTTCAATGCATACAGATACAGTTTGAAAACATTTCAACGTTGGCCCCATTCAGATGTCACTGTTGCCCGCCTCTAGTATCTTGATGGTGTTGATTAAGAAATCAATGAAATAGAGGATTTTTCATCACAACTATGATGTAGATAAATTTTATATACATTAATGTAGAACCTGAAAGAAAAATGAAGAAAGATCGACGAAAGCCTAAAACTTGCGTCAACCAAATTGGGTACTCTAAAAGAAAATTAAGGTTTATGGTTTACATGATGAAGTGATGATGGAATAAATTGGGTGTGTCACTCAAATTTGAGTCCAGAAACCCTCCCATATCATTAAGGCATGCTGATAGTCTATCCATGAAAAATTTCAGTTCATTCAAAAACTATTTGAAAAAATTTCAACGTTGGCCCCATTCGTAGGTCCCTGCTATCGGTGTAAGAAGATTCAAATAGGTAAAAATATTGATGAAATGTTATACTATCATGATGGTATAAAAATGAAATATATTCTCTTGGTTTCAAGAATAATTTATCCTCTACTTAATAAGGCCAACCACGTGAAGGTGGAAGCTCACATGGCCCCTCCCCTCCCCCTCACATCAATCTCAATTGATCCCCAAAACCCAATCTATAAAATACAAAATAATCGAAAGAAACGTCCTATTAAGATTCATGCATATAAACTACAAAAACAAAAATTAATGAAGGTACATGAAAATATGTGTTTCTAAATGATATTTTTAGTCTAGCACGTACTTTACTATATTGACAACTATTTTTTAGGTTTCAAATAATAATTAAACATGTAACCTAAGATACAAAAACGTCGCATAAAACTTAAAAACATGTAATTAACCCATGATATAAAAAGTAAATTATTTTAAGAGAATAATTCATACAAATTAAAATATTATATAGTCATGTACCTAATCCAACCTCAACATCTGTGTAATCATCCTTATTCTCGATCTTGATCTTCTTCATCAAACTCAACATTTGTATCATCATTTGGTTATGAAACGATGTTGAAAGGATTGATGATATCATCATCGTCATCAATGCCATTTTTGAGCATATTTTCATCGACATCATCATCAGGAATTGCAATATTGTCTCCTATGCCTAGATCATGATCTTCTTCGTCTTCTTCATCTATCAACCCTCCATGATCTTCCGACTCTATCTGATATTCTATCGAATCATCTTCTTCATCTTCACTATCATATTCTTCCTGTAAATGAGTATACTTATTTGGCTTTCCTCTTGGATCATATCTAACAACAAATGACCAATCCCTTTCACCTGGAACATTTGAGTAAAAAACCTATTCACATTGGCTTGGAAAAACATAGCAATCATGTCCTCTTTCAAACATCGTCGTTTTAAACATTGGAAATCTATTAGCATGTTGAATCATAGTTTTTTCCTCATCATGTTCATGCATTCGTAACCTATACCATTTGACATCGAACAATACTAATTTGAAGGAATTAAAGTCAGAATCAAGTATATCATTTAAATACCCATAGTATCTGTTTTCAGATTCTCGGGGATGTTTGTCACTCCTAGAGGAAACATTAGTAACCTAGAATACTGCAGTTATCCCACTATCAAAAGTTTTCCTTGTTTCATCTAATTTTTTCATGCAAAATTTATGACCATTTCACCACATAGCCTTGTGGTGTTTCAACTGCAATATGTCAGATATGTAAAAGATGCATTGTAAATTAATAAATTAACATATATGTATATAACCTCGAAAGTATCTGGAAAATATAGTACACATGTAGTCACATTAGTATAATATAAAATAACTGAATAAAATGGGTGAAATTGCTTACCTTTCCATCTTTCAAACCATATGCTAGATCAATTTCCTTCTGCGTAACATCGACATCTCCGTTATGACGAGCTTCTCTAACCATTTCAGACAGTCATTTCCATGATAACCTACCTCCATTATGTTGTTTACATCTTACAATTCATACATTCATACAGTCAAAATTGTTTTCAATGTATAAATGCAGTGCATCCCACTCTGGAGCAACTGAATCATAAAAACATAATTCGTCAATATTAAATATTAGTTATAATGTACAATATGCAGGTAATTATAAATATTTATAATTTATGAAATAAATTGTATTAATATATTAATGAGTATGATCATATACACACAAAAATGAAACTTTATATGTATTAATAATATAAATTTTAACAATTATTAATATATTACCTCTCATTTTTTTCATTCTACCTTTCCCCAACAGATGCTTCTGATCTTCAAATTTTTTGATGGAGTTGACATCCCAAATGAGATCCACTGCATGCATAGTTGGCGTTGCTAATTTAGGAAGATATAGACTAATATACGCCATGTATTGATATACCATATATCCCTCCACCATAGAACCCCCAGGACGTGCTCTTTGTCTAACCAACGCCTTCAATGATTTCAAGTGCCTCACCACCATCCACATTGACCTTGTGTGAACAAGTCCACAAATTTCAATCTCCTCAACTTCATGTATGAGGTAGCGTTCTTGTGCATTGAAAAATGTAGGATGTATATACATTTGCATTTCACACATTAGACGAGGAATTTCTCTCTTCTAATACTTTATATCATCTTCATGGATCTTTTTCAATGACAACCATCTACATGAGATCGTGACACAAGAAAATAACATGTTTCAACATAACATAATATAATATAATATATTACATTACATTACAAGTAAATCACGTTTCATTAAATACAACAATAATTTGAAAGAACATTTTGCATATAAATCACAACTACGTCTTACCTCATGTATTTTCCAAGATCATATATAACTTGTTTGACGTTGTTGTCAAATTCATTTGGGAGAGATAGTGGTAGAAAATAATGTAACAACAAAATGAATCGTTATTTGTTTCGACCAAAGTAGACAAGAAAAAATAAAAATAAATAAAATATCTATAAGGTCAATATATATAAATATGTATACCAAAATTATTACCTTAATGAAGGTATGCCAATCATGTGTTTTTACCCCACCAAATTCACCTTTCTTCATTAAGATATTTTTTATGTTCGAAGCAAAACACGTTGGAAATTTAATTCTTTGAATGACCTCTTTTACATCATTGCTTTGTTACTTTGTTAATAACCATGGAAGGTTATTTCGGTATAGCAATCCATCTGATCTATTTGAATATCAGATCACACTTCACATTGCATGATTGGCTTCCTGAATGTCAGTACAAATTTTGACAATTTTTTCTTTGTCCCTCCTACCATCTATGATTCGCCATAACGTTTCAGTCACATTCTTCCCAATATGCATTGTATCAAACAAATGAGCTATGTTTAGCTCCTCATAGTAGGGAAACCTCATGAATTGAGCGGGATAAGATTCCATTCCTCATGGAAGCCCATTATTAATACCTTCATGATGATTGCGGCCTTCATGAAGCATAAAAGAAATCACAAAAATAATTATCAAATACAGTAAAATAAATTCAATGATTAAAATAAACATTCAAAACATTACATGATTTACGATACATTATGAAATTGAGTACCTTAACGATTTCTATTACATTCCAACCTCCATAGGTGAGGTTTCATTCTTCGTGGTTTTAAACTAGTCTCTTCTTTCCCATTGAAAATATGTTTTTTAGTAGTACGATACCTATGGTTCTTAGGAAGAAGGTGCATATACTCATCAAACACCATCTTTCCTAAAATTTTTGAATGACGGAAATTCATCTTAGGGCCAGAAACTGGAGATGCAAATTTACCCTTTGTTTGAAGACCTGCAACAAATGGATTAACGTCAATTATATGATGACTAGATTATTTACAAAGTAAACATGCACCATGATAACATTAAAATATTATATAGTATTAAAGAGAAATATTAGAATTCTTATACATACCACAAAAATGTGTTAGTCCAGGGGCATCATGAATTGTCCATAAAATTATTCCACGGAATTTAAATTTCTTCTCCCCGATTGGTTTACATATCTCACACATTGTGATGCCAACCTATAACTTTAGTAGCTTTTCGATAAGAGGCTCGATATATACATTCATATCTTTAACCTGGTACTTACCTAATTGTTTTAAATTACACATAATTACTAAAGGAATGATATATTTTAATATATATAATTAAATAAATAAACAAAATATATTATGCAAAAATTGAAACAAATGAAAATGTTAAATTCAAAAAATTAATGTAAACAAATACCTGGAACAATCATTGTCAACATTATGTGCTCCCTCTTTATTGACATTCAAGGAGGAATGTTATTGTTGATAAAAAAAATAGGCCACACTGAGTAAATAGACCTAAGCTCTCTGAATGGATTAACACTGTCAGTTGCCAACGAAATCATAACATTACTAGGTTCATCTTTGAAATCTGCCCATTTTCCCTCAATTTCCCTAAATGCAGAACCATTGGCAGGAATTCAAAGAACACCATCTCCACTTCTATTACATGCATGGTAATCCATAAATTGTGCTATGATTTCACACCTAAACAATCACTGCAAACGTGGAATTATGGGAATACGGCGAAGGACCTTTCGAGGCACCCTTTTTGTTACTTGATCGGTTCAATATCTACTGATAAGACATTGCGGACATTCGGTTTTCGAAGCATGTTATCCATAATATATAATATGGTCATTAGGACATGCAAATATAGTTTGATAATCCATTCCAATGTCTTTCATAATGGCATGCAAACCTTGATATGTGCGAGGTAAAATATTTGGAAATGGTAACAAAAATTCACCTAACAATCTACAACATAACAAAAAACTAGTTAATGTAAGAATATTAATCGTAAAAATTGCATTCTTATTTTACACATTAATTAACACTAAAAACAAATAGAAAAAAATCAACATTTATGTATAATATGAGATGAAACATATTACATACCTTAGTATCTGTGTCATA
>ML794393.1:135883-157489 GCA_009831015.1 Picea engelmannii
ATCTTGTACTTGAACATTTAAGTGGGGTAAAAGGAGGTTTCCCCCTCGAAGAGGCTTATTATCTGAAATTATCTCTTTTTCAAGGCGTTGAGTACTTTTCCTGAGGTTTTTCTATGCTATATTGAAGTTTGGTTCTTAACACTTCATTGTGCCTATTTCAGGATTTCGGTGTTTCACATTTCGCAACTTCGGGACTCCTGTGATGAAGAGTCTTGACTCTTGACTCCTCCAAATCCCGGTATCCGAAACTCCAAAACGAATTTTACGCTTCTGATCCTTCCATCCGATCATCGTTGTGCTGCTAATCTTTCCACTTTCTCTTGTTCATCATCGTCAGGATGAGCTTGCCATCAATGACAAACAAATACTCTACCTTCTATCTTAAAACATGCCAACAATCTCCCATACTCTGCCTTCTGTCTGAAAACGTGCTAACACAGAGTTGCAATAACTTGATGAGACCAGGTTTTTAGTAGAATTTCATCAGTCAATTGAGAAAGCCAGGCAGAAGGTTTGGCAAGATAGGAAAATTAAGACTAAAACATTTGTGCAAGGATATAAGGTCCTACTTTATGATAGTCGATACCAAAAACATCAATGTAAGTTGCGCATGCACTGGTTGGGCCCATTTATAGTTGCACAGATACAACACTTTGGTGTAGTCAAACTAGCACAACTAGATAGTATACTTCAACCAGGATGGTAAATGGCGCTTGCCTAAAACCCAATATCTCTCGACACTGAGTTAAAGGATTTTTTCTCTAGTCCAAAGGAGAATGTATAGTTTTTAGATTTGAATTTCTGCAAATATTTTATTTTTTTTCAATTCAATTAATAAAGTTGGAGTTTGCGTTGTTGCATTGTGACATGTATGTTGATTTTCCATCTAATTATCACTTTTTTGAAGAACTGGTTTCTCAGCAGTGGAGGATCATAAGAGCCATGAGTCCATTAAATATAGTCATTAAATGTGATGGGGACCGCATTATGGTCGAAGGAGGGAGAATCTGAATGAAATCCTATTCCACATGCCACATGCGTCAGTCTAGTCATAGCCTTTATGACCACTATAGTAATCCATAATAGTATGCAGCGTTGGTGCAACTATGCTTGGATAAATCTGAGATACCCCCATTCCTTCCAACAACGGTAAGGATGAGACTTGTGCATTCGCTGCAAGGTCCATCTACAGGGGAGGAAGAGGTGGAGACACCATTAGAGAATTTGGCAACCAGTGGACTCCCACTGCAAGTCTGAGTATGCATAGAGGCCACCACTTCTTTCGGTGACCTCACTCAATGGCCATCAATGCATCTAATTGGCATGATTAGAGATTCAACTGATCAGTTGGAGTAGAGGCTACAACAGACTGGACGGGACGCAAATTTTTCAAATTAGGAAGCACTCCTCTCCCAAGCATGCCAAACATAAGAAGAATATGCAAATGTCCAGGAAGAGAAGAAACTAGAAAGGGTCATGGAGAAGCTTGCAGAATCTTGGCCAGAGATTCAAAGGGCAGCAACACAACTTCCTGAATCGAGTGCAACAGGCGAGCCTGTGAAGAAGATCGAGCTACTCCAGGTTGCATGGTCAGAGCTGTCCATTTGCAAAGAGAACCTGGCAACACAACTGTGAGAGAGTCAGTGTGAGGTAGAGGAACAACCTTGGAAGTTGCAAGAGAAAACAGAAAGCATTGTGGTTGAAGGGAACAAGGCCAGAGTAACCTTGCGCCGAAGGACTACTGATTGTACAAATATTTTCCAAGAGGTTAGTGATTGGATGGGTATTTTATCATGATGCAACTAGACTATGGAGGAATTGAGTGTGAAGGTACAGTCACTCAGTGAAGAGGTCGCCATTACACTGGATCTTCTAGAACAACAAGAAAAAATTGACGAGATCCAAAAAACTAACAATGAGATAAATGATTTATATGAAGCCCAGTTAGTGGCTAAGAGAGAGCTATGTGAGTTCCAACTAGTCGTCTAGAAATCCTATTTGTAAATGCACCAAGTGGATGCTACAACTGATTTAGAGTGGAACTCTCTGGTTACATTTAAACCCAAGGGATGCATGAAAGACACAACTCAACAATTCGTGGCTGAAGCTTCGCAGTTAGCCAGAAAATGGTAGGATAAAGATGACAACTTCCAAGGAATAAGGAAGAGAACCCTGGAGTTGGTTCCAAAATTGGCCCCTTCGTTTGAAGTTGTGGAAGAAGAAATTTATCAAGAAAAAGCAGAAAGCAGAATGTAGACAGAGGATAAAGGAAAGCAACAGACCTTCCTAGAAACCACAGAAGAACCAAGGACTTCACTCGAGGGCGAGTCAAGGATTGTGGTAGGATCATATTGGGCCCTTCATTTTTTATTAATAGAAGTTGCACAAGAAATAATACATACCCAATTTTGGTTAACAAATTGCACAAGTCATAAGAAAGTTGGACATAGGAATGGAGAAAAAAAACAGAAAATGGTTAGAGGGACAGTGCAACACCAACCCAAAGAGGGAGGTTACAGCAAGAACAAGAAAGAAATAATTTTAAATCCAAATTGATTATATATACATCTTGTATATTATTGTAAAGGGTTGACTGGATTATCATTCACTTCCATTTAGGTTATGTTATTGTAGTTAATGTCCATCTTGGGAAAAGGGTAGATAGAGTTCTGAGAATTAGCTTGGAGCCATAAAAGACTATAACAGAGTAATGGCTTATTGTAATATTGAGAAAGAAAGGGGCCAAGGATAGCCTTGTTTCTCATTAGTTCAGATTTGTTGCTATCTTTGGCATGATCAAGCAGTGTTTGTATCTGTTGAATTGTATCTGAGAAACCATTTTGATAACAATATATAGAAGGACCCAGAATTTTGAAAATATTATGTGTAATTCTTTGTCTATGTCTATTAATTTCCATTCTACTTTACTTATTCATGTATGATAATATACATATGTTATAGCTTGTTTGAAAATGTTGTCGAAACTCTTTTGTCTTTACTATTAGTTATAAATAAGTTCAGATATGATACTTGTTAGTTCATCTTGGACATGACTATGTTGAATCTTGATGATTCTCGAGACATTCCTAAGTATTTTCCTTACCCTTCCCCATCTTGTTGTCTTGGTTTCTCTTTGGTTGAGACTTATTCTCTCCATATACGATGAAAATGTCAGTGCTCTACACTACCCGACACCCTTTTTTTGGTAACCTAAGAAGGACCTTGGTCTGATCAATTCTGCACCAACACATTCAGTTTCCTTAAATCTATGCATATTCAAATTCCCCCTGTCTTCTTATCCTGAACTGCCATGGGACTAATCCACTTTGATTCTTTGATAGGTTCAATAACTCATGCTTCTAGCATCCTGTCTATCTCTTCTTTCACCTTCTTCTTATACACCAAGTTTGATTTGTAGGGTCTTTGTCTCATAGGATTATCTTATGGTTTCAAAGGAATCTTCATTTATCCTAACTCCCCAACAATCCCCTTCATCTCTAAAAATGTATTCAGAAACAGGTCTTGATATTCGTGTAGCAAGTCAACAATATTTTCAACTATTTCCTCACTCCAGTAGTCTCCTATGTTCTTAAACTTGGGCATGTCTTGTGTTCCAATATTCACTTTAATCATTCTTAATTTATTTTCATACACATCACATTTAACCTCTGGTCACTGTTCTATGTGCTCTCCTTCATTTTTTGGTATTTGCAAATTTCTTGGCTCTTCCTCTTCTTGGTCTTCTTATGAAACATTATATCAGTGAAAAAATTCTTCAATTGTCACAGTGACTCTAGGTGCACTATACAACGATACTAATCCCATTGAGTCTTTTGTTGCAAAATATTGCTCTTGATAACTTGCAAGGTTGATTCAATAAAAGGAGAATCATATTCAAAACTAAAAGTTACCTTCAAATTCTGAGTTGATTCTTCCCAATTTATTATTCCTTTGTACACTTCCAATTCTATGTACTATTTCCTCGGGATCATGTCTGGGATATGTAAAAACAAATGTGTCCATTCTTTCTTAGGTACTAAAATCCAAATTGTGGTACACATTGCAATATGGTCTATAGGAAAACTTAATCCAGTATACTTCTGCATGGTATATTCATTCTCTATCTCAAACCTAACCTATAATATCCTTCTACACTACTCCCAATATCTTATTCCATCCTTATGTGCAACCCACCATCTTGTTAGGGTTTCTTTCAGTGAAATATATAAAGATAATAGTCTCTATTGATATAATATTTTCAATTCAAATTCTCTTATAAAATAAGCTACATCCATTAATATGGCGTACCTTCGAGGATGACATACCTCAATTCCAATCCATTGCAACGCACAGGTAATCCTAGCACATGTTCTTATAGATACTTCATATAATATCTGCTTCCAATTCTCCAATTATTCTTCTATATCTTATGCACATAAGGTGACACTTACCCAACTAAGGACACCATCAGATATAGGATTCTCATAATCATCCATATGTGTAGTGATATTACACAAATTATCAAGTTATTTTCCCCTTATTGTTTCTACATATCCTCTTCCTTTAGTAGGATCCAACGACCTAGTAACCTTCAAGTATTCTACTTAAAATATCATCTATCTCTTCTTCAAATCAATGATATTCTGATTATAAAAGGCCCAATCAAGTCCCAGTAGCACTGGATAAGGGGTACTAACATCCACTATTTTGATTACTTCAAAATCGGCCATGATGTTTGTTATAGCGCAAGTTGTACATTGGGAAAATCCCAACCCAACCATGGAAAAAGTGCTACAACTTGGGAATCCTACTCCCAATGTCACCTTGATGTAGGTCTCACACTTCAAGGGTGACTAGGTCACTCTAGGGATACGATCCCAGTGACCCTAATGGAAATGAGATTGAGATGCAGGGAAGTGGTAATGAATCCCCTATATATCAAGTATAAATTGAAAGGAAGGCAGGGAGAGATGCCTTGCAAGTCAAGTAATAGTTGCCTCATAGGTATAGTGCTTCTTCGAATGATTGTACCTTCCCGAGACACAAGAAAAGACACTTTGCAACAATATATGCTAGTTGTATTATAAATTTAATCTTTTTGTCCCTAATTTTCAACAATAGGTAACAATATACATCATAAAATTAATGATACTATAAGTTTCTCAATAAGTGCTAGAGATCAAGTAGAACATTCAAGAGAAAAACCAGTAAATGACTAGCTAAACTCAAGGTGAAAAAGAAATACTCTTAGCATAAACTATAAGGATGATGTAAACATTTGTATACATCAAATGATATCATCCTTATTGTTGTAGCATTCAATGTATTACAGAAATAAATCAGCCACTAAAACCTCCTCAAGCTTTTCCAAAAAGTGTGGTAGGACAAGGAGAGTAAGTGTGCAAACTTTGAACCGAAACCAACGGTTGATAAGAGAGTTATTAAAGAAAGTAAGTTAGGGTTTCTGCAGCCCTAATGGATGAATATGAAAATTTGTAATAGAAGCAATAAGTATCCCCTAGATGGGGATTCCCTAGTGGCTATGAGGTGCCCAAGGCACAAGGAAAACAATCCACTTTGCAAGAAGTAAAAATGATTGAAATTCACATTTCCGAATGCAATATTTCATTTCTCCAATGCAACAAATCAATGACTAATGCCTTTACTATTGGGTTAATGGAGCCACAACACGCTTAAAGAAGCTACCTCCTTGGGAGTGTAATCCCTTTTACTCCCGAAGGAAAGTTTCTCTAAGCTAGGGTTTAAGCTAAGAGGGTGTATGCCCTTATACTTCTCTTAGAAAACCCTTAATCAATGCGATGAAAAAAATAACAATGATGAAAGTGTAAATGTGTTGAAATTTCACATAATAGATCTATATAAACAATGATACGCACACTTGCAGAGATAATTTTAGAAAGAATTAAAAGGAGAGAAATAATGAAATAATTCTAATTAACCATTGTGAATAATGAATAATTTACAGATGATATACTTTCTATAACTCAATGAGTGTGCATTGAAGGATAACCAATGCACCATAGTGGTGGTATAGAGCTATATAGAGACACACCATCAATTACAGGAGTAAACACCCACCTAGTCTAGTCTCTTAAGTAGTTACAGGAGTGAACTACCACCTATTTGAGTTAACTAGTCAATTAGTCTTCAATTAACTGAATGAACATAGAGTAGTGAGGAGTTAAATTAGTAAATCAAGGGTAATGAACCAATATGGTGATGATCCCAAGGCAAGTGAACATTAGTGATGATCCCAATGTTTCATGGTGACAAAACTAATCCAACATCTAAACTCAACTCAACTAGTCAAACTGAAGTGTCAACTGGAAGAGAATATTCTCCAAGTGGAATATTCTCCCCTAAAATATAGGAGACTGGATAATGAATAATTATGACTAATAAACAAGGAAAACAAAATCCTAGGTTTGTGTGAAGTAACTCCAACACCCCCCCTGAACATCACTATGGTGAAAATAGAGAAATGGTCTTGGCAACAAAGCCATGTTAGGTACCCAAATACAAAAGATACACTGAAATAAAGTGAGGAAAGAGGGAAAACCTCATGGGAACCCCCCCCCCCACTCAAGGTACAATGTATGTAAAAATATGAACTACAGTTGTTAGGAAATTATTTCCTTCACTCCAAGATGACTTTGTAGAGAATGGAACTTTTGCTCAGTGAAGGTCATGGTGAAGATGTCTTCTGTTTTTTTTGCTGAAGGAAAAAACTATAATTCAATGATCCTAGGAGACTGGATAATGACTAATTATGACTAATAAACAAGGAAAAACCTTAGGAAAAAGAAATCCTAGGTGTGTGTGAAGTAATTCCAACACTCCCCCTGAACAACATTATGGTGAAAATAAATAATGGGTCCCAACAATGAGGCCATTTTAGGTACCCAAATACAAAATATACACTGAAAGAAAGTGAGGAAAGAGGGAAAACTTCATGGGAAAATCCCCCCTCAAGGTACAATGTATGTAAAAAGAAGAGATATAGTTTCTAGGAAACTATGTCCTTCACTCCAAGACCTGCACAGAATAGATATAGCTAAACAATAATACACACATTTGTAGAGAGAATTTGAGAAAGAAGAAGGAGAGAAAAAATGAAATAATTCTCATCAACCGTTGTGAATAATGAATAATTTAGACATGATATACTTTGTATAACTCAATGAGTGCACACTGGAGGAGAACCAATGCACCATAGTGGTGGTATAGAGTGATATGGACACACACCAATAGTTACAGTAGTGAACCGCCACCTAGTCTAGTCTCTTAGGAAGTTACAAGAGTGAACTGCCGCCTAGTTGAGTTAACTAGTAAACTAGTCTTTAGTTAACTGACTGGACATAGAGTAGTGAGGAGTTAACTCATAGAATAAAGGTTAATGCAACAATCTGGTGATGATACCAAGGAAAGTGTGCATTAGTTGGTGATGATCCCAATCTTGCATGGTGACAAACCAATGAAGCATCTAAACTCAACTCAACTAGTCAAACTGAAGTGTCAACTGAAAGAGAATATTCTCCAGGTGGAATATCCTCCCCTAAAATATAGGAGACTAGATAATGACTAATTATGACTAATAAAAAAGAAAAAACATTAGGACAACTAAATCCTAGGTGTGTGTGAAGTAACTCCAACACCCCCCTGAACATCACTATGTTGAAACTAAAGAATGGGTTCCGACAAAGAGGCCATGTTAGGTACCCAAATACAAAAGATACACTGAAATAAAGTGAGGAAAGAGGGGAAAACTCATGGGAAACCCTCATGGGAACCCCCCCCCCCTTGTAACATCCCCGATCATCCATGCTGGGCCACGCTATGCCATGCTATGCCAAAGAACTCTTACTATTTCTCTTTGCAGAACATACTGTAACATACCCAACATCCAACTGAGCTATACCACATAAATTTTTCGAACTGCATGCAATTAAAATATACACACACAGAACTCTTGCGGAAGCATATATATATAATGTAAACATACAAGTACATGTGTAAATGCATGGATTCACACTAAAATAATAGTAAACATGTACATGCAACATATACAGGAAATACCCATAAAAACAAGCATAGTTATAACCGCACATATGATAACCCATAAAAATAATCACGTAAATAACAATGCAGCATGTAAATTTATCGCACAATTGGAACTTATCTTGGTAAAAATGTCACCAACTGCATGCCGACCTTCCATGAACCTCCCATCCTTAGACCACATTGTTCATCACTCTCAACAGTGAGTCACCCCCGAGCTGGGACTAAACTCCACCAGGGTAAAGGGATTCCTAACCAGGCTAAACGCTCATAGACAATAGAAAAAACTATGTCTCAGGTGCCAACTCAAACTAACATCCTACAGTCCCTCATTCCCCACATGCATGTCCCACCCCAGGAAATGTACCCCTTCTCTGCTCAACAGTCCTTCGGCTGCCCCACTTCCTTTTCGGGCTTCAACAATAGGCCGAACATGAAGTCTTAGAGCAAGGTAGCTACAGTTTATCACCTTCAAGAAATTAATTCCCAACAATTCTCTCATCCAGAGAATTTCTCATGGGCCTGAAAACCCGCCTCTTCAATATACCATGGGCCTGACAACCCGTTTCTTTAGTCCAACTCCCAAGCTAACCAGATACACAAACACAAAATGGCTATGGATAGAAATTCAGGTACAGTTATGAAGATACGAAAAATAGTTGAATGGGTGTGTGCATGCTCATGGATGATTGACTAGATGACTGAATGATGGTCAGAATGATGGAAAGATGATGGAAAAGATGATGGAAAATATGATAGGAAATGAACTAAGTCCCAACAATATGTATGCATGTCCCCAACTTAACACTTGTCATGTTGGGAGCTACTTTGTCCCACTTGTCCCCAACTTTGGAACTTAGGATAAATAATTATCCACACTTTATGCTTTAATAAATATTAATATAATATTCCTTTTTGGCTTAAGCTCCCTAGCTTAGCCACTTTCCTTAACTTTTAGCCCTCCCTTTCCCTAACTAGTGGAGTTTAGTCCCCCATCTCTTTTATCATGGTCGGTCTGTGCACAACAATGTATCTTATATTAATTATGAGACACATACAAAAATAGGTGCACTGGCCTTTAACATCTAGGCTCTCTGGCTTAATCAAAACATAAACATCCTAGCTTATAATAACTGGCTCACCAGCCTATAAAATGTAGCATAGACACAAAAGGCTACCTAGCCTCAAAATCATGCACACTTATGTTGTTGCACGCAGTATCCTGGAATGTGCACACTTCATCATTTGATTGCGTTGTACATGCACGCACTATGCCAAGAAAGGTGCATACAAAATGATGTCATAAAACTCACCATCTTAAGTACATTTTCATTTACATTTACAATTGGGTTCAACCTTAGGGATATTACAATCCCCTCCCCTTATTTATGCACTATCCTTAGTGCATCATGTACCCATGTACAACAAATTTCAAAAATCCTCAAAACGATGTGGGTATTATGCTCGCATTGCATCCTCATACTCCCAAGTAGCATCCTCAGAACCATACCAGGTCCATTGGACCTTTACAAGCCTTATGGATTGATTTCGAAGATGTTTGATTTTCCGGTCCAGAATGCATACCAGATGCACTTGAAAAGCGTTTTCTTTCTCCACCTGAATCACATTCCAATCAATAACATGAATAGAATCAAGTATATATTTCTTGAGAAAAGATACATGGAATACATTATGAACAGACATAGATGAAGGCAATGCAATCATATAAGCTATTGGACCAATCCTTTCTAGGATTTCAAATGGCCCACAATAGCAAGCTGCCAACTTTGAACAGTTTCCCAACTTCAGGGAACTTTTGTTGGCCTTCACTTTCAAGAATACATGATCACCCACTTTAAATTCCCTATGAGTTATTCCCTTATCAACATATTTTTTCTTCCTGTCTTGGGTAGCTTTTAAATTTTGTTTTATTTTTATCATTTTCTCCTCCATTTCCCTGAGCAAATCTGGCCCAACCACTACTCTGTCTGTTGGGTTATCCTAGCTTTCAAGAATAATTTATCTTATACTTAACAAGGCCAACCACGTGAAGGTGGAAGCTCGCATGGACCCTCCCCTCCCCCTCACATCACTCTAAATTGATCCCCAAAACCCAATCTATAAAATATAAAATAATCAAAAGCAACGTCCTATTAAGATTCATGCATATAAACTACAAAAACAAAAATTAATGAAGGTACATGAAATTATGTGTTTCTAAATGATATTTTTAGTCTACCACGTACTTTACTATATTGACAACTATTTTTAAGGTTTCAAATAATAAATAAACAACAGGTAACCTAGGATACACAAACGTCGCATAAAACATAAAAACATGTAATTAACCCATGACATTAAAAGTAAATTATTTTAAGAGAATAATTCATACAAATTAAAATATTATATAGTCACGTACCTAATCCAACCTCAACATCTCTATAATCATCCTTATTCTCTATCTTGATCTTCTTCATCAAACTCGACATCTGTATCATCATCTAGTTCTGAAATGATGTTGAAAGGATTGATGATATCATCTTCGTCATCAATGTCATTTTCGAGCATATTTTCATCGACATCATCATAATGAATTGCAATATTGTCTCCTATGCCTAGATCATGATCTTATTCGTCTTGTTCATCTGTCGACCCTCCATGATCTTCCTACTCTATCTGGTATTTGGTCGAATCATCTTCTTCATCTTCAATATCATATTCTTCCTGTAAATGAGTATACTTAATTGGCCTTCCTATTGGATCATATCTAACAAAAAATGACCAATCCCTTTCACCTGGAACATTTGAGTAAACTACCTGTTCACATTGGCTTGGAAAAACATAGCGATCATGTCCTCTTTCAAACATCGTTGTTTTAATCATTGGAAATCCATTGGCATGTTGAATAACAGTTCTTTCCTCATCACGTTCAAGCATTCATAACCTATACCATTTGACATCGAACAATACTGATTTGAAGGAATTAAAGTCACACTCAAGTATATTGTTTAAATACCCATAGTATCTATTTTCAGATTCTTGGGGATGTCTGTTACTCCTAGAGGAAACATTAGTAACCTGGAATACTGAAGCTATCCCACTATCAGAAGTTTTCCTTGTTTCATCCAATTGTTTGATGCAAAATTTATGACCATTGCACCACATAGCCTTGTCGTGTTTCAACTGCAATATGTCAGATATGTAAAAGATGCAATGTATGTCAATAAATTAACATATATTTATATAAATTCAAAAGTATATGGAAAATACAGTACACATGTAGTCACATTAGTATAATATAAAATAATTGAATAAAATGGGTGAAATTGCTTACCTGTCCATATTTAAAACCATATGCTAGATCAATTTCCCTCTGTGTAACATTGGCATCTCCATTACGACGGGCTTCTCTAACCAATTCAGACAGTCATTGCCATGATAACCTACCTCCATTATGTTGGTTACATCTTTCAATCCATACATTCATCCAGTCAAGATTGTTTGTAATGTATAAATGCAGTGCATCCCACTCTAGAGGAACTGAATCATAAAACCATAATTCGCCAATATTAAATATTAGTTATAATGTACAATATGCAAGTAATTATAAATATTTATAATTTATGAAATAATTTATATTAATATATTAATGAGTCTGATCATATACACACAATTGTTAATATATTACCTCTCATTTTTTTCATTCTACCTTTCCCCAAAAGATACTCCTGATATTCAAGTTTTTTGATGGAGTTCACATCCCAAATGCGATCCACTGCATGCATAGTTGGTGTTACTAATTTAGGAAGATACAGACTAATATACACCATGGATTGATATACCATATATACCTCCACCATGGAACCCTCGAGACGTGCTCTTTGTCTAACCAACACCTTCAATGATTTCAAGTGGCTCTCCACCATCCACATTGACCTTGTGTGAATAGGTCCACAAATTTCAATCTCCTCAACTTGGTGTATGAGGTAGTGTTCTTGTGCATTGAAAAAAGTAGGATGTATATACATTTTATTTTCACACATTAGACGAGGAATTTCTCTCTTCCAATACTTTATATCATCTTCATGGATTTCTTTCAATGACAACCATCTACATGAGATCATGGCACAAGAAAATAACATGTTTCAACATAACATAATATAATATATTACATTACATTACAAGTAAATCATGTGTCATTTAGTAAAAAAATAGTTTGAAAGAACATTTTGCATATAAATCACAACTACATCTTACCTCATGTATTTTCAAAGATCATATATAACTTGTTTGACATTGTTGTCAAAGTCGTTTGGGAGAGATAGTGGTAGAACACACTGTAGCAACAAAATGAATCGTTATTTCTTTCGACCAAAGTAAACAAGAAAAATAAATAAAAATAAAATATCTATAAGGCCAATATATATAAATATGTATACCAAAATTATTACCTTAATGAAGGTATGCCAATCATGTGTTTTTACCCCACCAAATTCACCTTTCTTCGTTAAGATATTTTTTATGTTTGAAGAAAAACCTGTGGGAAATTTAATTCTTTGAATGATCTCTTTTACATCATTTTTTTGTTGCTTTGTTAATAACCATGGAAGGTTATTTCGGTCTATTACTCCATCTGATCTATTTGAATATCGGATCACACTTCGCATTGCACGATTGGCTTCCTGAATGTCAGTACAAATTTTCACAATTTTCTCTTTGTCATTCCTACCATCTATGATTCGCCATAACGTTTCAATCACATTCTTTCCGATATATATTGTATCAAACAAATGAGCTATTTTTAGCTCCTAATAGTAGGGAAACCTCATGATTTGAGCGGGATAAGATTTCATTCCTCATGGAAGCCCGTTATTAATACCTTCATGATGATTGCAACCTTCATGAAGCATAAAAAAAATCACAAAAATAATTATCAAATACGGTAAAATAAATTCAATGATTAAAATAAACATTCAAAACATTACATGATCTACGATACATTATGAAATTGAGTACCTTGACGATTTCTATTATATTCCAACCTCCTTAGGTGAGGTGTCATTCTTCGTGGTTTTAAACCAGTCTCTTCTTTCTCATTGAAAATATGTTTTTTAGTAGTACGATACCTATGGTTCTTAGGAAGAAGGTGCATATACTCATCAAACACCATCTTTCCTAAACTTTTTGAATGAAGAAAATTCATCTTAGGGCCACAAACTCGACATGCAAATTTACCCTTTGTTTGAAGACCTACAACAAATGGATTAATGTCAATTATACGATGACTAGATTATTTAAAAAGTAAACATGCACCATAATAACATTAAAATATTATATAGTATGAAAGAGAAATATTAGAATGCTTATACATACCAGAAAAATGTGTTAGTCTAGGGGCATCATGAATTGTCCATAAAAGTATTCCATGAAATTTAAATTTCTTCTCCCTGATTGGTTTACATATGTAATACATTGTGATGCCAACCCATAACCTTAGTAGCTCGACGATAAGCGGCTCAATATATACATTCATATATTTAACTTGGAACTTACCTAATTGTTTTAAATTACACATAATTACTAAAGGAATGATATATTGTAATATATATAATTAAATAAATAAACAAAAGATATTATGCAAAAATTGAAAAGAATGAAAATGTTAAATTCAAAAAATTAATGTAAACAAATACCTGGAACAATCATTGTCAACATTATGTGATCCCTCTTTATTGACATTCAAGGAGGAATGTTATTGTTGATAACAAAAATAGGCCACACTGAGTAAATAGACCTAATCTCTCAGAATGGATTAACATTGTCAGCTACCAATGAAATCCTAACATTACGAGGTTCATCTTTGAAATCTGCCCATTTTTCCTCAATTTCCCTAAATGCAGAACCATCGGAAGGCATTCAAAGAACACCATATCCACTTCTATTACATGCATGGTAATCCATAAATTGTTCTATGCTTTCACACCTAAACAATCACAGCAAACGTGGAACTATGGGAATATGACGAAGAACCTTTCGAGGCACCCTTTTTATTACTTGATCGGTTCAATATCTACTGATAAGACATTGTGGACATTCATTTTTCGAAGCATGTTGTCCATAATATATAATATGGTCATTAGGACATGAATATATAGTTTGATAATCCATTCCAATGTATTTCATAATGGCATGCAAACCTCGATATGTGCGAGGTAAAATATTTGACGATGATAACACAAATTCACCTAACAATCTACAACATAACAAACAACTAGTTAATATAAGAATATTAATCGTAAAAATTGCATTCCTATTATACACATTAATTAACACTAAAAAAAATAGAAAAAAATCAACATTTATGTATAATATGAGATGAAACATATTACATACCTTAGTATCTATGTCATACAAGTGTTCGACAAATTATTCACAACCTTTAAGTTCACTAGCAACAATGTAGCGAAGAGAATATTTTCTCTTGATCCTTCATAAAGTCGTTTATTTGCCTTTTCTAATAGAGGTTCATCATAAATACTAGCATTTTCCCCATCCTCATCCGACTGCGAAAACAAATATTGGATCATTTAATTTGTGCCATCATCTTCTTCCATGAGATCATTAACTTGATTTGTCCCATCATATTCTTCCATGAGATCCTCATTTTCTTGGTCATGATGATGTTCCTCAGCTTGTACAACATCATTTCTACTAATACTTGGAGGCGCAATATTCTGCGAAAAGTTAGAGGGCAACTCTAACTTTATAAAATTACAAAAAATCATGCAAAATTAGTGTATACTGTAACAAACATTCAAACAATATATATACATATATATAATTTTGTATAAAATTGACAAAATAAAAAAAGATAATGAATATATAGCTAATTACCATGGGACAATATTCATTCGATCCTCCATCAATGTGACCATATTTCCTACAATGTTTTGTAGATGTTGTTATTAAAATTCTTACGAGCGTTTGAGGCAACATTTTTTACAAGGGAAATAACATCTACCATCACCCTTTTCACCCGCTTTACTTTTTTCCCCACCTCTAACAACATTATGCGACATTCTTCTGCACCAAAATACCCTTTCGGAACCGTCGTTGTTATAGCAAGATTGTCGCAACATATTTAAATCATTAAATATTTATATTCCAATTTTAGGTCATTATTGTCGCAATTGCGATGCACGTGACCTAAAAATATTTATTCTTTTTATTAATATTTTAGGTTATTTTTAAGGTTAGGTAAGTCTTCTCTCTTGTGATGGACAAACTAGAGTCATCGCACTTGCGATGAACATTGACCATAATAATTCGGTCAACCTAGAGTCGTCAAGATAGTGACGAATACAGGATGGATTTAGAAAAAATGAACTTTTTCTCTTGCATGTTGCAATGAAAGAGTACTTTCATCGCAAATTTTTCAATATGAAGTAGTGAAACTAGTGTCATGATGAACTGGTAGTTGGAAAAAGGCCAAGAAGGATTTGGCCAAGGATTCGAAAGTCATATGGGACCCTGATTTTTCATCCACATACCATTTGGCTAATGGAACAGTGAGTGTTCCTTGAAATAACCTTAAGTGGATGGATTCATCCATGAGTCTGTTTGAAGAGAACCATAATTGGAAGGTCATAACATGGTTGGCGGGATCTTCCCTTGGTTTTCCTTCAAATTTTGGAATATTTGAAGGTAGCTTGGTAGAAATATTGGGCCATGTGGGGTCATGTAAAATGGGATCATTCACAAGTTTAGTCAAATATGAAATGTTGAGAGACACAAAGTATGGCATGGGGGGATTTGGTGGGGGATTAGTTCCAGCCATGGCATGTTAAAGTAGTGGATGTGGCCCTTGAGAGGGATTTGGTGGAGTTGTACTTCTCTTTTGACAAGAAGTTTCCCCCCCTCCTCCCTGTGAAGGAGAGCTAGTGGATGGACTTCCTTGGGAATTGGACCCGAGAAAAGTGGAACCAAGCAAAGCTAATCCTAAAATAGTGACACTTACGGTAGTGTGAGATGGTTGAGTCGGTGAGTCGGCGAGGCTAGGGACTCCTCCTAAAATAGGAGGGATATTTTGCAAGCGTTTGGAATGACGGGGATTTTTTGGGTCCCCTATGGTGTCTGACTAGAAAAGTGAATGTGTGAAAATGGTGATGAGAGCAATAACTAAACAAGAGACTTGTATAATTTGGACCTTCACACGATAATATAACTCATAATTGCATGTAGTAAAATGAGCATCATACATAAATCAACTGTAAATAAGCATACATATGGGTAGGTGTATTTTTTTTCCGTGGGGGAACAAATAAAACATATTCTCATGTCCTAAAAGACATATCATCCTTCCTCTCAAATAGTACTAGACCTTCCAAGATCAATCAAAAGTGGGGTCTGAAGCCACATGGAGAGGAACTAGTGAAGGATGAAATAATCCGTTATAATGAGGGATAGAGGGTGCATATCCCAAAAGAGATGGCGATATTTCCCAATAGCCACAAAAAATATGATCAAGGTACAATTGCAGCCCACAATTTCCACCTGGGTAGATGTCCTAAATTTGGTCACTAGGTACCTTGGTCAAAATGCGACATTTAGATTTTCAACCTCATAAATGGGTCATGGGCTCGATCCCTTCCAAGAGTTGGGTGACTCAAGGGGGGATGCATAGAACGACCTAACCTCAACCTTCAATCCTTCATGGGTATGTCTCTACCTTATGGTGTAGGAACACTTGACTTGGAGGATTTGAAAGTTCCCTATTTTTCAAATTCTAATGTTTGAAAAATGTGAGAACTAGATAACGGGGGATTTTTTGGATGCCTACCCCCACCATCCTACCTAGACTAAAAAAATTATTTTGGCACCATTTGTGGAGGAAAACTTAGTGATTCTTTTAGAAACATTTTAGCTGTGGTGGACTAATATATTGGGGGTGTGAACCAATCTCGTTTGAATTAAGTGGGTGTGGATAATTTCTTCAAGAAATAGTGGGATGTTTCAAAGTTATTTTGGAGAAAACCTACATCAACCTCCACAATTCAAGATGGTAAATATGTGAGTGAAGAGTGCCTTTGTGTGTGGTAAAGGGAAAAAATGTGCCAAAGTTTTAATAAGTTAGGTGTGAATTTGAAACATGTGGACTTCCTGTGGTCCTTACAAATTGTTGTTGCCTAGCTTACTAAGTGTCATTGGTACAACCTTGCATAATTTAAAATATCTAAAGAACTAGCATGTGGACATATGGGTCCTTACCAATCCTTTAAACTCCCTAATGTTGTTTATGATAAGAAATCTTGAAAAACTATCCTATATTGCAAGCATGTGGGCATGTATGGGATCGTTACTTTGATCTTTAAACTCCCCTAGTGATGTAAACTAAGAAATCAATTTCAAGACACTATCTTAACTTTGAAACATGTGGGCATGTATGGTCCCTTACAATTTTAAGATGATTTCAAAAAGAAACTAAGCGGAGCACCAGGGGGGCTTTGTCCTCTCCTAAAGATTTTTGTTAAAGGGAGATGAAATGTCTCCTTAACCACCTTTTTGATTCTCAAGATCACTCCATGGTGTGAGAGAAGAGCATATTAAATGATCAAAGTTAATATATGGACCCAATGAAAGTGTTTTTATATGTGATAGCAATAATATCAACTTAAATTTTACAAACCATACAAGCCATCCATGTGGAAACCAAAGAAAAGAGAGGATAATATTTAGTTCTTTTTACCCCCTAAGTGCCTATGTTTATCTAACATTTCATACGGGAAAGGAGTCTAAGTGGATTGCATGAGCATTCCAAATTTCATGAACGCAAGCATTTGAAGGCCAGGGGGCCTCAAATCATCACAAAAACTCTTACAATTTTGAAAATATGGAAATGTGCGCGGGTTACAATTTTGACAGAGGCACAGTGGGCGCACAATGCGCATAATGCGTAGAGAAAATAATCTTCTTGGGAACATAGTGTGCTAAGTGTGCATATGTGGGCTGGAATAACCATGCACTTTCTGATACGCGTCGGGGGAAAAATGTTTAGTGAAATTCTCGTCCTTCAACTAAGAATTTGGCTTTTGACAGGTAAGGATGGGATAGTTTTGGTACCTGCAAGACAAATTGATTAAAAATAAATTCTCTCTAAGCCAAAATATGGTGGAATTTGATACCTACTCCCCAATATGCTCACCAATATGTTGTGCTCATTTCGTCACTTGGGTGAGAAAAACAATGGAACTTGCATGCCTAGTTGGGCCTGCTAGACAAGACAAAAGTTAGTGAGTGGATTAAAAAAGACAAACACATGTAATAAAAAAATACACAAACTAAAACAACTAAGGAAATAAAAACTAGAATGCATAAGAAACTTAGAACCATAAACAATCAACCAATGACCAAGATTATGCCACCAACGGATAACTATATTAGTTGGAAAATTACCGTAGAGAAAAATGAGGACTTATTGGTCCCCTCTTCCTCCTTGGGAGGGATCTCGAGTTTCCTAATGTAGAGCTCTTCTTACAATGAGAGAAAAATGGAAAATGATGAAGAAAATCAAATCCTATTCCCTCAATAGGTGAGTGGAATGGCCTATTGCAATAGTGCTTGAATACTCCAAAGAGAAAAGAGGATTATCAATGGAGGATTGAGGCAGCATAACAATACTATGAAGATCGTGGTTTCTTAGTGCACCCATGGCCTCCATTTATAGCATTTATTCAAGGCAAAATTCAACTAGTTCTTAGTGTGAACAAGGGGCCTTTTAGGGCATCCTTTGGTCCTTGACCATCCCCCCATTCATATTTTTCTCATATTGGAGGTCAAATCAGGTTAAGAGCTGGTCCATAATTGGTTGGGGGGTGAAAATAACCATAAATGCATCATTCACGAGAGTGCGTGGATTTTCTTGTTCACAGTCATGCATTTGGCGTATTATGCGCTCTACAGGCTTTTTTGGCCTGCACACTATGTGCACGCTTCCTTTAGTGAGTTTGTGCATGTCAATGTTTTTCCCAATTGTATAGTTTTTTCCTTTTGAAATGTATTTTGGTGCTATAGGTGAGCTAATTGTTGTTGGAATTGTTCTGTTTATGTAATCATTTGCGTGCAATGTTGCGAACAAAATTTCAGTGATAACAATCACCAAGTGAGAATTATAGAAGAAGATAAAAGGAAGGCCACATTCATAACAGAATGGGGGTCATTTGCATACAATGTGATTCCCTTTGATCTAAAGAACGCCCCTGCATTTTTTTCCCGGATTGTAATAGCAGCCTTCCGAGAATTTATTCACAAATTTATAGAAGTTTATATAGGCGATTGGACAATGTACAGTCTGGTCAAAGAACATGTAGTGATACTACAACTGATGTTTTATAGGTGTAGGGAATTGCAGATATCTTTGAACCTCATAAATTGTATCTTTTATGTGCTGCATGGAAATATTTTAGGCCACATAGCATGCTGAGAACAAGTGCTAGTAGACCCAGCCAAAGTTGCAGTCATTGTGAACATGCCACTGCCTACGAGCACTAAACAATTGTGTTTCATGATGGGGTACATAGGGCACTACTGCAAGTTTATCAGAAGGTATTAGAATATTACTACACCCCTGGAAAATCTACTAAAGAAATCGAAAGTGTTCTAGTGGACACCAAAGTGTGATAAATCATTCGACATCTTGAAGGAAAATCTCAACACAACACCTATTTTGATATTTCCGAATTGGGAAAATGAATTTCATGTGCATGTGGATGCATGAGGTATTTCCCTAGGAGCCATATTAGCACAACCAGGAGATGGAACCATGGATCATCCCATCTAATTTGCTAGCAGGAAGTTTTTGCAAGATGAACGCAACTATACAACCACAAAAATGGAGGGTTTGGCTATGATTTATGCCCTACAGAAGTTTAAACATTACTTGTTAGGATCTCATTTTAATTTTTTTACCGATCATTCTATGTCAAAATATCTAGTTAACAAGCCTGCCTTGGAAAGAAGAACTTGTCGATGATTTTTATTGTTTCGAGAATTTTTATTTGAGGTGATCATCAAACCTGGAAGATGCAACATGGGTCCTGATAACTTGTCTAGATTATAGTCTAGAGAAAGTGGCGGAGAAGTCAATGTCGATGATCAGCTCCCAGATGTAGACCTGTTTCGAGTTGAGGCTGTACCAGAATACTTAGAAGACATAACAATTTTCCTCAGTACAGGGGCCTGCCCATAAACATACTCCGCAACTTAGAAACACTATATGGTGGTTCAAGTAGCGGACTATCAATTTATTGCGGGGAAATTGTATAAGTTGCAACTAGATAGTATCCTAAGGAGGTGTGTCTTAGACCATGAAAGACAAGACATACTGTGGGAGTGCCACAGTGGAGTTGTGGGAGGCCATGTTGGAGGAAAGGCCAATGCACAGAAAGTATTCCAAGTTGGATTATGGTGGGTCACACTCTTCAAAGATGCCAAGGAATATTCTAGATCTTGTAAAATCTATCAAAGAGTAGTCAAGCCATCATGACAAGACAAATTGCCTCTTCATCCAGTTCGTGCTCTTCAAGCATTTGAGATTTGGGCAGTTGATTTCATTGGACCGATCAAACCCAGGACTAAGCACTCAAAGGTCAGGTATATTATTACCACAAATGATTACGTTACATGATGGGATGAGGCAATATTTGTTCAGGGTTGCTCGACCGATATTTTTTCCAGGTTTATGTTTGAAAGAATTATCACTCAGTTTGGATATCGTAGGAGTCTTAACAATGATCAAGGTGGTTATTTTATCAGTAGTAAAATATAAAATATTACAACAGATTTCTTAATCCAACATCATAAAAGAATCCCCTATCATCCACAAGGCAATGGCACGGTAGAGGAATTTAACAAGATTCTGGAGAGATGGTTAACAAAGGTTTGTTGTGAAAACAGGGAATATTGGGATGACAGAGTTCGAATATTTTTATGGGCTTACAGGACAACCACGATAAATCTCCATAAGTATACTCCATTTCAGCTAGTCTATGGGAAAGAGGATGTGGTACCTGCATAGTTCATTACCCCGTGTCTATACATCACATAGATTACACACATTTCAGAGGATGAATCAATCAGACAAATGGTTACAGAGTTGCAAGAACTTGATGAGACCAAGTTTTTAGTAGAATTTCATCAGTTAATTGAGAAAACCAGGTGAAAGGCTTGGCAGGATGGGAAAATTAAGACTAAAACATTTGTGCAAGGAGATAAGGTCCTACTTTATGATTGTCGATACCAAAAACATCCATGTAAGTTGTACATGCACTGGTTGGGCCCATTTATAGTTGCACAGATCCGACACTCTCGCGCAGTAAAACTAGCACAACTAGATTGTATACTTCAACCAGGATGGGTGACTGGCGCTCACCTTAAACCCTATATCTCTCATCACTAAGATAAAGGATTTTTTCTCTAGTCCAAAGGAGAATGTATAGTTGTTAGATTTGAATTTCTGCATATATATATATA
>ML794393.1:157571-187836 GCA_009831015.1 Picea engelmannii
TTTGGAGTTTGCATTGTTGCACTTCGACATGTATGTCGATTTTCCATCTAATTATTACTTTTTTGAAGAACTGCTTACTCAGTTGTGGAGGATCAGAAGATCCATGAGTCCATTAAACACAGTCATTAAATGTGATGGGGACCGCATTGTGGTCGAAGGAGGGAGAATATGAATGCAATCCTATTCCATGTTCCACATGCACCAGTCTAGTCATAACCATTATGACCACTATAGTAATCCATAACAGTATGCAGTGTTGGTGCAACTATGCTTGGATAAATCCGAGATACTCCCATTCCTTCCAACAACGGTAAGGATGAGACTTGCGCATTTGTTGTAAGGTCCATCTACAGGGGAGGAAGAGGTGGATAAATCCGAGTACACACAGAGGCCACCACTTCTTTCGGTGACCTCGCTCAGTGGCCATCAACGCATCTAATTGGAATGATTAGAGCTTCAACTGATCAATTGTAGCAGAGGCTACAATAGGCCAAATAGGATGGAGATTTTTCAAATTAGGAAGCACTCCTCTCCCAAGCATGCCAGACACAAGAAGAATATGAAAATATCGAGGAAGAGCAGAAACTAGAAAGGGTCATGGAGAAGCTTACAGAATCCTGGCCAGAAATTCGAAGGGAAGCACCACAACTTCCTGAATCGAGTGCAACAGGCGAGCCTGTGCAGAAGATCGAGCTACTCCAGGTTGCATGGTCAGAGCTAGCCATTTGCAAAGAGAACCTGGTGACACAGTTGTGAGAGAGTCAGTGTGAAGCAGAGGAACAACCTTGGAAGTTGCAAGAGAAAATAGAAAGCATTGTGGTTGAAGGGAACAAGGCCAGAGTAACCATGCACCGAAGGACTACTGATTGTACAAAGATTTTCCAAGAGGTTAGTGATTGGATGGGTATTATATCACGACGCAACCATACTCTAGAGGACTTGAGTGTGAAGGTATATTCACTCAGCGAAGAGGTCGCCATTACACTGGATATGCTAGAACAACAAGAAAAAATTGACCAGATCCAACAAAATAATAATGAGATAAATGATTTATATGAAGCCCAGTTAGTGGCTAAGAGAGAGCTACGTGAGTTCCAACTAGTTGTCTAGAAATCCTATTTGCAAATGCACCAGGTGGATGCTACAACTGATTCAAAGTGGAACTCTTTGGTTACATTTAAACCCAAGGGATGCATGAAAGACACCAATCAACATTTCGTGGCTGAAGCTTTGCAGTTAGACAGAAAATGGTAGGATAAAGCTAACAATTTCGAAGGAATAAGGAAGAGAACCCTGGAGTTGGTTCCAAAATTGGCCCCTTTGTTTGAAGAGGTGGAAGAAGAAATTTATCAAAAAAAAGTAGAAAGAAGAACATAGACAGTTGATAAAGGAAAGCAATAGGCCTTCCCAGAAACCACAGAAGAACCAAGGACTTGACTCGAGGGTGAGTTAAGGATTGTGGTCAGAGCATATTGGGCCCTTTGTTTTTTATTAATAGAAGTTCCACAAGAAATAATTACATTCCCAATTTTGGTTAACAATTTGCACAAGTCATAAGAAAGTTGGACATAGGAATGGAGAAAGAAACAGAAAATGGTTAGAGGGACAACACAACACCAACTGAAAGAGGGAGGTTACAACAAGAACAAGAAAGAAAGAATTTGAAATCCAAATTGATTATATATACATGATGTATATTATTGTAAAGGTTTGACTGGATTATCATTCACTTCCATTTAGGTTATGTTATTGTAGTTGATGTCCATCTTGGGAAAAAGGTAGATAGAGTTCTGAGAATGAGCTTGGAGCCAGAAAAGACTGTAACAGAGTAATGGCTTATTGTAATATCGAGAAAGTAAGGGGCTAGGGATAGCCTTATTTCTCATTAGTTCAAAGTTGTTGCTATCTTTGGCATGACCAAGCAGTGTTTGTATCTGTTGAATTGTATCTGAGAAACCATTTTGATAACAATATATAGAAGGTCCCAAAATTTTGAAAATATTCTGTGTAATTCTTTGTCTATGTCTATGAATTTTCATTCTACTTTACTTCTTCATGTGTGATAAGATACATATTTTATAGATTGTTTACAAATGTTGTCAAAACTCTTTTTTCTTTACTATTAGTTATAAATAAGTTCAGATATGATACTTGTTAGTTCATCTTCCGCACGACTATGTTGAATCTTGATGATTCTCAAGACATGCCTAAGTATTCTCCTTACCCTCCCCAATCTTCTTGTCTTGGTTGTGCTTTGGGTGAGACTTATTCTCTCCATAGAAGATGAAAATTTCAACTCTCTAGACTACCCGGTACCCTTTTGTTGGTAACCTAAGAAGGACCCTCATCTGATCAATTATGCACCAACACATTTAGTTTCCTCAAATCTATGCATATTCAGATTCCCCTCATCTTCTTATCTTGAACTACCATGGGACAAATCCACTTTGATTCTTTGACAAGTTCAATAATTCATGCTTCTAGCATCCTTTCTATCTCTTCTTTCACCTTCTTCTTATACACCAAGTTTGATTTGTAGGGTCTTTGTCTCATAGGATTATCTTATGGTTTCAAATTAATCTTCATTTATCCTAACTCCCCAACAATCCCCTTCATCTCTAAAAACCTATTTGGAAACAGGTCCTGATATTCGTGCAGTAAGTCAACAATATTTTCAACTATTTTCTCACTCCAGTAGTCTCCTATGTTCTTAAACTTGGGCTTGTCTTGTGTTCCAATATTCACTTTAATCATTTTTAATTTCTTTTCATACGCATCACATTTAACCTCTGGTCACTGTTCTAGGCACTCTCCTTCATTTTTTGGTATTTGCACATTTCTTGGCTCTTCCTCTTCTTGGTCTTATTATGAAACATTATAACAGTCCAAAATTTCTTCAATTGTCACAGTGACTCTAGGTGCACTATACAATGATACTAATCCCATTGAGTCTTTTTTTGCGAAATATTGCTCTTGATAACTTGCAAGGTTGAGTCAATAAAAGGAGAATCATATTCAAAACTAAAAGCTACCTTCAAATGTTGAGTTGATTCTTCCCAATTTATTATTCCTTTGTACACTTCCAATTCTATGTATTAGCTCCTCGAGATCGTGTCCGGGGTATCTACAAACAAATTTGTCCATTCTTATTTAGGTACTAAAATCCAAATTGTGGTACACATTGTAATATGGTCTGTAGGAAAACTTAATCCAGTATACTTCTGCATGGTACATTCATTCTCTATCTCAAACCTAACCTATAATATCCTTTTTCTCTACTCCCAATATCTTATTCCATCTTTACGCACAACCCACCATCTTGTTAGGGTTTCTTTCAGTGAAATATATAAAGATAATAGTCTCCATTGATATAATATTTGCAATTCAAATTCTCTTATAAAATAAAGTACATCTGTTAATATGTCATACCTTGGAGGATCACATAACTCAATTCCAATCCATTGCAACGCATGGGTAATCCTAACACATGTTCTTATAGATAGTTCATATAATATCTGCTTCCAATTCTCCAAATATTCTTCTATATCTGATGCACATAAGGTGACGCTTATCCAACTAAGGACACCATTTGATCTAGGATTCTCATAATCATCCATATGTGCAGTGATATTACACAAATTATCAAGTTATTTTCCCCTTATTGTTTCTACATATCCTCTTCCTTTAGTAAGATTTAACGACATAGTAACCTTCAAGTATTCTACTTCAAATATCATCTATCTCTTCTTCAGATCAATGATAGTCTGATTATAAAAGACCCAATCAAGTCCCAGTAGCAATGGATAAGGGGTACTAACATAAACTGTTTTGATTACTTCAAAATCAGCCATGATGTTTGTTACATCACAAGTTGTACGTTTGGAAAATCCCAACCCAACCAAGGAACAAGTGCTACAACTTGGGAATCCTACTCCCAATGTCACCTCGATGTAGGTCTCACACTTCAAGGGTGACTAGGTCACTCTAGGAAGATGATCCCAGTGACCCTAACAGAAATGAGATGGAGATGTAGGGAAGTGGTAATGAATCCCCTATATATCAAGTATAAATTGAAAGGAAGGGAGGGAGAGATGCCTTTCAAGTCAAGTAATAGTTTCCTCACAGGAATAGTGCTTCTTCGAATGATTGTACCTTCCCGAGACACAAGAAAAGACGCTTTGCAACAGTATATGCTAGTTGTATCAGAAATTTAAGCTCTTTGTCCCAAATTTTCAGCAATTGGTAACAATATATATCAGAAAATAAATTATACTATAAGCTGCTCAATAAGTGCTAGAGATCAAGTAGAACATTCAAGAGAAAAACTAGTAAATGACTAGCTAAACTCAAGGTGAAAAACAAATACTCTTAGCATAAACGATAAGGATGTTGTAAACATTTGTATACATCAAATGATATCATCCATATTTCTGTATCATTCAATGTATTACGGAAATAAAATCAGCCACTGAAACCTCCTCAAGCTTTGAAAAAAAGTGTGGTAGGACAAGGAGAGTAAGTGTGCAAACTTTGAGCCGAAACCAATGGTTGATAAGAGAGTTCTTAAAGCAAGTAAGTTAGGGTTTCTGCAGCCCTAATGGATGAAGATGAAAATTTGTAACAGAAGAAATAAGTATCCCCTAGATGGGGATTCCCTAGTGGCTATGAGGTGTCGAAGGCACAAGGAAAACAATCCACTTTGCAAGAAGTAAAAATGATCGAAATTCACATTTTCCAATGCAATATTTCATTTCTCCAATGCAACAAATCAATGACTAATGCCTTTACTATTGGGTTAATGGAGCCACAACGATCTTAAATAATCTACCTCCTTGGGGTTGTAATCCCTTTTACTCCCGAAGGAAAGTTTCTCTACACTAGGGTTTAAGCTAAGAGGGTGCATGCCCTTATACTTCTCTTAGCAAACCCTTAATCAATGCGATGAAGAAAATAACAATGATGAAAGTGTAAATGTGTTGAAACTGCACAGAATAGATCTAGATAAACAATGATATACACATTTTCAGAGATAATTCTAGAAAGAAGCAGAAGGAGAGAAAGAATGAAATAATTCTCATTAACCATTGTGAATAATGAATAATTTACACATGATATACTTCGTATAACTCAATGAGTGTGCAATGGAGGAGAACCAATTCACCATAGTGGTGGTAAAGAGTGATATGGGCACACACCATTAGTTATAGGAGTAAACGTCCACCTAGTCTAGTCTCTCAGGCAGTTATGAGAGTGAACTACCACCTAGTTGAGTTAACTAGTCAACTAGTCCTCAATTAACTGACTGAACATAGAGTAGTGAGGAGTTAAATTAGGAAATCAAGGGTAATGCACCAATATGGTGATGATCCCAATGCAAGTGTGCATTAGCTAGTGATTATCCTGATGTTTCATGGTGACAAAATTAATGCAACATCTAAATTCAACTCAACTAGTCAAACTGAAGTGTCAATTGAAAGAGAATATTCTCCAAGTGTAATATTCACCCCTAAAATATAGGAGACTGGATAATGACTAATTATGACTAATAAACAAGGAAAAAACTTAGGAAAAATAAATCCTAGGTGTGTGTGAAGTAACTCCAGCATCCCCCTTGAACATCACTATGGTGAAAATAAAGAAATGATGTTGGCAACAAGGCCATGTTAGGTACCCAAATACAAAAGATACATTGAAATAAAGTGAGGAAAGAGGGAAAACCTCATGGGACCTCCCCCCCCCCCTCAAGGTACAATGTATGTAAAAAGAAGAACTACAATTATTAGGAAAATGTTTCCTTCAGTCCAAGACGACTTCACATAGAATGGAACTTTTTCTCAGTGAAGATGTCTTTTTTTTTTTTTTCTTCCTGTTGAAGGAAAAAACTATAATTCAATGATCCTAGGAGATTGGATAATGACTAATTATGATTAATAAACAAGGAAAAACCTTAGGAAAAAGAAATCCTAGGTGTGTGTGAAGTAATTCCAACACTCCCCCTGAACAACATTATGGTGAAAATAAATAATGGGTCTTGGCAACGAGGCCATGTTAGGTACCCAAATACAAAATATACACTGAAAGAAAGTGAGAAAAGAGGGAAAACCTCATGGGAAACTCCCCCCTCAAGGTACAATGTATGTAAAAAGAAGAGCTATAGTTTCTAGGAAACTATGTCCTTCACTCCAAGACCTGCACAGAATAGATATAGCTAAACAATAATACACACATTTGTAGAGAGAATTTGAGAAAGAAGAAGAAGGAGAGAAAAAATGAAATAATTCTCATCAGTTGTTGTGAATAATGAATAATTTACACATGATATACTTTGTATAACTCAATGAGTGGACACTAGAGGAGAACCAATGTGCCATAGAGGTGGTCTAGAGTGATATGGACACACACCAACAGCTACAGGAATGAACTGCCACCTAGTCTAGTCTCTCAGGAAGTTACGGGAGTGAACTGCTGCCTAGTTGAGTTAACTAGTAAGCTAGTCTTTAGTTAATTGACTGAACATAGAGTAGTGAGGATTTAACTCACAGAATAAAGGTTAATGCACTAGTCTGGTGATGATCCCAAGGAAGGTGTGCATTAGCTGGTGATGATCCCAACGTTGCATGGTGACAAAACCAATGAAGCATCTAAACTCAACTCAGGTAGTCAAACTGAAGTGTCAATTGAAAGAGAATATTCTCCAAGTGAAATATTCTCCCCTAAAATATAGGAGACTAGATAATGACTAATTATGACTAATAAAAAAGAAAAAAAAATAGGAAAAATAAATCCTAGGTGTGTGTGAAGTAACTCCAACACCCCCCCGAACATCACTATGCTGAAAATAAAGAATGGGTCCCAGAAACGAGGCCATGTTAGGTACCCAAATACAAAAGATACACTAAAATAAAGTGAGGAAAGAGGGAAAACCTCATGGGAAACCCCTCCCCCCCTGTAACATCCCTGACCATCCATGTTGGGCCACGCTACACCAAACAAATCTTACTATTTCTCTCTATGGAACATACTGTAACATACCTACCATCCAATTGAGCTATACCACATAAATTTTTCGAACTGCATGCAATTAAACAATACACACACAAAACTCTTGTGGAATCATATATATATAATGTAAACATACAAATACATGTGTAAATTCACAGATTCACACTGAAATAACAGTAAACATGTACATGTAGCATATACGGGAAATACCCATAAAAATAAACACAGTTATAACCGCACATATGATAACCCATAAAAATACGCACGTAAATAACAATGCAACATGTAAATTTATCACACAATTGGAACTTATATTGGTAATAATGTCACCAACTGCATACTGACCTTCCAAAAACCTCCCAGCCTTAGACCACACTGTTCATCACTCTCAACAGTGAGTCACCCCCGAGCTGGGACTAAACTCCACCCAAGTAAAGGGATTCCTAACCAGGCTAAAGGCTCATTGACAACAGGAAAAAATCTGTCTCAGGTGCCAACTCAAACTAACATCCTACAGTCCCTCATTCCCCACATGCATGTCCCACTCCAGGAAGTGTGCCCCTTCTCTGCTCAGCAGTCCTTCGGCTACCCCACTTCCTTTCTGGGCTTCAACAACATGCCAAACAGGAAGTCTCAAAGAACGGTATCTGCAGTTTAGAACCTTCAGGAAATTAATTCCCAACAATTCTCTCACCTAGAGAATTGCTCACGGGCCTGAAAACCCACCTCTTCAATATCCCACGGTCCTGACAACCCGCTTCTTTAGTCTAGCTCCGAAGGTAACCAGATACACCAACAGAAAATCACTATGGATACAAGTTCAAGTACAGTTACGAAGATATGGACAATAGCTCAATGGGTGTGTGCATGCTCATGGATGATTGACTAGATGATTGAATGATGGTCAGAATGATTGAAAGATGATGGAAAAGAAGATAGGAAATGAATTGAGTCCCAACAATATGTATGCATGTCCCCAATTTGACACTTGTCATGTTGGGAGCTACTTTGGCCCACTTGTCCCCAACTTTGGAACTTAGGATAAATAATTATCCATACTTTATGCTTTAAGAAATATTAATATAATATTCCTTTTTGGCTTAACCTTTCTAGTTTAGCCACTTTACTTAACTTTTAGCCCTCCCTTTCTCTAACTAGTGGAGTTTAGTCCCCCATCTCTTTTATCATGGTCAGTCTGCACACAACGATGTATTATATATTAATTATGAGACACACAAAAATAGGTGCACTGGCCTTTAACATCTAGGCTCTCCGGCCTAATCAAAACATAAGCATCCTATCTTATAATAATTGGCTCACCAGCCTATAAAACATAGCATAGACACAAAAGGCTACCTGGACTCAAAATCACATGCACTTATGTTATTGCGTGCAGTATCCTGGAATGTGCACACTTCATCATTTGACTGTGCAGTACATGAACGCACTATGCCATGAAAGGGGCATACAAAATTATGTCAGACAACTCACCAACTTAAGTACATTTGCATTTACATTTACAATTGGGTTCAGCCTTAGGGATATTACAATTCCCTCCCCTTATTCATGAACTGTCCTCAGTGCATCATGTACCCATGTACAACAAAATTTCAAAAATCCTCAAAAAGATGGGGGTATTCTGCCTGCATTGCATCTTCATGCTCCCAAGTAGCGTCCTCATAATCGTACCAAGTCCATTGGACCTTTACAAGCCCTATGGCTTGATTCCGAAGCTATTTGATTTTTCGGTCCAGAATGAATATCGAATGCACTTGAAAAGCGCCTTCTTGCTCCACCCGAATCACATTCCAATGAATAACATGATTAGCATCAGATATATATTTCTTGAGAAAATATACATGGAATACATTATGAACAGACATAGATGCAGGAAATGCAATCATATAACCTACTGGACCAATCCTTTATATGATTTCAAATGTCCCACAATAGCGAGCTGCCAACTTTGAATAGTTTCCCAACTTCAGGGAACTTATGTTGGCCTTCACTTTCAAGAATACATGATCACCCACTTTAAATTCCCTATGAGTTCTTCCCTTCTCATCATAGGTTTTCTTCCTGTCTTGGGCAACCTTTAAATTTTGTTTTATTTTTATCATTTTCTCCTCCATTTCCCTAAGCAAATCTGGCCCAACCACTACTCTGTCTGTTGGGTTATCCCAACTTACTGGTGTGTTGCACTTTCTTCAATAAAGTGCCTCAAATGGGATCATATTTAGAGATTCTTGGTACCCATTGTTATAAGTGAACTCTACCAAGTGTAGGTAGTCTTCCCATTTTGATGTTTTATCCATCACATACATCCTCAACATATCTTCAATTACTTGATTCACCTTCTCTGTTTGTCCATCTGATTCTAGATGATAAGTTGTGCTGAAATTCAAATTTGTTCCAAATCCATTAATTAATCCTTTCCAAAATTTTGAGGTAAATTTTGGATCTCTGTCAGACACAATTGTCTTGGGTATGCCATGTAATCTAGCAATTTCCTTCATATAAACATCAGAAATATTTGTTGCCTTGTGAGTGAGCTTAACTGGAATAAAATGGGAAGCTTTGGTAAGATTATCCACCACTACCATGATAGAATCATGTTGCTTGCTTGTTCTGGGAATTTTGGTGATGAAACCCATTGTTACAACTTCCCATTTCCACTCAGGAATGGGTAATGGCATTCCAAACATCTGGCAATAAAATAAACAACCTCTTTCTTCATGCCTAGCCAATAATATTGTCTCTTGACAGCTGCAATAGTTTTTTGATATCCTGGGTACCCAGCATAAGGCACATTATTCATTTACTTCAATACAAGTTTTTTCAATTCTTGATAATTTGGTCCATAAATTCTTCCCATGTACCTGATAATTTCATCATTATCTAGCTTGTAATCTTCAATTTTCTGCTACAAAATACCTTGCTGTAATTTTGCCACTAGTTCCTTGTATTGCAAATCTGATCTGGCAGCCTCTCTAATTATGTCTTTCAATTATGATTGGTACAGGTCAATGGTTGTAGCATGCAATTCATGCACTCTTCTGTTGAGTGCATCATCCACTTTGTTCTCTTTCCCCTTGATATGATTTATATCAAAGTCATATTCACTTAGAAATTCTAACCATCTGGTTTGCCTAGCATTTAGAGTTGGTTGATCAAATAAATATTTCAGACCATTGTGGTCTATTCTTAGCTCAAACCTTTTCCCCATGAGGTAGTGCATCCATTTCCTCAAGGCATGCACTATGGATTCCAACTCCAAATCATGAGTGGCATAGTGTTTTTCTTGTTCTTTTAACTTCCTTGACTCAAAACATATAACAAACCCATTTTGACTGTGGACTCCACCAAGTCCCTCTTTACATGCATCCGTGCATACAATGAAGTCTTCATTTGGGTCTACAATCCTTATTATTGGAGCACTTGTTAATAATTTTTTCAAGTGTTGGAAACTCCTTTCACAATCCAATGTCCACTGAAAATTCACACCCTTTCTTTGAAAAGAAGTGATTGGGTGTGCAATCTTTGAAAATCCTTCAATAAATCTTCTATCGTAGCCTGCAAGACCCATGAATGATCTCACTTATGTCACATTATTTGGAGTTTACCATTCTCTAATGGATTCTATCTTCTTAGGATCCACTGCTATCCAATCCTTAGAAATGATATGCCCTAAATAATAAATTCACTTTTGATAAAATGAGCACTTGCTCAACTTCGAATACAACTGATGCTCCCTTAATACTTGCAACACCATCCTCAAATTATGTTCATTCTTTTCTTCTGACTTGGAATATATAAGAATTTCATCTAAAAAGACAATGACAAACTTGTCTAAATATTCTTGGAAAACACCATTCATTAAGCACATGAAAACATCAGGTGCATTTGACAACCCAAATGGCACCACTGTGAACTCATAAAGACCATAACTTGTCATGAAGGTGGTCTTGCTGATATATTCCTCTCTAATCCTTATTTGATGGTATCCTAACCTGAGATCTATCTTTGAAAAGATCTTTGCATCCTTCAATTGATCAAAAAGATCATCAATCCTTGGCAGAGGATACTTGTTCTTAATAGTCACTTTATTCAGCTATTTGAAATCAATGCAAAATCTTAATGTTCCATATTTATTCTTCACAAACAAGACTAGGGAACCCCAAGCTGACACACTTGGGCATATATACCCCTTCTTCATAAGTTCTTCAAGCTTCATTTGTAACTCCTTCAACTTTGGTGTACTCATTCTATAAGGAGCCTTTGAAACTGGAGTTGCTCCAGGCATCAAATTTATAGAGAAATCAATATCTCTCTTTGGGGGTATTCCTGGTACCTCCTTGAACACATCTTCAAAATCTTCCAGGACTGCATGATCTTCCAAATTTGGCACCTTATCTTTAGGTGTCTCTTCCATATGTGTTGCAGATATTTGACACCATTTTCTATAACATTTCTTCAGCTGCAAAGCTGAAATTTCTTGGATGGTTACTTCCTTGGGAATTCCCTGCACCTTCCTTAGGGTTCTTTCCTCATCCAAGCAAGTAAATGCCTTGTTATGGAAGTCTAGGATAGCATGATGATGGTCCAACCAATCCATCCCAAATAGACAATCATAGGAACCTAAAGGCAAGATGTTCAAATATGCCCTAGTGTTTAGTCCATTCATGTCCATAAGACATGACTTAACCATCTCATTAACTTTTCTTTTGGCTCTTGTAGCTAGCTGCACCAACCAAGATTTCCCATGCTTGCTTCTTGGCAAATGCAAACTTTCCACCATATTAGGATCTATATAACTATGACTAGCTCCTGAATCAATTAAAATAGAAATGGTTTGGTTGTTGATCATACCTTCCACTTCAATCATATGTGACTAATAATCCTCTTGCTTGTTGTCCATGGCTGCATAGATCCTTGGTACATTTCTTCCCATGTCCTCCACTATTTCAGCTTGCTGTACATTGTGAACAGTTCTCCCCTTTTCACCTCTGTGAGGACAATCTCTGACCATATGATCCCCTTTACAACCCTAACATTGAATAGGTGGTTTCCTTGGCCTTTAACCCCCTGTTTCAATCGTTCTGGGCTCTCTAGGAGTTTGTTTTCCCTGTGGATTATTTCTGAAGAATGGTGGATTAGATGCATTCTTCCTCTGATCCACCTTGAATTTCTTTTTTTCTTCCCATTATTTTTGGAAAGTTGGCCTTGCTTTCTGTTGATCATATAGGCATTTATCTCACCTTATGGTCTCCTCCAATGTCTTTGGATCATCATATTGTATTTTGTCACTGATAAATGATGTCAATCCACTAAAATACCTTTGAATCTTAACTATCTCATCCTTGATGAAAGAGACATAATTCAGCAGTTCTAAAATCCTTCTCTCATATTCATCTATTTTCATACTTCCAAGCTTGATTTCAAAGAACTCTTTCATTTTCTTGTCATAGTATCTCTTAGTCAAGTATTTCTTCTCAAAATACTTCTTCAATTCCCTCCAAGTAACACTTTTCTCTTTAATGTGTTGCACCTACACAAGTTGATCCCACCACATGGATGCCTTTCCCTTGAGTTGGTAGATGGAAATTATACCTTTTGCATCAGAAGAATAATTATGCAATTGGAAATACTTTCTCATGCCCAACAACCATGTTTCTTCATCTTCATCCTTCTTGTGCTCACCATCAAATGTAGGAGGTTTGATTTTGTTCATTTCTCCTCGAAGCACATCCACCCCAGACCTCTTATGCTTTCTGACAGGGGATGGAATTGAGATGATGTGTGCTCTACTATTGGAATTCCTTGGGGAGTGATGGTGATGTTTTCTAACACTTCTTGCTTTTCTTATCTCATCAGAAGGCATGTGACTTCATGATTTTCTTGAACCACTCTCCTTATCCAATTTCTTTTCTATTCTATTCAATCTCTGCAATAAATTCATGTTGAATTCATCCTACTGCTACTTTCCTTTCATAAGCCTTTCATTATAAGATTTATGGCTTTGTACATTCTTCTGCAAATTTTTAATGGTCTCTTACATATTAATGTTTTCATTCCTTTCATCTCCATGTCCATTGGAGTTTGTTCCTTCAATTACCCAAATGGACATCCATCCCTCTAATATCATCCTCCTGACTGTAATTCCCTTGTGCCTCTTCCATTCCTTTGGAATCTATTATGATATTGATATGATCTAGTTGTTGTTAACTCTACAAAATGTGCAGCCATCAAAATTTTGTCAGGATAACTGTTTCAACAATTTCATGAAAATATGAACCATTATGGTTCAATAATATATATCAGAATTCTTTCTTCTATTTTCCTAGAAATTTGAATACCCAAATTAACTTTCTAGGTGGATATTTATATTTCACTATTCAATAAATTTCCAACGCCTGCTCCCATGCTCGATTATGAGTCTTGAGCAGAAAGTTATGGCTATTTAAAAATTGCCCATTAATTTTTCTGTTCATTTTTCAACTTGGCGCAACTTTGCGCTGTAAATATGCAATTTCTCAGCTACTCCATTGGATTTTTTGTAGGATCTCAATTGGGTTTCCTCATATGCCTCTTATGGATACTCTGTCAAAGTTTCATCTCTTTCTGGGTTCTTGGCTGCTAGTTACAGCCTGCTGAAGTTCTAGGCCAAAATATCATATTGTAACTGATATGCTACAGGTACCTTCTTTGCGATATTACACACTTTTAACATGCCCAAAAATTTAATTCAGATATTGGAATGTCTTCTATGGTTCAATAAATTTCCATTGATTGTTCTTGCGTTTCAATATGATTCCAGAAAAGAAAGTTATGGCCCTTTGAAGTTAGATGGGTCTTAAAATTTACCCTTCACTGTTTAAGCTGTAACTTTCTCATAAAAGCTATGTTTGACAAATAGTTTACACCATTAGAAAGCTCTCTCTGAGCTCTTTTATTTTAGTTGTAGAGACAGAGTGTGCCTTTGGTACATATCTATCTTGTGGATTTTGAGTTTCCAAAAATGCTCTTAAGGGCCTCAAAAACGTGTTGCAAAAAGATGATGTTCAAATGATATAAAATGTCACAGAAAATTGTTGGTTTTCTGCTGTTGTTCACCCTTCAAACTACTTTGCATGCACAAATTTAAGCATGTACACCCATATTTACCATGCACATAAACATCACAAGGTAAATCGTGCTTCATGCACCTATAAACACTGTGCATCACTTCTCCATTGCACCAATAACTTGCTCGCACTACTTTTATGTCGCGCGCCAATATCTACTGCACGCAGTTTTGGTTATTGCATTATTACATGTTGCTCATAGTTTTTGTATCATGCACTGATATCTCGTGCGAATTATACTCTACATGTTGCACCATGACAGATTTTGTTACGTCTCCACCACACACCAAAACTCTGGGCGCACCACTAACTAAACTATCGTGCGACAACATATACCCACATTGCAAGTGCACCAACAAAACTACTCTGCACTCTACCAACATTGCGCACACCACACACATCATTATTATGTGTCTGCACACCGCGCAATGCTAAATTTATCGCATGGTCCTGTACACCAACATTTTTCTGTGCAGCGCCAAAATTTAGCGTGCACACCCACACACTATCATTTTTTCGTGCGGCACCAAAATTTAGCGCCTGCACCAACACGCCAATGTCTTGTTGCACAATGCCGAATTTTTCATATCACAAGATTTCCACTGTGCATCATGCATTTCTAGTGCACCCACTTGTGCACATTCATTTTTATGCACATCAATTCCTCGTGAATTCTGCTGCAGAAATTGGGGCTTTTGGCTTAAATTTTTCCCCAATTTACCATTGAAATTTTGTAACCATGAAATTTGTTCAATTTCACCTTGATAACACCAGTTAAACCTACGCAACAACAAATCGTTGTAAGTTGAAATTTATGGAACGAATCTATCCAAAATCAATTTGCAAATTGAGAATTTTAACCACTAAACTTGCTCCATCTGTCATGGCTTCACTGTAACTTGAAATTCGACCCATTCTAGATCCGAATTTTCTAGAAAAGATATTAAATTGGGAATATCTCATCACTTGGCCAAATTTATCCATTTTCTCATTAATTTAACAATAGAAATTGGCGCTTTTCCCCAATTCCACCCAGTTTTTGTTACTTTTTACCATGGATGCTCTAAAAACTGAAATTTGGTCACTTCGAAATAAATCCTCTGTGACATTTCGCTTCAACTCAACTTTCTCAGCCTATCCAGGCTCAATGTTGAAAACTGAAGCTCTGATACCATATTGTAACGCCCCCGACCATCCATGTCGGGCCATGCTACGCTAGAGAACACTTACTGTTTCTCTCTGCGGAACATATTGTAACATACCCAGCATCCAACTGAGCTATACCACATAAACTATTCGAACTGCATGCAATTAAAATATACACACAGAGAACTCTTGCAGAAGCATATATATAAAACCTAAACATACAAATACATGTGTAAATGTATGTATTCACACTGAAATAACAACAAACATGTACATGCAACATATATGGGAAATACCCATAAAAATAAACACAGTTATAACCACACATATGATAACCCATAAAAATAAGCACGTAAATAACAATGCAGGATGTAAATTTATCACACAATTGGCACTTATCTTGGTAAGAATGCCATCAAATGTGTGCAGAACTTCCACAAACCTCCCAACCTTAGACCACATTGTTCATCACTCTCAACAGTGAGTCACCCCAAGCTGGGACGAAACTCCACCCGAGTAAAGGGATTCCTAACCAGGCTAAAGGTTCATAGACAACAGGAAAGACTCTATCTCAGGTGCCAACTCAAACTAACAACCTACAGTCCCTCATTCCCCACATGCCTGTCCCACCCCAGGAAGTCTTCCCCTTCTCTACTCTACAGTCATTTGGCCATCCATGTCGGGCCACGCTACACTAGAGAACTCTTTCATTCTCTCTGTGGAACATACTGTAACATACCCAATATCCAACTGAGTTATGCCACATAAATTTTTCGAACTGCGTGCAATTAAAATATACACATAGAGAACTCTTGCGGAAGCATTATATACATAAAATGTAAACAACCAAATACATGTGTAAATTCATGGATTCACACTCAAATAGAAGTAAACATGTACATGTAGCATATATGGGAAATACCCATAAAAATAAACACAGTTGTAACCGCACATATGATAACCCATAAAACTAAGCACGTAAATAACAATGTAGCATGTAAATTTATCACACAATTGGCACTTATCTTGGTAAGAATGTCACCAACTGCGTGCATACCTTCCACGAACCTCCCAACCTTAGACCACACTGTTCATCACTCTCAACAATGAGTCATCCCCGAGATGGGACTAAACTCCACCCAGGTAAAGGGATTCCTAACCAGGCTAAAGGCTCATAGAAAACAGGAAAGACTTCATCTCAGGTGTCAACTCAAACTAACAGCCTACAGTCCCTCATTCCCCACATGCCTGTCCCACCCTAGGAAGTGTGCCCCTTCTCTACTCAATATTCCTTCGGCTTCTCCACTTCCTTTCTGGGCTTTAGCAACAGGCCAGACAAGAAGTCTTAGAGCACGGTAGCTGCATTTTAACACCTTCAGGAAATCAATTCCCAACAATTCTCTCACCTAGAGAATTGCTCAAGGGCCTGAAAACTCACCTCTTTAATATCCCATGGGCCTAACAACCCGCCTCTTCAATATCCCATGGGCCTGACAACCTGCTTCTTCAGTCCATATCCCAAGCTAACTAGATACACCAACACAAAAGGGATATGGATACAAGTTCTGGTACAGTTATGAAGATACGGAAAATAGCTCAATGGGTGTGTGCATGTTCATGGATGATTGAATGGATGACTGAATGATGGTCAGAATGATGGAAAGATGATGGAAAAGATGATAGGAAATGAACTAAGTCCCAACCATATGTATGCATGTCCCCAACTTGACACTTGTCATGTTGGGAGCTACTTTGGCCCACTTGTCCCCAACTTTGAAACTTAGGATAGATAATTATCCATACTTTATGCTTTAAGAAATATTAATATAAGATTACTTTTTGGCTTAAGCTCCCTAGCTTAGCCACTTTCCTTAACGTTTAGCCCTCCCTTTCCCTAACTAGTGGATTTTGGTCCCCCATCTCTTTTATCGTGGTCGGTCTGCACACAAAGATGTATTTTATATTAATTATGAGACATATACAAAAACAGGCGCACTGGCCTTTAACATCTAGGCTCTCCGACCTAATCAAAACATAAGCATCCTAGATTATAATAACTGGCTCACCAGCCTATAAAACATAGCATATACATAAAAGGATACATGGCCTCAAAATCGCGCGCACTTATGTTGTTGTGCGCAGTATCCTAGAATGTGCATACTTCATCATTTCATTGCACAGTATATGCATGCACTATGCTATGAAAGATGCATACAAAATGATGCCAGAAAACTCACCGGCTTAAGTACATTTTAATTTATATTTACAATTGGGTTCGGCCTTAGGGATATTGCACCCCTCAAGGTACAATGTATGTAAAAAGAACTACAGTTGCTAGGAAACTATGTCCTTCACTCCAAGATGACTTTGTAGACAATGAAGCTTATGCTCAGTGAAGGTCTTGGTGAAGATGTCTACCATTTGTTCTACTGAAGGACAAAACTATAAGTCGATGATCCCCTCGTGTACTAAGTCTCGGATGTATTGCATGTGGATCTCGATGTTCTTCGTCCTTTGTCTCTGAACTGAATCTCTACAGAACTTCAGAGTGCTCTAGTTGTCACACCAAATGACAATCGACCGATAAAATTGAATCCCCAACTCAGTGAGAAAATTTTATAGCCACATATCCTAAATGGTTATGTTATATACCCCTCTATAATCTGCCTCAGTTGAATATAGGGCAATGGAAGCTTGTTTCTTTCTTGACCAATATATAGGCTCGAAAGCAAGACTGAGTGAGTAACTAGATGTGGAATTATGATCAGTGTTATTTCCAACCCAGTAAGAATTAGTAAACCTGATGAGATCTAATGTAGAGTATGTTGCATAATGAATCCCAAAGGTGATGGTGCCCTGTATATATCGAAGGATACACTTTGTATCCTTCCAATGTAGCTCATGCGGCTCCTGCATGAATCTGAAAACTGTGCCAAATGCATAGAAGAGGTCTGGTCTTGAGTGTGTGACATACAACAAGCTCCCCACTAGTTATCTATATAGTGTGTTGACAAACAATGGAGTCTCCCTACCATCCTCATGTTTGACTCCTGATAGGAAAGGATTCGAAGCAGACTTGTAGTCTGTCATGTGAAATATCTCAAGGAGATATCGTTCATACTTGTCCTGAGACAATTTGATGCCCGATGCATCCTGAGTGATCTCGAGTCCAAGGAAGAAGTTTAGAATACCCATTGTCCATCATCAAAAACCTGTCATGTAGAATCCTCTTGACTGCAGCAATCACTAAACTTGAGCAACCGGTGATCAACAAATAATCAACGTACATAACTAAAAGTAGAAGTGAATCATCCGTATTGAGCATGTGGACATTTGACTCTGATTTACAACATACAAAGTTTTGTGACAATAGGTAGGATTCTATATTGGAATACCATGCCCTCACAGCCTACTTGAGACCATAAAGGGACTTCTTCAATCGACATACCAAAGATGAGTCCTGCATAAATCCCTGGGGTTGCTCCATGTAGATCTCCTCAGAGAGATCACTATGAAGAAATGCATTTTTCATTTCTATCTGATGGACTTCCCATACCTTGGCTACCATAATGGAAAGTTCCAATCGTATGGAATCTATCTTTTCTACTAGAGAGAAGGTCTCATCATATTCAATACCATGAACATGCTGAAATCCTTTGGAAACAAGCCTGGATTTGTATCTACTAATTTTCTCATCTATTGAACTCTTGGTCCTCTAGACCCATCTACATTTGACATGTTTCATCCCAAAAGGAAGGGGAACTAGATCCCAAGTCTGGTTCTCAAGGAGGGAGTTGTACCCCTCCTGCATGGCAGATTCCCAAAAGGGATTTCTAACATCCTCACCAAAATACTATGGATCTCAATACTAGACCAAGAAAAGATGTCTAGAGGGAAATGGTTCAGTGGTAGTGAGTACAATAGGAGGTTCATCAAAATTAGATCGAGTCCTCCTAGTATCCGTTGGATCACCAACAAGATCCCCTCCATCCTGAAGAGTAGTTTGTGCCCACTTGGGCCTCTGCTCTAGCTCAACAATTGCATCTGGATTCTTTGACTCTGCATTCGACTATACTGACTCTAAATCTGAATCAATTGATTCCTCTGAATCAAAACTCTCATATGAAGAAGAGTTGACATGTACATTCTCATCATCTCAGACAGGTGGAAGAATGAAGTTGTCTGCATGCGGCTACTGAGGTGCATGTGATACACTTTCCTCGAATTGGAAACTTCGCTCAATGATGATTTGGTCTGAGGAAAGATCAATAAGCCTATATCCCTTCAAATCACCAAGGTATGCAACAAAAATGCACTTAGTTCTCTGTGGATCAATTGCCTTCCTCTTTTCAGAGGGAATTCGGGCCCATGCACGTGAAACAAAAATGCGAAAACTGGTAACTTCTATTTTGAGACCACTCCAAGCCTCATAGGGGGTCTTAACCTTGACAGATCTATGGGGAGATCTATTTTGGATGCATGTTGCATAGTTAAGTGCTTTGGCCCATAGTCTCTGTCGTAGTGAATTTGCATGAAGCATGCAATATGCCATCTCCTTTAGAGATGTATTTGTCCACTTGTTAACACTCTGTAAATTTTTTTGGCTGATAAAACAAATGATAGAGGTAACCTACAAACCAACTTTAGGTTGGATTCTAACCCTTCCAACCATAGAGGGCTCTCTCAAACTTATAGAGATTGAGAATACTCAAAAAGATTTGGAAATGGACACACATAGTTTAGATTCTGCGATAGGAAAGGATTTTTAAAAGGGTTGGTAGGAAAAATAAGAGAAAAGGGCCATCGGGCAATGGGGTCAACTCCTGAAATCATATCAAAATTTACAAGCTAGATATTCCTGAAGGAACAGAGGAAAAATAGGTACTGTGTTCAGCTAAATAAGCTATATGAGATGGAAGTTGGAAAGAAAGGAAATGCCACTATGACAAGAGGAATCTAACAGAGGATGAATCTCTTGGTATAGCTTTAGAAGAAGGAACATAAAGGCTAGTTACCGAAAACAGAGCACCATTTAAGGGTGAATTTTGAACCATAAACCAATAAAGACATAACAAGTACAATCAATGTGAGAAGGAATACCAAAAAGATAAATTCCTTCTTTTACTTAAATATAATTACTAGCAACAAAAAACATTCATGGATATGAAATACAAGAAAGCATATTGAACATCAACACCATGATGAATCTCGTCTATCCAAGAAAACCTTCTCTACTTGTATTAAAATTCATGGGAAATCAAAAAGTTTTCCTGCTACAAAAACATGCCCCTCTCTAGCCAGTCGAACCACTTGTTTCATCTTTGTAACCGTATATATAGATAAATTACATATGAGGCCAACAAAAATGGGTCTTTCTTTCAAAGATTCCAAAAATAGACATTGGTTATAGAGGGAGTAGTGCATTAAAATTGAAATCCTACTTTCTAGGGAACAGTTACAAATAGAAACCAAAATACCTAAGATCTTTCCACTAAATTCCACCTGTCTACAGTATGATAAGATCCCCTGAAATATACTCGATTTATCTTGTCATGTAGTTTTATTTTAGGTTTTCAATCTCTTCCATTAACGTGCCAAGCTAGCTAGGCTGATTTTCTTCAATGCTTTTGATTGTTCCATCTTTAGCCTCCTCCTTTCGTTGTTTTTTCCTTTTTCTTACACCATCTTGCGTGTTGTATCTATCCATAGATCTATTAATAATCAAATACTTCATAATATGATTCATCCCGATCTCTTTGCCTAATCTTGGATCATCGGCGGAATTTGCCTGATATTTTGTTGTTAGGATTTGTGCAGCATGCCTTTCTCTCTTTTATTTAATAATTTTCTCATATTCTTCGAACTTCCTGATTTGCTAAAAATTGTTGAATTTTTCTCCTCAGATTCCTCTGGGTTTTTATGAAACATGGGCTTGTTTCCCTCAAATTGTGCATGAATTGGATGAGCGATTTGATTTGCAGATATCGCGTTCTGGAATAAGCCGTTAATTTCCCAAAATAGAGTACTCTCACCTGGGATTTAAGTAACAGTTGCAATCAATTATAATCATTGGCTATGAATGAAAAAGACTTATGGGGATAATGGCCTCTCATGTCTGGCTATCAATTTTTAATGATGAGTATCGTATCAGTTATTTGACGATGCTTATTTGGCACTGCATGGACGAATGGTACACAAGAATGTTTCTTGGGGTGATTTGACTCACCGTCAAGTTTCATTATCACATGTAGCCCTTGTATTAGACTCAATTAATGACATTTAACACGTGATTTCGGGGGTGCGATGGGGTGGTTTTGAGGCAACCCACCTTTTTCCCTGAAATACACTAGAAGGTGCCACATACCTTTGCGGGGAAACCACGACTGAAATTTCAGGACTGCTTAGATATTTTAAGCTCCACATCATTTCAAACTCTGCAATCTCTCCCAATTGTTGATCTCGACAGATGTCAATCTATGTCCTTTCGAGCCTTGATTTACTGAACGTCTCCGCCAATTTTAATCTCTTCTTCCATTTTTTGACCCTTCCCCAAATTTATCTAACTTCCAAATCGGTTTAGCATCTTGCTAAGCCCTGAAATCTAGATTTTACACCAAAAATTTAAATGGTGATAACATAGGCTCCAACCAGGGATGCTATCCTCCCAGCGAGGTAGCAAAGAACTTGTACATCATGTGATTGATCCATTGGGATGCTCCCAAAACATGTGTGTGTACCCTGCTCCGACGTGTCACCAGTGTCCGCTAAAAAACAAAGTCTGCACACTTCTCTCAACTGGAGACTGAACGTTGAATACACCATTAAAATCCAACTGTACATACTACTGAAAATACATACTGAAAAATGCTTGAACAACAAGTTTATTCGCACCTACCTACCCTAACAGCTTAAATGAACTACCAATTAAGTGAAATCATAATACCAATGCAATCGTGTAAGCATTTTATCCATTGTTTGTTTCCTTAGCACATGCTTTCTCCAAAACCTGTTTACTGATAATTCATTCAAGAATTTAACTATAAATTCAAATATCAAAAAATTAAAAACATTGTGATCGTTTACTTCCTACAAAAAAACTACAAATGGATCCTCTAAAACATGCACAAAACAACAATCGTGTTTCACCTCTTCCACTCCATTCTTGTTTTCATATGATTTAACCTATTGATTTCCACCAAGAGGATGAAAAATATGTTAATACTGCTGGAAATAACAATCTTCTGAATCAGAAGACAATGATAGCTGAAATGAAACCCCTGGTGGAAAGTAATCCATATCTAACACTGACGTTGATTGACCATCATCTTTATTTCCAAGCTGGTAGTTGAGCACAGGCTACAAATATGAACTGAAATAACCTTCCATGTAATCAACAACACGATCATTAAATGCATGAGAAGGTTGTTGGTATTCCTTACTGATAACAATTTTCTCATGTAAAATAGTGTCACTGTGAATGCAGTCAGACTTCCCTGCTTCCTTTGTTATCTCATGATTTACTTTCAACAATTCAAAGGAAGAAAAACATAATGGAAGATATTTTTCATTTTCATGTCCACTACTTTCTTCATATTCAACATCATGCGTGGAGGATTTTTGATTTGAAACATTATAAACATTTTTGTTCAACAATTTGAAAGAAGAAAAACACAATGGCAAGGTTCTTTCACCTGATTCAAAACCTTTTTCATTTTATTCACTGCTGTCATATGCACATTTTTCAATTTCTTTGGATTGTTGAACACTCATTTTCATATTCATCTTCGACGAATGGCTGAAATTTTGAACTGACAAGACCTTCCACATAACAAGTAACAGGGTCATCAAACACATGAGAATATTGTTGCAATTTCTTGTCAATTTCTTCCAGTACATCACTGTGATTTGGCATCATCACACATTCCTTTTCTTCGATGATGATCTTAGAATTTTCTTTCAACAATTTAAATGAAGAAAATCATAAAGGTAAAGAATTTCCTTCGGCTAATTCAAGCCTTTCTTCTTTGTAACTGTGATATGTAGGCTAATTGTTCTCATTACATTGTTGAAATGGAACATTTTCTGATAGAGAACATGCAACTGATTGTTCTGGGAATTCAACATCATAATCATCATCATATTCATCATATATAGGAAAATTAGCAAAATTTGCAATGTCATCTAACAAGGAAAATCTTGGAACATCAACCTATTCTTCAACAAGCTGATTTGCAAGTTCATCTTCTTGACTGTCTACAAATGAATGCATAAAACAATCAGCCCCATTATTATCATGGGATGGATTAGAAGCTAAATTAGCACCTTCTCTTTCAATAAGTGCAACATAATCCTTTTCAAAATCATTAGCATTTAAAACTTCAAGAGGGCATATGATACTATTAGCTCTCTGCTTGAGATTCAAATCAACTTTTTTCTGTTCATATTCAATGTCATGTTCATTAGCATCCAACTCCTCATTTCGAATATGTTTACATGCTTGTATATTGTGTTGAATTTCTTGATCATCATTAAACATTAGCTATAAGGACTTAGGTCTTCTTTCCATCAAGAGTAAAGACAAATCTAGATGAAAATTTGGTGCATAATGGAGCATGGAAACATCCTCAGTGGGTTGAATTTCTTTGGGAAAATTGTAATAAATACTGGAAAACCTTCTACTGAATGTAGAAATAGCTTCATTTCTCTGCCTTTTCAAGGCATAGAACTCTGTAAGCTATAGATCCAAAGATTTATTCTTGCCCCAAAACTTCAAAAATACATTCTTCAATTCCTCCCATGAGATAATTGTCTCTGGCTACAAGTGTTTAAACCAGTCTTTGGTATCCCATTTCAAGGATTAAGAGAAGGCCCTCATACAAACATCATCATGATCAATCTCAAACAAATCTATAAAATTTTCAAAATCTTGGATGTGTTTTTTAGCTGTGATGGCATCAAATTCTCCATCAAACACAAGTAGGTAGTTATAGTGTTTTGGAGGAAAATCATAAGGACGTGAGGTAATTTTAAGGGTCTGTATCTATGCTGAATCTTGGAGGGTGTTGGATCAAGTACAGGAGGTGAAATATCATCCTTGGTTTCATGAGGCTTATGAAGTTGGTTATGGTCATCACGTGGCTCAGATGGAAAATTTTGATCAAAATAAGTGATACAGTGAGGATATGTATGCACAACTTTAAGAGGAGGACATACAATTGCAAGATTCTCATGATCATCATTTGAATGTAAAAGGTAAAGAAAAAATTGTTTATCATGTTCAGGAAAGGACAAAAGGTAATTAATAAAAAAAAATATTATGTCTTGGAAAAAGCTCAACTTTAGGTACTCGTTTTCTCCCATGATGTCCTTTCATACCTCTGTCAATGGATCGCATATTCTAGTGGAGTCTCTAAATCAAATTTGAAGCTTGAGTGGAGTTTCCATTAAAATATTCAAGCTACTGAGTCTATGGATAGTGGAGTCTCCATGAAAATTTTGAATTCTAGATTCTTGCAAATGGATTCGCTAGGTGAATGATGTACATCATTTCTGTGTCTGAATAATTTTAACCATCAGTACTCAAATATGAACTTTGTCGTTTCTCCTAGGGAGGATTTCACCTTCATCCCTAGTATGGTCACTAGAATGTTAACACTCTGTAAAAATTTTCGGTTGATAAAACAAATGACAGAGGTAGCCTACACAAGGACTTTAGTTTGGATTCTGACCCTTCCAACCAGAGAGGGCTCTCTCAAACATGTAGAGACTGAAAATAATAAAAAATATTTGGCAATGGACACATAGAGGTTAGATTCTACGATAGGACAATATTTTTAAAAGGGTTGGTAGGACAAACAAGAGAAAAGGGCCATCGAGCAATGGGGTCAACTCCTGAAATCATATGAAAATTTATAAGCTAGGTATTCCTGAAGGAACAAAGGAAAAATAGTCACTGTATTCAGCCAAATAAGCTATATGAGATGGAAGTTGGAAAGAAAGGAAAGACCACTATGACAAGAGGAATCTAATAGAGGATGAATCTCTTGGTATATCTTTAGAAGAAGGAACATAAAGGCTAGTTACCGAAAACAAAGCACCAATCAAGGGTGAATTCTAAACCATAAACCAATAAACACATAACAAGTATAATTAATGTGAGACGAAATACCAGCAAGATAAATTCCTTATTTTACTTAAATATTATTACTAGCAGCAAAAAACATTCATGAATATGAAATAAAGGAAAACATACTGAACATCAACACCATGATGAATCTCAGCTATCCAAGAAAAACTTCTCTACTTGTATTAAAATTCATGAGAAATCAAAAAGTTTTCCTTCTACAAAACAAGCCCCTCTTCAGCCAGTCAAACCACTTATTTTATCCTTTTAACCATATATATAGATAAATTACATATGAGGCCAAGAAAAATGGGTCTTTATTTCAAAGATTATGAAAATAGACATTGATTATAGAGGGAGTAGCTCATCAAAACCAACCTCCTACTTTCTAGGGAACAATTACAAACATAAACCGAAATATGTGATATCTTTTCACTAAATGCCACCTGTCTATAGTTGTTAGCATCAGAAATCACTACTGGATTGTGGAAGGATCAGATCCTGATGCCCATCAGTTTTATGTCACGATTGGATTAAAAAAGGGTGATCAACTGGGAGTAAACTCAACACAATATCGTTTAAACTCAAAATTCTAGTGATCGAGGTGGATATTGGTGGCCACCCACCTTTTCCGACTGGCTCAAAATAGTTTTCTGGCAATTTTGTCCATTTACTATTTTTAGCAGGTTTTAACTTCCAGGGCCATTTTGAGGGCCAAAATGAAGGTTTTTCAATATCAAGGTTCTCAATTATAGTCGAAGGAATTATTGAGCCCCCAAAATGAAACTCCTCAACAATACCTTTCCCACGAGCTATCATACGCCTAAAACGAAGATTGTATGCAAAAGTTATGACCCTGGGAAGTTGATGTACTAACTTACTCAAAAGGGGCCCACATGACTTTTGGCGCTTCATCTCCTAGGGTTAGGTTTTTGGATGTATAGGGTTTTTTTCATTCCTGTTTATTGTAAAAATGCCTTCAGAGCCTCATTGTACTCATATTCTTGTGAATGCGAGTAGCCGTCACATCTCTTCTCAGAGAGAAGCTGCCACCATTCTAGCGAGTCTTTCACATTGTATTTTTACAGTCTCTGTACATTTATTTCATTAATAGAAATTGTGTATTACTGTATCTATGTGTTTGTGGTTGCATCTCTAATATATTTATGTTATATTATTGAATATCTGCGATATCTCTATGCATTTCTTTATTATATCCCCGATCTCATTTCGTGCCGAAAATAGTTCGGATCAGTGGTATCAGAGAAGGCTGCTCTTGATCATTTTTTCAATGCATGTCCCTGACAAGGTCCAAGTATAGCAAGTTGGGTATCGAGCTTGTCTCTCTTGAATACAATCGATCTCGCACACCCAAGAAACCCTCAATCGCGGAAGAAAAGAAAAATGATAGAGAAAACGATCCTAACAATTTGTTTCTTGAGCAAGCTCTCACATGACAGAGGGATGAAATGATGGAGAATTTTTCCCACATCCTTCAATGCTTGTTGATAACAGTAGGTGCATCTTCATCAAGTGGCCACTTTGGAGGCACCTCACCTTTCAAGGTATAAGTTAATTTTGATATTCCTATATTTGAAGGACAGATAGATGCAGAAGCCCTAGAAAAATGGTTAACTCTGCTAGAAGGTTATTTCTTTGTTCACATTTTTTCTGACAAAGAAAAGATCACCTTTGCACTCCTTAAAGCTCTCCCTCATGTCAAACATTGGTGGGAAACTTACTGGGAACAAAGTTCCACAAAGGAGCCTGGAATATATGGGGCTGATCCCACTTGGGATTTTTTTGTGGATGTAGTAAAGGAACAGTATTACCCTGTTGGAAACTATGAGGACCAGTGCATGAGATGGACCACACTGTAGCAAGAGAGGGGCCAAGTAGTTTTGGAGTTCACCAATACCTTCCATACCTTGCACACCAAGATTGGTATCAAATAATCCAAGTGACATTTGGTTCTGAAATACCGTGGGCCTCTACATAGATACATCCAAACTGAAATGGATTTTCTAGACATCTCATCACTCGGTGTTGCTTATTGATATGTTGTCAAAATCGAGCAGAAATTTAAGCACTAGAACAAATGGGATTTCAGGTCTGCAAATCTGCAACAACCAAAGTATAACAAATATAGCCCTAACAAATAGTCTCTCGAAAACCAGTCCAAGACACAGGAAAAGAAGGGTCACGAGAAGACAAAGAAGGACACTGGAAAATGGTGCGATTTCCACAAAATCCCCTAGCACAACACCGATGAATGTCGCTCAAAACAGTCATTTGTGGCCAAGATCAAAGACAAGGAGCCAAACCCTAATTCAGAATATGAATCTGAAAATATTGGTAAAGGAAAAATCATTGATGTAGACCCCACTGCTATTGTCGTGACCACAAAAATTCAACCAGAAGAACCAAAATATCCTGAAGAGGGGGAGTTCCTTTCTCAGTCACAAATGTGGGTGAATGGGACCTCGCTGCATTTTATTTTTGATAGCAAAAGCCAGAAGAACCTCATCTCATTAGAGGTCATCAAATAGTTGGGATTGTCGACAACACCACACCTGCAACCATACAACATCGGGTGGCTTCGCCAAGGACAAGATCTCCATGTCAGCCAACAATGTTTATTGTCATATGGCATCCATCCCTTCAAGGACGAGGTATTATGTGATGTTGTCCCACTGGATTTCTGTGATGTTCTCTTGGGCTAGCCATATATGTGGAAGTGCCATGTTGTTTATGAGTCTCGACACCGTAGTGTCATTGTTAATTTGGGGGGTCATCTCTATAGAATACCAGAGGTAGTTATGACTATTGTTCCACCTAAAAATTGTTTCAAGGTAGTATCTTGACATACTTCCACAAACTGAGTAGCGCGATGTCTCCAGCAATACAAGCAGCTCACCAAGATGCAGATCCAGCAAATGATTTTCCCTCTCCTCCGAGAACTCAACGCAATGGAGACCATTGCTTCCTAAGGAGGGAGGATTGATCTAGGTGGATATTAGTGGCCACCCACCTTTTTTGACTGGCTCAAAACATTTTTCTGGCAATTTTGGCCATTTACTATTTTTAGTAGGTTTTAACTTCTGGGGCCATTTTGAGGGACTAAATGAAGTTTTTTTGAGATCTAGGTTCTCAATGATAGCCAAAGGAATTATTGGGCCCCCAAAATGAATCTCCTCGATGATACCTTTCCAACAAGCTATCATACGCCTAAAACGAAGATTGTATGCAAAAGTTACGACTCCGGGAAGTTGATGTACTAACTTACCCAAATGGGGCCCACATGACTTTTGGTGCTTCCTATCCTAGGGTTAGGTTTTTGGATGTATAGGGTTTTTGGCATTCCTGTTTATTGTAAAAAGGCCTTTAGAGCCTCATTGTACTCATCTTCTTTTGAATGCGAGTAGTCGTCACATCTCTTCTCAGAGATAAGTTGCCACCATTCTAGCGAGTCTTTCACATTGTATTTTTACAGTCTCTCTACATTTCTTTCATTAAAAGAAATCGTGTATTATTATATCTCTTTGTTTGTGGTTGCAATTCTGATATATTTATTCTATATTATTGAATATCTACGATATCTCTATGCATTTCTTTATTATATCTCTGATCTCTTTTCGTGCCGAAAATAATTTGGATCATATGGACTAAGGCTATGCATGGACAGCTGAGGTCTTAATCTAACTTCAGTCAGTAGGTTGTAGTAAGGGTAAGAGGAAGGAATACATCTATGAGAAATTGAAAAGTTATGTTATGAGCATCAAACTTCCAACAACCCGAAGGGGAAGGATTTAAACATAAGAACATTGAAAGAAATCGTGACAGCCTTACAATAAAACCTTTATATAACACTAGCACAATGCTTCATGTGACTCAGTCAATCATAAAATCTTTCAACACTAGATGGAAACCAGATGGAAAAAGAAGATGACTATCATTAGACTAGAAATTTCACATATAGATACATAACCAGGGAAAACTAGTGCTTCATTAAAACTATACAACAAGGAGCTTATCTCTACCAATGATGCCTACAAAAATGGAAAAAATGCCTTCATATACTTGGAGCAAAACCAAGGAGAAGCTTCGAGTTCCTGCATTGAAGGCATTACTTCTGTATGTTTACTAGAAGACTGTGCATGCAGTCTCTGAACCATCATGCACTTCAATCAAACACCACTGTGCTCCAGAACGAGCCTGCAAGGAGTTGACAAACTGACAGTCCTCTCCTGGGATTTATATTTATGGTGGAAACGATGTCCACCCACCATCAACTACTTCAATAACTGCTTCCTTGGGATTGGAAATGACCCCAGTAATCTCTGTATCTTTGGGACATGGAGGCCTTCTCATGCTGCCACCTAGATCTGCTAAACGACTTCATGGTAAGATGTGGAGGCAGATGTGAAGACTAGGGCACCTGATGGGAAGAGACAGATGAGCGGTATCCAGGCAGGGGTGATTTGGCATACTAGGTGTGGAAGTGAGACGAGAAGAGGCCAGTGGATGGATGTGGCAGATCTTGTGGGGCCCACAGAGATATGGTGGTGGGATGTGATTTGTGGAGGGAGAACACGTCTCCTATGATGGGACGACATGAGAGGGAGAGGGACAGGTGTGGGAAGACAAGAGGGAGAGAAATGGAAAATGATATTCCACAAGGGTGAGTGGAAGGAAAGTGTGTCATAACGAGACAAGGGGGGAAACGAGTGATGTGACTGGTGGACAAGAGGCCTAGTGGAACACAGGTGGAAAAAGTGGGGGGGGCAATGCAAGGAGGAGGTGCCATGATAGAAAAGGGGCCCACACTAGAAAACGACCCATATCAGACACCCCCCCACCATTAAAGGTA
>ML794393.1:194471-220506 GCA_009831015.1 Picea engelmannii
GATTTCGGGGTTTTCAGTGTTAAGTGATTTGGATATTTCAAACTCTCGATCACCGATTCTCCGATGGAGCTTCCAGGCTGCCACGCGTCCACACGAATAAACGGTCCAGATCCCTGCTTGTTTTTAACGGCTACGATTAAATCACGAAATCACATATCGCGATTTCGGGGTTTTCAATGTCAAGTTATCTTTGCGTTATTAAGTCCCGATCCCCGAACCTCCGATGGCTTATCTTCCTTGCAACTTCTACATATCTGACGGCTATTGTTCTTTCGGGAAATTTGAATAAGATCCTACGGTCACTGACTCTTCTCCTCCCGATAATTGTTGCGCTGCTATTCATTGCTATTGTCATCACTGCAACCACAACTGTTCTTGCCATCAATGACAAGTATACGCTAATTTGCTTTCTGTTATCTGAAATTGCCAACAACCTTTGGTTGTTGGTGAAATATTCTGAGTTTTCCTTTCCTTAGTAATGAGTGTTGCAGGCTTAGTAGGCCTTTCTGCTATGAGAGGCTGATCAAGGATATCAGACTTCCCTTCGTTCTTGTTCGACCTGAGGTTGTATCTGTTAGGACTATTGTCCTTGGCTTTCCCCCCCTTACTCAGTTCATTGACTTGACTATTCATGAGAGACTCTTTGTATGCTGCTTGAGTCAAATGTGGAAAATGGGAGGTGTCTTCAATATAGTGAATTTCAGGACCAAGCTCATCTATCTCCTCTCTTTCCTCATCAGAAGCAAGGTTATTTTGGAGAGGAGTTTGAATTCTCTGATCATCTCTATCTTTGTTCTTCTATTCCCTTGGCATAATCTGTGGAAAATTGTTGTTTGGCCTCCTGAAATTTCCTATGTTATCAACATTCTGAGGATTTCTTTAAGTCTATTTTCCCTCAGCTTTCATTTTCTCCGTCTCTGTAGACAGAGTCTTTACCATCTTTGTCAACTTGTCCATTTGAGAGTAAGTTGTAGAAGAAGTGGATGTGGAAGCTTTAGATATCTTTTTGGGTATGTCTCTATCAGCTTTATTTCTGAGTCGATCAATAGCCAATATATTCGACTCAACTTCCACAACTGAGTCATGCATGTGATCTAGGGAAGTGGCTCGTCTTTCCCTCAACAAAAGGCAGAAATCTGGGTCAAAAGCGGTGTCATAAGTAATTTTGGTTGAAGCTTCTAAGGGCTTTATCTCAGCAGGGATCTTATTGTACATATTATTGAACCTCTTGGATAAGTCAGAGACAAACTCTCCTTCCTTTCCCTTCAAAGATCTGAACTGTGTCATGTAATACATGAAGTCTTTCTTATCTCCCCACTGTCTCAAGAAGACATTATCCAAAAAATCTATCCCATCAATGGATCCAGGAGGCAGGGCCCTAAACCACTTACTAGCCTCACCTTCAAGGCTATGAAAAAAAATCCTCATCCATACGTCTGCATGCATGATGACATGATGATCTGTGAAACTGTAAAAGGCTTCAAGGTTTTCCTCTATAGTTATATTTCCTTCACTTGTAAAATTGGGCAGCTGCTTGAGGTAGCCATCTGTTGGAAGGGCATTGAGTGGTTGAGGCAATACAAGGGGAGAATACCTAGCAACTATAATGGCCTCCATCTTGGTCATGGGGGGATTTTCTCCTACCATAGGGATATTATGCGGATGAGAACTAGGAGGAGAAGGGATTCAAATAGGGGATGATGGAACTAAACTCCCAGGTGGAAAGGGAAAAAATGGAGGATTCTGAGGAGAGGCTACAGGACTAGAGTTGGCAGAGGCTTCCCTCTCTGTAGTAGCAGGAACAGTAATAAGAGGAGGGGTGGTAAATTTAGAAGTAGGGAAATGTTTTGTGGTCCTATACCTAGGCCAAGGCACAACTTTAGGGGAGAAAGGAGTGACAAATATTTCACCTCCCAATCCCAGACTGGGAGGGGAAAACTCAACAGGAACACTCCCAAAATTTAGTGTTCTAGAAACGCCAGAAAAAAGTATGATAGGGAAATGAGAAGCAAAGAATGGAGTTTCTAGATATGGAGATGGGGAATTATCAGAAATACCTGGTTCAATAGTAGAAGATCCTTCTCCATGGGCCTTTCCCTTTCTGATAATATTTTTTGGATCTGCTTCAAGTGTCACCAAGGGTATTTGTGGGGTAGACCTCCTGTGTCTACCTCTAGAAGCCACGACTGAAACAAAAGGTTCATCTCAGTGGAGTTGTCACAATGGAGTCGCCAGGTGCACAGTAGCAATATTCGAGGGCTTTGATGCCTGATGCACCTTCAGGATAAGAGGATCAATGTCGTTCAGTTCTGGGGAAAATATTTAACTTCATCCCCGACAACGGCACCAAAAATGTTAGCATCAGAAGTCACTCCTGGATTGCAGCAGGAGAAGAGCCCGATGCCCATCATTTTTATGTCATGATTGGTATAAAAAAGGGTGATCGATTGGGAGTAAACTCAATACAATATCATTTTAAATCAGAATTCTGGACTGAGGCTATGCATGGACAGGTGAGGTCTTAATCTAACTTCAGTCAGTAGGTTGCAGTAAGGGTGAGTGGAATGAAGACATCTATGAGAAAGTGTAAAGGTATCCTGTGAGCATAAAGCTTCCAACAGCCTGAAGGGGAAGGATTTAAACACAAGAACATTGAAATAAATCGTGACAATGTTACAATAAAACCTTTATATAACACTATCACAATGCTTCATGTGACTCAGTCAATCATAAACTCTTTCAACAGATGGAAACCAGATGGAAAAAGAAGTTGACTATCATTAGAATATAAATTTCACATATAGATACATAACCAGGGAAAACCAGTTCTTCATTAAAAATATACAACAGTGAGCTTACCTCTACCAGCAATGCCTACAAAAATGGAAAAAATGCCTTCATATACTTGGAGAAAAACTCAACAGAAGCTTCGAGTTACTGCATTGAAGGCATTACTTCTACATGTTTACTGACAAACTGTGCATGTAGTCTCTGGACCATCATGCACTTAGGTTGGATGCCACCGTGCTCTAGAACGGGCTTGCAAGGAGTTGACAAACTGACAGTCCTCTCCTGGGATTTCTATTTATGGTGGAAACAATGTCCACCCATCATCAACTGCTTCAATAACTACTTCCTTGGGATTGGAAAAAACCCCAGTCAACTCTGTATCTTTGGGATGTGGAGGCCTTCTCATGTTGCCACCTAGATATTCTAAATGAATTCATGGTAATACATGGAGGTAGGTGTGAAGACCGGGGCACCTAACAGGAAGCGACGGATGAGCGGTGACCAGGCAGGGGTGATTTGGCATACTAGGTGTGGAAGTGAGATGAGAAGAGGCCAGTGGACGGATGTGGTAGATCTTGTGGGGGCCATGGAGATACGGTGGTGGGATGTGATTTGTTGAGGGAGAACATCTCTCCTATGACGGGACGACGTGAGAGGGAGAGGGACAACTGTGGGAAGACAAGAGGGAGTGAAACAAAAAATGATATGCCATGAGGGTGAGTGGAAGGAAAGTGTTTCCTAACAAGACAAGGGGGGAAACGAGTGATGTGACTGGTGGACAGGAGGCCTAGTGGAACACAGGTGGAAAGAGGAGGGGGGGGGGGGGGNGCACCACGATAGAAAATGGGCCCACACTAGAAAACCGCCCATATCAAACCCCCCCACCCCACCATTAAAGGTAGAATGATGGGGGGGGTCTAGAATGGGACCTCGACCGTAGATCTGGGCACAGCTCGCCTGAACCTTCAGATCCACACACTAGAAAAGTATCATATCTGATCGCCCCCCCCCCACCCATTAAAGGTAGAATGACAGGGGGGTTCGGAATTGAATCTGGACCGAATATACGGGCACGCATATTATGATTGCCCAGATCTGTGTGCTGCATAATCCAGACCGCTTATGCGTCCTCGACTTAGGATAAGTGGGTTTTTTACCCATTCTTTTCCACTTTTTCGTTGAAGGGGACACTTCATAGGAAAACACCTCGCATACAAGATTATGTGCTAACAACAATATCATAAGATTCCTTGAAATATACTCGATTTATCTTGTCATGTAGTTTTATTTTAGGTTTTCAATCTATTCCTTTAACGTGTCAATCCAACTAGGCTAATTTTCTTCAATGCTTTTGATTGTTCCACCTTTAGCCTCCTCCTTTCATTGTTTTTTCCTTTTTCTTACACCAACTTGCATGTTGTATCTATCCATAAATCCATTAATAATCAAATCCTTCATAATAGGATTCATCCTAATCTCTTCACCTAATATTGGATCATCAGTGGAATTTGCATGAGATTTTCTTGTTATTGAGATCATCAGTGGAGTGCAACATGCCTTTCTCTCTTTTTATTTCATAATTTTGTCATACTCTTCGAACTTCCTGATTTGCTGAAAACTATTGAATCTTTCTCCTTGGATTCCTATGGTTTTTCAGGAAACATGGGCATGTTTCCCTCAAATTGCACATGATTTGGACAAACCATTAGATTTGCAGATATCTCATTCTGGAATAACCTGTTAATTTCCCAAAATAGAGTACTCTCATCTGGGTTTCAAGTAACAGTCAAAATCAATTATAATCATTGGATACTGATTAAAAATCCTTATGGGGATAATGACCTCTCACGTTTGGCTATCAATTTTTAATGATGAGTATCATATCGGTTATTTGGCGGCGCTTATTTGGCACTAGCCAAACGAATGGTACACAACCAGGTTTCTCGAGGTGATTTGAATCATCGTCAAGTTTCATTGTCACGTGTAGCCCTCGGATTAGACTCAATTAGTGACATTTAACAGGTGATTTTGGGGGTGCGATGGGGTGGTTTTGAGGAAACCACAACTGAAATTTTGGGACCGCTTATATATTTTAACCTCTGCGCCATTTCAAAATCTATAGTCTCTCCCAATCATTGATCTCGGCGGATGGCAATCTATGTCCTTTCGAGCCCTGATTTACTTAATGCCTCCACAAATTTTAATCTCTTATGCCATTTTCTGCCCTTCCCCAAATTTATCTAACTTCCAAATTGGTTTAGCACCTCGCTAAGCCCTGAAATTGCGATTTTACACCAAAAATTTTAATGGTGATAACACTGCTCAACAACTCAGTTATGCTGCGGAGTATAGGGAACTGTGTGTTGCAGCTAAATACATGCCTCATGGAAAATATCATGGATCTCATGATTGACATACTGTCCCCCATTATCAGTTCAGAGGACTTTGATCTTCTTTCTGGACTATGTCTCAACCAGGGCTTTGAAATCTTTGAGGTGTTGAAACACCTCATATGTTTTCCTGAGAAAGTAGATCCATGTAAAATGTGATAAATCTATTAGAAAAACAGGACCGCGGAGCAATAAAATAAAACAAATGCAGAAAAAAAACACAGAAGACACACAATACAAGAGAGACACAGATTTACGTGGTTCACCCAATGTGGGCTACGTTCACCAGAGAAATTGCCAGGTCCTTCCTTTATTATTATCCAGCAAATGAAGGGATACAACCTACAGCAAAACCCGCTGTAACTTCCTCTTCTTTCTCTCACATTCTCCTCTCTCAGAATAAAATATTCACCATCAATCATAGCCGCGATACATTTCCCTCATAAAAAGAGGGTTGCCTTCTAGGGCAAAAAACCCTAACATAATCTCTACCATTAGATCTACGACCTTATAATGAACGGTCCAGATTTACAATGAAATTACTATATACTTTTACAAGGCAATTTTTGCTTCGGGGGCTTCGCCCCCGAACCCCCGCTGGGGGCCCACTTGGCCCCAGACCCCCCGGACCCCGTAGAGGGGGTACCCCCCCTCTGCACTCCCCCGCGTGGAAGAGTGTACATACTTCTGGGGTGTAAATACTTCATGGGGTATAAACACAGCTGAAAGAAAGGACCTCTGAATCAGGAAGATAATCAGGCTCCACAACCAACAAAATCATCAACAAAAATGATAACAAACCTCACTTTGATTATGGATGGATGTGGAAAAGGACCCATAAGGTCATTGTGGATCATATCTAAAGGTGCAGAAACTCTCTGAGACTTTCCTTTGTCGAATTTTGCTTGAGGGTGTTTTCCAAGAGCACATCCCTCACATACTCCCTTGGAGAAATGGATCTCTAGTAGACCATCAATGAATATTTTCTTGCTAATTTGTTTCATGTATCTGAAATTCAAATGTCCAAACCTTTTGTGCCATATCCTACTACTTTCATCAGCATGAGTAAGCAGTAAAGCAGAATCAGGTTCAATGAATTCATAAAATGTATACAATCTAGACTGATGATTTACCTCATCGATAGCAACCCTGGAGTTGATTTGCATGTCGTATATGTCCACAACATTTTGTCTAAATATGAATTTATTTCCAGTGCCAGAATTCGTCATCCAATACATGGATAGAAGGTTGACGGAAAGTTTGGGAACATGCAACACATTCTTGAAGCTTCCATTGGTGAGTTCAATCCTTCCTTTTCCAGTGACTTCGACATAAGAGTTGTCCCTCATCAAAATAGGAGGACCTTTGCATGCATCCAAAGAAGTATATATTTATTTTGAGGCATCCATGTGATGTGATGCTCCTGAATCAACGATCCAAAAATCAAGAGAGGAGTTGATGGCAATCAAGGCATGGATAGAATTTTCTTTCTTGGAATTAATATCTTTTGACTTCTTATTATTGGCACCCTCGGGGATGTGATCTCCAAGGTTGTTTTGATGAAGTATTTGAAACATCATACTATTTTTTTTTGCATTCATGCGGATTTTGAATGAAATCCTTTGTGACAGTACATGTGTTTCTCCCCTTTTATTCTCTTTTCCCCTTTGAATCTAGAGGCATCGATGAAGGGTTTTGTGTACCCTTATTCATATGTGGATGAGATTGTTTTTTATATTTATCCTTAGATTTCTGATATTTTCGGTTTCCATCATGCATAGTGAGTGCATGCACCATTGGGCCTTTGATTGTGCCCATGTTGTTGATCTTGGTTTTCTCTTGTGTTAGGGATTCGATAAAGTCCTCAAGAGAAGGAATATGCTAGTTGGCTCCAGAGGTGAATATGACATAATGGAATGTGGATATGAATACAGAGAATTCAGGACCAATCTTGGAGAGAATGGTGAGAACCATTTGTTTCTCCTCGTTCTATTTATCAACCCCGCAAGATTTGAGTTGCAACAATAAATACTTGAATTTTGTAAAGAAATATTGGATATTGTCGAAGATTTTTGGATCCAATGTGTGAAGCTTAACCTCTGGCATGTGTCCCCTCATATCATCTTTTTTTCCAAAGATCCCTTCCAAGGTGGTCCATGATTCACTGGGAGTCTTACAGGAAGATATGTGAAAAAGGAGATCGGGAGAAATAAGACTGCAAATTGTTCCAAGTGCCTCATCCATGTGATTTACATACTTGGATTTTTATATGGATGATGTCGATTCTATATCTGTATTCAATATTAACATGTACAATCCTCTAGCTCGGAGAAGTGTGACTATTTTATCCTTCCATGCAAAGTAGTTGTAAGGTGTAAGAATGAATTCTTTTTGGAAATCCATATTTCTTCTGTCTTCAATCTTTTATACTTGTAAAACATTTTGGTGTAGCTTTTGCTTAGCAGTCCATCGGCTCTGATGCCATGAAAATGTGTTGAACCTGAACAAAATATATCTAGTTTGAACCTGAACAAAATATATCTAGTTAAACAATGATACACACATTTGCAAAGAGAATTTGAGAAAGAAGCAGAAGGAGAGAAATAATGAAATAATTATCATTAACCGTTGTGAATAATGAATATTTTACACATGATATACTCTGTATAAATCAATGAGTGCACACTGGAGGAGAAACAGTGCGGCATAATGGTGGTATAGAGTGATATGTACACACACCAACAGTTACACAAGTGAACTTCCACCTAGTCTAGTCTCTCAGGAAGTTAGGGAGTGAACTGCCACCTAGTTGAGTTAACTAATCAACTAGTCTTCAGCTAACTGACTGAACAAAGAGTAGTGAGGAGTTAACTAAGGAAATCAATATTAATGCACTAGTTTGGTGGTGATCCAAAGGAAATTTCTCATTATTTGGTGATGATCCCAATGTTGCATGGTGACAAAACAAATGCAGCATCTAAACTCAATTCAACTAGTCAAACTGAAGTGTTAGCTGAAAGAGAATATTCTCCAAGTGGAATATTCTCCCCTAAAATATAGGAGACTCGATAATGACTAATTATGACTAATAAACAAGGAAAAACCTTAGAAAAAATAAATCCTAGGTGTGTGTGAAGTAACTCCAACAGAAATCTATGTTGGGGGTGTATTCCCTTATACTTCCCACCTAGCTCCTAGCATAACAATACTTGAACTTAAAAAAATGATAGCATAATAGTAGAAAACCATACCGAGATCAAGAGAAACACCAAGATAAATCACCACGAGATCTAGAAATCATAATCCAAATCTATCACTAAGCCTCCTCCATCAACCATTCATAAAATAACCATAAGACAAGTGCACAAGAACTAAAATAGCCAAGGGGCTAAAAATTTCAGACCAATCCTGTCACAAGAGGAGAGTTATATTTGAAATGAGATCTTATGATCTCTATTTATACAAAAATTAGCTAACATAGCTTGTCCAAAAAATGAGGAGTAAAACACATGATTAGGGGCCAACAACCCTAATATTTCCCCCTTAACACAATAATATTAAAAAAATTACTTAAAATTTCATCTTTTGCATAAATTAAATCCTAATCTAGGATGATGTCAAGACTTTAGGGGATGTTTTTCCACTTTGAGGAGGTCGTTGGTGTTGGAGAAGCATGGAAATTCCTCCCAAGGTCATGTGTCAAGAATCTAGGTGATATCCTCATGGTGAAGAGCTTCTTCTCCTCAAAACATTCAAGTGAAAATGAGTGGAACCTCACCACCAAGCCCTAGCCCCAAAAATCATGAGGTTATTCTAAAAATGGGATGTTTTTAGCCTCCTGGGTAAATTGTTTGGTAAGCAATGGGTGGGATAGGTCTTTCAATTTATCACCAAGGCCGTCCAAGTCATCTCTCTCTCATATGGCATGTGGTTCCTTGGCATCCAACCTGTGTGCTTGAAGCCTGATGGAAGCCCAAGCTAGGCTTATTCTCCCAAAACTATACACCATCTAGGTCCTGCAAAGACAAATGAATATGCCCTCCAAGGATATCAGGTCATAAAATCATGATAAGTGGATCCAATCAATATATAAGAGATAAAAGAATGTGCATAAAATATTACTATATCAAACAATTAACATCTCAAAGACAATATACGACTTGTCAATATTAAGTATGGGAGGGTTGACGAGGTGTCCTATTGGGTAGGTATTTCCCTAGGTCAACGAGAGACTCCAAGAGGTCCCTCTCTAGGCCATGTAAAGTGTATGAGGTGGATGGGGTCAAGACTCAATGAGCATAGGGTTCATGACATACTAGGGGTCGTAATGTCTCATTCATGGGTGCCTTTGTAGAGGGTGTGTGGTACATTCATCCCAAATGCACTTTTCCCAAGCTCATTATTTTTCTTTTATCATTATTTCCTTCATAATAGAATAAAGAGAGATTGAAGGTCAGTTCCTTGGAATGGTGACCAGAAGGTGGAAATGTCACCCACAAATACCTAATGGAAATGAGAAGGTTGGCTTATGATGAGACCCCTTTCTCTCAGCCATGCAACTGAGAATCACTACCCTAGTTTGGTGACTAGATAATGAAAATTTCATACCACTAGATATCCATGGACATGATAGGTCATCTCGTTATGAAACCTCCTATCCATCAATCTACCCTTCAATAACTTCTTATATTATGGGTCCACTTTTATTCAAAGATAAGTGTTTTATTTCTTTCTTGGGTGATCCCTAGGCAAAGCATCTGGAAGGTTTATATATGGATTTTATATTTTACCCAACACCAATCCCTCTGGACCTTTAGCCCCTTATTCCCATAGAATTAGGGAAAAAACATTATTGGGTCAATACACCCTAAAATCAAAAGAGATAAGGAAATGGATGCGAAGTGTAATATCCCCGAGGACGAGCCCTGTTGTAATCATGTTTATGAATTGTAAATCATATTTTGTATGCTGGTGAGCCGAGTATTGATAAGTTGGTAGGCTTATGTGATTATTAGGCCAAGATCCTAATTATTAAGGCTAGAAGCCATTTTTTGTATATGTATTATGCATAACATTAATAAAAATATAAACATAATTGTGTGTAGACCGACCACGAAGAAAGAGTGATGGGGGACTAAGCTTCCACAGAGTGGATAAGGGAAAGGAGGTTGAAAGGTTGGAAAGAGAGGCTAAGTATTGAGCCTAGGGGATAATGTTGGGGGATTAAGTCCTTAGGAATAATGATTTATTATTATTCAAAAATCTATGTGACAAAACATGTTTTTATCCTAAGTTCCTGGAAGGGGAAACGTGGGAAAAAGGGAACACAAGATGATGGAGCGCATGCAGCCTCATGGGCAATGTGTGTTATCCCTAACACATGCAATTTAACCCAAACATTGAGCCGTGGAGGGGGTTCGTTCTCCATTCCGTCATTCATTGTCTGAACTATGTGACCTTTGCATCTGAGATATGCATATGCACACAGCTCTGTCTGAAAACCATTTGTCTTTGCTTTGGAATCTCTGTTATTTTACCCTCACGCAATTCTGAGAACCAAAACTAATGAACTATTCTATGTCTTCTGTGGAACCCGACACCGGGGAAATCACCTGAGCATGCTGTGTCTAGCGTCTGGTTGTTTCCATTTTTGGACCTATGCCCATCTACTGTTGCAACTATCATCCATGCATGAATGAACGCAAAATCATGGTTGTTTTCATATTCTGGACGTCCACACCTAGTTTTCATGTTGTTTCTTTCACCTGTGCATTAGCCAAAAGCTATTGTTTCTGCTGTCATCTTGAACTTGCGGGAATTGAGTTGAAAACTGGTTGAATAATCGGGTTTTTAGGCCCGTGGTATAAGAGGTGGGTTGTTAGGCCTGTGAGAAGCTCTCTCCAAGTGAGAGAGTCTACTGGGAAGTGGTTTTCTCCCAGAGTGAGTCCAGCACAAGCTTCGGAGCTTTGAGAATTCCTGATCTGGCCTATTGTCGAGGCCCAGAGAGGGAGGTGAAGCACTGATGGAATGTGCTTGTGAAGGTGTATATTCTCAGGCAGAATATGCATGTGGGGAATGAGAGTTCGTTAGTAGTGGGCGTAAGAAGGATCCTAGAGAGAATCCTTCTAGTTGCTCTGTGCAGTTTTCCTATAGCCTCAACCTAGCCTAGGATTCCCTTGCCTTGGGTGGAGCTTAGTCCCAGCTCGGGGGTGACCCACTGTTGAGAATTATGAGCAGTGAGATATAAGGCTGGGAGGTTCGTGGAAGGTCTGCACGTGGTTGGTGGAGTTACTACAGTTTCAAATATAAGTATATGCGTGTGTATAATTTCAATTAAAATGCATGTTTGTGATGCTTGCAATATTATCATGTATTCTGTTGCGATGATATTTATTGTTTATTTCATTAATTTTCTATGTTATAAGTAATTATATGTTTACTTTGTTAAGCCATTTAACTTCATTTAAACGCATAATATACAAGTATGAGAATGTTTTTCGCGTAGTAGCGTTGCCTGACAAGGGGTTGATGGTCGGGGGTGTTACAAGAAGAATGATGGAAAATGGTAAGTATGGTTGGAAATGGTACAATATCTCATTAATGGATTTCCCAGTAGAAAATCTATTCCCAAAGAATACCACTTACTAGGGCACAATGTCAACCACCAAGGTAAATCAGGGCAAAAGGCATAATGTCTAGGCACATATCCTAAAATCTATAGAAAATATAAGATACAACATAATCATGGCTTGTTATTGAAATGATTCTCAACATAATACTGACTTGTACCTCATGGAGCAAGCCCCACTGCCTTCCTGAAGCCAACTAGTCTGGTGGATGCCATCTATAAACTAGTGACAATCTGTGGTGGTAAGTGGGTTTTCCATATGTGAAAAGAGGTATTGCTGGTCATATAGTCTGTTGACACTCCATATCTGGAACCTGAGGACCTCAAGACATCATATCCTTAGTTATCCAAAAAATGGGGATAACATGTGGCTCCTACTTGGGTACATGTGTTCATTGTAGAGTGCATGAGAACCGCAACATCTCTTGGTAGACCTATGCCTACCTACCTGGGGCACGATCCCTGAATAAGTCATGTGCCACCCTGGAAATAACTTTTGAGGAGAGATACATTCACTGGTAGTGGGCATCCTCCTCCCCTTTGTCATGGATAAGCAGAAAGAATCTCATCCGGATGCTTTCTTTATTTTGTAGGGGCCTAGCCAAAGACTATCGAAATTTTGATGCCTTCCTGGTTTTTCTCTTATTTTGTCCCACCGTAGAAATTGATCCCCTTCCTTGAAGTATATATTTCTTTCCTTTCGATCAAAATTTCCTTTTACGTTTTCTTGATTCCTTTCCATTTGATCAAAATCCATTCTTTGAGTCTCATCCAATTCTACAAGCTGACTGATTCACCCCTACAATGCTTCCTTATCTTTACTAAATTGTTGGGATATTTGTAGCATTGGAATTTAGATATCTATAGGAAAATGAGCCTCAAATACGTACACCAACTCAAAAGGAGTCCTTCCGGTGGAAGTCTTGGTGGTTGTGCGGTCGGCCCACAAGTCATACTTGATCTTATTGTCCCAACTCTTCTTGTTCTCCCCAATAGTCTTTTTCACAGTGTTCATGATGTTTTTGTTGCTATATTATGCCAATCCATTCCCGTGAGGATAATATTTCAAAGAGTGTGATAAAACAATCCCATACTTGAAACAAAACTCATTGAGTTCCACTGAACTAAAGGATTTGGTGTTGTCAGTGGTTATCTTAGCATGGACTCCAAATCTCGTAATAATATTTTCCTCAAGGAATTTCATCATGAATTATTATGTTTCTTTCTTATTTGGGATAGATTTCATGCATCTGGTGAAGTAACCAGTGGCGGTCAAAATCCATCGGCATCCGTTACTAGAATTTTCCTTGAATTCACCGATGAAATCCAATCCCCATTGTTGAAAAAGTGCTTCTACAATGACTAGTTTAAGGGGAAGGGCAGGGAGGAATTGCTTGCCGGTAAAAAAATGACATGGCTGGAAATCTCTGACATATCGATGTTTGTTAGAAAATATAGTAGGCCAATAGTACCCTACTCTTAGAATCTTATGGGTCATGGTGTGCACTGCAAACTGACCTCCACAATGTCCTGCATGAAGTTTTCTGACTAACTTATCAACTTCTTCTTTATCAACACATATAAGGATTACCCCATCTATTTTTCCCCATCAGAGAACATCCTCTATTAGGAAATACTTCATGGATTTAAGTCTCAGGGCTCTTCTTTTATGTTCCACCAAATGATCATGGAATGCAAGGTTTTTCAATTAATAAATGATGTCTAAATACGATTCATTGTTTTCAATTTCACTTATGATGATGTTGAGTTGCTCCTTTTGTCCCACCTCAATGCCCTCTTGATTTCTTTCTCTCATCATTTTTTCCAGATCTTTTCTGTTAATTATCTTAATTCGCATGATTTCCAAATCAAATTCCTTTATTTGTGACACCCATTTTCCCCTTGATCCAAGGAAATCTTGTTTGGAATAAACATCCTTTACATAATAACCATTCTTCAAGTGGAGAAGTGTCTGGCAATAATTGCATTGACAACTTTAGGGACAGAATCTAACATTCGATAGGAAAGACTACTTCCATCCCATAAACGAGTTGAAAAGGTGAGAAATCAGTTTCAGTCTTAACAGACGTTCGGTAAGCTCATAATGCCGAGTATAACATCAAATTCCAATTTGACTTGGCTGAGTTGATCGTTTGCTATAGGATGGTCTTAAGAGATTTATTTAGAGCTTCCACCTAACCATTTTCTTGGGGGGTAGTAGGGTGACAAATTTTCTTTCCGCAACCCAAGATTTGATGTTAACTTAGTCATCATCTGGTTATGAAAGTGACTTCCATGGTCAGTGACAATCTCTCTCATGATGTCGAACCTTCCTATTATCTGGTTGAATAAAAAGAGAGTCGTAGTCTCTCCATCATCTTTAAATGTTGACATAGCTTTGACCCACTTCGTGAAGTAGTCTACAGCTACAATGATATAATGGTGCCCCCTTGTTGAAGGAGGGTTGCATGTAGTGTAATGAATCCCCCGCTTGGTGAAGGGACCAGCTGTGATGACAGGAAACATGGGAGCGGGATGTGCCCTCATCTTCCGAGAGAAGATCTGACATGAGTGGCACTTCTTGACTGATTCGATACAATATTTGATTAGCATCGTCCAGAAGTAACTTGCTCATAAAATCGTTTGGGTTGTTGCCAACCCAGAAAAATGACCACCACATGCTCCAGTATGGAAATTTTTAAGCATGATAACTTCTTCTTCATGAGTGAGACATCAGCAAAGGATGCAGTCTACACCTCTTCGATACAACATATCGTCGAGTATGAGATAATTCTTGGCTTGATGGCATATACGGCGACGCTCATCATGAGAAGAATAGGTGGGGCACTTCAAAGTCTAGAGATCGATAAGTATATCTCCATACCAGGGATCCAAAGATGTGATAAAAAACATATCTCCTCTGATAGGTGACTCTTCGAGCATAACATCACCTGACTCAACCGAAAGTTCCAAAATAAGTTCTGCGAAGACCAATGACTTTTTGGATTTCGCTGAAATGAAATCTAAGTCAAATTCCTGGAGGACGACTATCCATCTACTAATATTTCCACCTATTACCTGTCGTGTCAACATGTACTGAAATGGATTCACAATAGCAATGACAGTGGTCTTTTGAAACAAAACATAATGATGGAACCATTGAACAACATGGACTGCTGCCAATGCAAGTTTTTCGATATGAGAATAATTGAGTTTCGATTCAACTAGGCCTCAACTTAGGTAATAGATCGCATATTCTGAGAACAAATCATCTTCTTGAACTAAGACCATGCCGATGGTTGACTCTACTGCAGCCAGTTATAATAAGAAATCTTTGTTATAGTTAGGTGGCCGAAGCAGAGGGGCAGTTGTGAGGGCATGTTTCAATGCTTCGAAAGAGTGTTGAGAACATCATCCCAATAAAAAGGAATGTCTTTCTTCAGTAAGCACATAAATCCCTTTGTGATCTCGGCATAATTAGTGATGAACCGCCTTAAAAAATTTGCCTTTCCCTGTAGACTCTGAAGTTGAAGGATTGTGCGCAGGGGAGGAAACTGAATTATTGCCTCAACCTTGAGAGGATCGACCATGATCCCTGTTGTTGACACTATGAAACCTAACAAACATCCTAATGTTATGCAAAATATGCACTTATTTGGATTCAAGCGAATCCGGAATTAGCGACATCGCTTAAAGATAAGTCAGAGGTGTGTGGGATGATATATTCTCTTGCAAGATCGAGATGCTAAATCATCTAAATAGGCCTCGATTATATGCTTGAGATCATGGAAAGAAAAAGACATGGCGCACTGAAAGGTCGCTCCAACATTTTTGAGACCAAAGGGCATCTTACGATACATGAATGTACCCCATGGAAAAATGAATGTCGTTTTGTGCTGGTCTTCGGGCTTGATTTGTATTTGATTATATCCCAAAAAACCGTCCATGAAAGAGAAGGCCTTGCAACCTGCAGATTCATCAATTATCTGGTCGATGAATGGTGTGGGAAAATTATCTTTTGGACAGTCCTTGGTCAAATCATGAAAGTCTATACATACACGAATCATGCCCTGTTTCTTATTGACTGGAACAGGATTTGACACCCATTGGATCAAATGGATAGGATAGATAAAACTGGCTTTTAACAGTTTTTCAACTTCAACCTTAATGGTTGTTGCTTTCTTGGGATTAACTGGACAAAGATTCTATCGAATAGGTTTGGCATTTGGATAAGTTGTGATTTCATGTTCGACTATTTTTGGATCGATGCCTGGCATTTCCTCGTAAGACCAGGAAATAATGTCGCGGAATTCTTTAAATAGATCTGTGTAGATTTGAATCTCTCCGGGGGAGCAGTCAGCTCCAACGAAAACATTCTCCACGATGCTAGGGGTTCTGGAGATATTGATCGGTATGGTTTCAGTGATGGTTTCCATATTACCCTCGGCATAAACCTCATGTGTAGCTAAGGGATTAATACGAAAATACCTATCTCTAGTCATAGTCAAGGTGAATTCTCCAGCTTCGATTATGCTTAACTCTGGGAGGAAGTATGATCTGTGATGGAGATCATCCTAGGGTTTGTCCGAAATAGTCATTTCTTCAATTACTTCTTCGTCAAAGGGAAATACTAAGTCTAACGAATCGGTGTCAGCGAGAGAACCTTGAGCCCAAATAGGCTCTAGAGGTGGATCTAACTCTTGTGCAGGAGTTGGATCTGTGTCGACTGAAGCTTTCTGGACTAAAGAGTACACTAATTTAGCTACGGATAATGGAATGGACATGCCTGGGTGCCCTATCCCTTCCATCGTGGCCGATGGGGAAGGAAGTATCCATGGATCATTGAAGTAAGTCGTGCAAAAAGATGAAACTTGGAAAATCTCAACCTTATGGTGGTCGGATATGAACTTGACATCACCTTGAGGGGGCGGGTAATCGAAGGTACCCATCAAAGATGGGCACAAGCCAACCCCTATGTTGACAACACCTGGTTGGGGATTCTCAATCATCGGGACATCGGATACCCCCAATGAAGGGCCAGGTCTGGAGAAAGAAAATTGATCAATGGTCACAATCCGATCCTCATGTGGAAACAACAAGACCCGGAAAACTGTAGCAACCACTGCTTGCATAGTGTTATCACTCTAGGAAACTCTCCTAGGCTGTAAGTCAGAGATGCCTGGTAACTCAATCTTTTTGGAAACTATTTTTTCAATAATAGGTGTGGGTTTTGGATCAAGATGAATATCTTTAATCTCTGAATTGTATTTCAAGACAGTCAAACTATATTTATGTGACACAAGGCCTTCAAGAGCTATTGTCAAATAGGTTTGTATAACAAATGGATAAGAAAACTAATCAATCAATCAAAACATACATAAACCATATATATTATGGATCAACAAACTAGCCAAAGATGCTTATGATTCTTGCTTAGCAGTCAAAAGTAAGATGACAATTACCATAGGACCTTTAAACAGAGACCAAGAACGCATTTAACTCATAAGAATGGACAAAGATGAAGGAAGGTCTGACAACAACAAATGAAAGAAGCTTGCAGGATTGATATATTTCAGAATACGTCTTTCATACAATATTAGTGAGATATAGAACTCAAAATCGAACCCTTTAGTTCTTATTCTACCTTTAGCTTTATAGATTTACAATGCAGTTTTGAGATCCTAAAAACATGGATCAAATATGTTAAAGATAGAAAGTCAAAATTCATTTTGCAAAAGATATGGGATGATCCCCAAAATGAGGTCAATCCCACATTTCATGGTCTTCATATCTTGTAGAATCCTTGTGCAGTGCAGAATAGCCTTCCAAGGCTGATTGATGACTCTTCCAAGAGATAAAATTCGAATTTGCTGAGGTGTGCCAAAATCCTGATTTTCTGCCTTTGAAAAAGATACCAAAAATGATTAAAACACCTCTTCTTTCCCTTATCCATCAAAAATAGCTATTGGATCTGATTTGATAATTCAACAACTGTCCATTCGAAGAGGTTTCAAACCATTCCAACTCAAAAAATCCTGATCTGGGCAAAAATTTGGTCATTCTGGCAGTAACAGGCTTTCGGTGGTTAACAAAGAAGACTTTTGGGTGGATTAACTACCAAAAGCACTTCTTTCGGTGGTTAATGAACAATCGTTCTGTTCACCTAAACCACCGAAAAGGAAGGTTTTCCAAAAATAAACTGCCTTGGGAAGAATCGAATTTCTAAGTCATGGATAGTCTGTTTTACATGCTTGAATACTCAATTGACATCTAGATATCCTAATATTTCCAATGGTACTTTCAAATCTGCATTTGGAGTTCGAAAAGGCAGTCAAAATTTCCCAACAAGATTAAGCATCAATCTTCAAAAATTTGCTAGTGCATTTTTTTGATTGCTAACATTGGCTCCAACTGGGATGGAGACCTCCCTGCGAGGTTTCAAAGAACCTGGCAGACCTTGTGCATTTAGTATTGGGCATGGATTCATATGGCTATTTTGCAAAGTTTGTTGTTAGCTTTCACAATCTTCTTTATCTGTAACATGTCTGCTTCAAACTCCCCTGGAAATGTTGTTTGCACATTGACATGGCATCTGTTGTGACAATCTCTTCATTGAGAAGAGAGGTGTTGGACATAGGCAGGATGGTTAGATCTGTAACCATGGTTTGGAAATTTGAGAATAAATCCAACCTTGAAATGAGAGCATTGCAGGTAGCTTGAGGTGTTTGACTTTTCATTTTCCAGCAACTTTAGATAAGCTAAGCTCCACGTCTATACTACCATGGCCAGCAATTTCATTAGTCGTAGCAACAACATTTTCCTCATCTTCTATAATTTCTTTTGCCACTGCAACCTCTTCTTCATGCTCTTGTTGATCCTCTTCTAATTTCCTCTTTAGTTCTTGCTCAAATTGATGCCATAAATAATCCTTGCTTTATCTTCCTCAACTAAATGATCAATAATGGATTCTGAAGTAATTAGGTCCTTTTCTTCCTCTCCATCGAGTTCATGGTCTATATATTCTTCACCAGGGGAAACAGAATATGAAATATCTGATCCTCTGCTCCATGTTGAATTTATATTTCCTTCCACACTAGATTATGATGAAGTTGCACTTTTCGTTGTTTTTATATCACTAAAGTGCATAATAGAAGACTTGGCACCATCACTGCTTTCACTCATGAGAGCCTTCGATTCACCTTCTATTGGTGATGATGATGTTGTTGTGGATACTGTATGATGACAAGAACCCATGCATGACCATCCTGAAAGTCCAAGAGATGGCCTGGTGAAAACAAAAACTTGTGCCATAGTTTGTGCTTGTGTCATAACAACCTAACTGTTGTTTGAAACTGGACGCCAGATTGCACTAGCTCTTGCAACTCTAGCCCTGCTATCCTTAGCAATCGACGGTAACCGAGATCCTTATGCCATCACAGAACGATAAACTGTACTAAGAAACCTTGTTCATTCAATCTGCTCCCTAAAATCATTTACCCATGCTGATGCTGTGACTTCAGCACGTAAATCATCCATAGAAGTAGCTGAGAATGTAGGCACAAGATCAGAACCATTGATGACAGAAGTAATGAAGGGCTCGCTTGACTCAGCCAAATCCCAAGTCATATAGGCAGTTGGAGCGAGTATTCCAACAACAAACATTACTTTTATAACACCTCGATTAATCTTCCCATCATTGAAAGCTATGATGGTCAAACCCTGAAACATCATAGCCAAGAAGATCCATAAGCGATGAAAGCTATGATACAAGTGGAAGAATGTCCGGTGTTCCACAAAGTAGGTTTTACCAATTCGGTGACTGCCACTTGAAGCCTTAACTCCTTTCTTAGGTTTAAAGAAAAATGGTGCATCCTTGTGCCATGGCCAACCTAGCTCAAAACCATTATGAGACCAAAAATACTCATTGAAATCATCATAGTTCCACCATGCACAATGTGGTTGTTTACCATTATCACAAATTGTTGCCTCCGTTGCCATAGTTTCATATAATGAAATGATGATTTGCTGAAGAAAGGATACTCCAGCATCGCCAATGCAACTCTTGGCCGGTTGTGCTAATTCTTGTCGCAATATCTCTTCCAGTTCTCTTGCCATATAATGAAATATGTAGCAGATGCACTCAGCCAAAAAGCGAACATTGCCAGCTTCCCCCCAAATCAAGTAGTATAGAGAAACTAAAATCAAATTTTTTATCTTCTTCAATACTTCCATGTTATTCCGAACAGGCATGCCCAAGTAGCTGCACCATTTTGTATATTTATCCAAAGATTTCTCAAACACTGTGAGGATTGCTTCTTCATCCATCTCCAGTTCAACTTCCTCAGCGATACGAAGGCGAGCTTGTGCATTTGAAAGCAAGAGAATAATATGTTCCCGCTGGTTTCTCACATTGTCTTTCTAAAATCCAAAAATATATTGTAGAAGATCCAGAATATCCAGGCTCCACATCTGAGACATGGGATAATCATCTGGCAACCTTGGAAAATATCTAGAATAACTTAATGCTGAAATTGCATCCTTCACCTCTGGAAAAGAGGTGATAGCATTAGCCACCAAAGGTGCATCTAATGGTACAACGGTGTAAGCAATTGCTCCTTCAGTTGTCGCTGGATCTGATTCCATTACTTGATTCATGGCTCTGCACTCCTGTCTTCTTGAAAATCTGGAACAAATCATGATATTTCCAATCTGATAGTAGGTGTCTTTAAAGGCTGGAATTTGACTGTTTCTATTGATTCTCTACCACCTGTCTTCTTATCTTCGACTATCTTCAATCATTTTAATTACCACTGATTATGTGCCTAAAAATCTGGGATATACACTCCATTATTTGCCTGCTCTTATACCTGGAAAACTGGAATTTGGGCTAATTAGCTACCTTCATCCTCAGACCACCTGCGCAATACACATGGTAATTGTTCTGCATTATGTGTTTTATTTGGAGAATGATTTTGTGAAAAACGTTTTAAGTATGTAAGGACATAATTGATGGTCATGGAGATGTACTAAGAGACACAGAACGATGAAATGAAGGATAGAGATGTATGGAGGATAAACAAGAAAGACCAAAACACCATATAAATCTGAATCTGAAGAATGCCATGCATAATTTTATGGTCCCTCGGTGCTAAAGAGAAACCTTAGTAATCATGGTGCGAGCTATGATTTCTTTTAGACCATTGTCTCGACACTTGTGTTTTGATCTGCTAATAAGAAGCTTGGAGAACCTCAAATATGGATCTAAGCATTTGAATGTGTCTTTAATGTGCTGCGTGGCATGTAAATTCGTCTTGTGTACTTTGAATTTGTAACTGGACCTGTAGATATGGACACTTGCAAAATTATGTGCACCTGGCTCAAATAACACAGACAGATCGAAATCACATGAAACTATTATGGGTAGCTTCCTGAAGACACCTTTCAGTGGATCTTCTTCGTGAATTAGACCTATGGCTTGGCTCATGGACTTGGGCCTGTGGGTTCCCCAAACTTTAATAAAAACTTGGTTTGGATTTAGAAACTCCCAAAATAGAATTTGGTATAAAGGCTTAGGGTTAGAATATTTAAAAGTTCACATTTCTTTTTTGATGAGATTTTTTAATTATAAAAGCAAAGGCTAGAGTTAAAATGAATAACATTTTATTTTTTTATTTTTGTATTGCAGATAATGCCAAAGACATTTTGGAGAACCCAAAGGATTTTGGGAAAGAGAGATCAATGGGAGCTACATGAAGAATTTGGAGTCATTTGGCCTTTAGAACTAATCCCCTGCAAACCTGTAGCCTAAAAACTTGAAGCCTGCCTGTAGACTGCCTGTTTATTCAACAACCAATAAATGAAAGGATCTGACTGCTCGTATGGAGAGCTTATTTTCTTGCCTACTCCTACTTCTTAACCAAATGTACTGGATCTTATTAAGTGAAGTCATGCTTCCAATGAAGCCATGTCAGGAAATGATTTGCTGATAACCTCCTTGATCTGGACCTGAAAAGTAAAGGAATGCCTAGAATGTAGAAATGCATTTTAAAAGGATGACAGAACCATCCTTCTTCTAAAGGAAATATTTTGACATTTATGTTTTTCATAGATTCCAAATAATTGGCAATAGGGTCATTAAAAACGTCAAGGAATACCTCTTTAATCCATTGTTCCAACTGAAGATTGACATGCTACTGTCTATGGCTTTCACTGATCTCCATGTCAACTGTAAACTGCTCAACCTCGATCAAAGAAACCTGCATGATGTACTGTTGATCTAGACCTTTCTTCTCATCATCTTCCTTTTCATGTATGCTGCAATTTCCCGTTGTCCGCAACTCTGAAAGTTGAATATTGTTCTCTGTATTTGCTACAGATTCAACTCTGTCACATGCTAAAATAAAAATCTGTTTATCATTTTTCAATTTTTCAAATGGGACAATCTGATCTTCTTGGCCATTTAAGATAGTAAATTCATTTGGTACAGTGTCAAAAACATCTATACTATGGACACCATCGTGAAGATCATCAATGTCTCGATCACAATGAGAGGTATCCCCTTGAACAATATACTCTTCATGACTATTTGGATCCTTAGTCAATAAATGAAATTCATAACAACATTCAGGATATAAAAGATCAATTGAAAATATTTCTTTGCAAAACAAATGAAAGGCAACATGAAAATCTACCAAAGAGCTGATACTGGCAACCGGAATTGACCGACACCAATCATGAGCGATCCCCTCTAAAGAAAACTCAAAGATCTTGATCTGAACATCCTCATATATAATTTCAAGCTGGTGAATAAAGTCATGAAAATCTAACAAAAAATCAGCAGGCACTTCCCACTCTTCTCCTCGAAATCTGGGAATACTTCTTTCCCATTCATCTCTAGTAGGTACTGGATTAGGGGAACCACCAATCTTTGAAAAATCACAGAAGTCATACCTCTTTGCTACGATTTTATTCATGTCATACCAGTGGAGTCGCCAATAGATCCGTCCTTCATGGAGTCGCCAGATAGATAATTACAACCAATTGATGTCCAGGCTTTATCTATCATCAAAGCTGGATCTATGTCGTCTCCCAAGGAAGATGAGCTTCAATCTCCTCTCCCCAGCAACGACGCCAATTTTTTATCACTCCAGGAAACTCTCCCAGGCTGTAAGTCAGAGATGCCTGGTAACTCAATCTTTTTGGAAACTATTTTTTCAATAATAGGTGTGGGTTTTGGATCAAGATGAATATATTTAATCTTTCAATTGTATTTCAAGACAGTCAAACTATATTTATGCGACACAAGGCCTTCAAGAGATATTGTCAAATAGGTTTGTATAACAAATGGATAAGAAAACTAATCAGTCAATCAGAACATACATAAACCATATATATGATGGATCAACAAACTAGCCAAAGATTCTTATGATTCTTGCTTAGCGGTCAAAAGTAAGACGACAATTACCATAGGACCATTAAATAGAGACCAAGAATGCATTCAACTCATAAGCATGGACAAATATGAAGGAAGGTCTGACAACAACAAATGAAAGAATCTTGCAAGCTTGATATATTTCAGAATATGTCTTTCATACAATAATAGTAAGATATAGAACTCAAAATCGAACCCTTTAGTTCCTATTCTACCTTTAGCTTTATAGCTTTACAATGCAGTTTTGAGATCCTAAAAACATGGATCAAATATGCTAAATATAGAAAGTCAAAATTTAGTTTGCAAAATATATGGGATGATCCCCAAAATGAGGTCAATCCCACATTTCATGGTCTTCATATCTTGTAGAATCCTTGTGCAGTGCAAAATAGCCTTCCAAGGCTGATTGATGACTCTTCCAAGAGATAATATTCGAATTTGATGAGGTGTGCCAAAATCCTAATTTTCTGCCTTTGAAAAAGATACAAAAAATGATTAAAACACCTATTCTTTCCCTTATCCATCAAAAATAACTATTGGATCTAATTTGATAATTCAACAACTATCCATTCGAAGAGGTTTCAAACCATTCCAACTCAAAAAATCCTGATATGGGCAAAAATTCAGTCATTCTAGTAGTAACATGCTTTCGGTGGTTAACATAGAAGACTTATGGGTGGATTAACTTCCGAAAGAACTACTTTCGGTGGTTAATGAACAATTGTTCTATTCGCCTAAACCACCGAAAAGGAAGGTTTTCCAGAAATAAATTGCCTTGGGAAAAATCGAATTTCTAAGTCGTGGAGAGTCTGTTTTACATGCTTGAATACTTGATTGACATATAGAAATCCTAAGATTTCCAATGGTACTTTCAAATCTGCATTTGGAGTTTGGGAAGGCAGTAAAAAGTTCCCAGCAATATTAAGCATCATTCTTCAAAAATTTGCTAGTGTATTTTTTTTATTGCTAACACATAGCGTAAGTCCAACTCCTTCCTAACAAAAGATTGTAGTTGAGGGATGCATAGACTACTTATACTTCTACGCACATGGTCTTCCCTCCTAATTGCATGGGGAAAGAGGGAATGATGCCATGTGGTTGGAACAAATGACCGTCGAAAGCAGTGAGAAGAGTAGGTGACGAAGATAAAATGGGATGGCCAATGGCCTTCCAACATGCCAACGACATAACGCATGTCGAGGCACCCTCATCAACCACCGTGTGGAAAATATTCCAAGTAAAAGATTTTGTGGGGTGAGCCACTACTATCTGAAACACTACGTGTTAAGGCAGATGAGGTTTTAAGTTGGTTGTATCCAGCATTATGGTACCCGGATTACAAGTCTCTGTAGATCCTAAAGTGGCTAACAAAGATTTCCTATGGGAAGGGCAGCTTTGGAGAACCTCCAAAGTGGACATCGCACAAGGGGTTTGAGACAAATCTTCCACCACAGAATAGTTTTGGGTGGCCCTTGCGTTTGGGTTGTGAGAAGATTTTTTGAATGCACCTTTTGGGATGCATGTCATTGTTTCACACAAAGTATTCTCTATCTAAAGAGGAAGAGATGGGAGTTCGGCTTCTTTTCCCTTCTCAGAAGTGCTTGGTTTGTTGTAGTCATGCACTATGGTTGATATAAAAGCATCAGCCTTCATCATATACACATTCACAGATGTGGGATTGTTCGAAGATGGAGAGGGTCCTTGACTACCCCCTTCCATGCTTATAGAGGCTTGGGTTAGGTTTTTCCCATGTTGAAATGGATTGGTTAACACGACAAGTTGTTGCTGTGTCCCAAACTTTTGGGCCTCTATAAGCTGAGGACATTGGTGGGTCGAGTGGTCTTCTGCGCATAGGTTGCACAGATACCTCGCATTTCGTTTCTCAGTGGTACCCCCACCAGCATTATCAATGAGTTTCTTATCCCCCTTACCCTTCTTACATTTTTCTTTCTTTCCTTTAGGCTATTGGGTGGCCTTTGGATTTGTCGATTGCACTGTGTGTACATCCAACGTTTGGGTAGGGGGAGCATCCAAAATAGTAGTTTGGTTGGCCGCTGTGTGTTGTATAGACAATTCCTATAATTGCATCGTCAGTTGCTCAATGGGATTCGTTTGTGCTGAACCAAAAATACCATCGGCATGTGGTCCAACTCTCTATTTGGTTTTGTCAATTATTGAGCATGGAGCATCTGGAAAGATCTCGTATAATAAACTGGATTGATAATAGATTAGCTCAAGCTGTTGAGCTCTCATGATGGTGTCTTCTTCAGAAAACACTCCCAACGTCGCGACGTCTTTGGATAATTGTGGGACCAAAGACTTAAGGAACCACTCGAGAAGGAATGTTGGTGAGACTGGCACTGTTATCACTGAAATTTCGTCCGCACAGGGCGACAAGAACTCCGCATCGTCAACACAGAAAAACAGTCGTTCATGGCACAAGGATTAATTCCACAGCACAGCAAAAGGGCCAAAACTATGCAAAATGGCCAAAAAATTACAAAGCGCTATGCACCCACGGGGCACGCGCGCGTGCGTGCGCAACATCTTCGTACTTGGAGCGCATATGCGCGGCTGTGGGGTGAAAAACCCGTGCGCCTGCCAAACGGCGCATTTATGAAACTGGTCGGCCTCCCAACCACTAATGGATCAGCTCCCAAGTCGATTTGACATCAAATCTGAGCTCAATCTGTGTGGGGAGGCTGGTCAAAGACCTAATTGTGCCCTAAAGAGCCTCTTTTCACATTCAAAAGAGGTTGCATAATAACCCAATGCTTGGCTATAAAAATCCATGAA
>ML794393.1:235675-266680 GCA_009831015.1 Picea engelmannii
TTCTCCATTGTGTATCTTTGGATTTCAACAATCAGACCAGCTTATACATTGGTGATATTGGTCCATTGTCATTTGTTTTTATTTTGGTTCCTATGCTCATAGTTTCATTTAGTTTTTGTTTAATTCTTGTTAGTAGCTTTGTTTTTTTCTTTCTAACCTTTTACCATACAACTGTCATGACTAGCAGAGCCCAACTAGGCATGTAAGCACTCACTTTTTGCTCATCAAACGACGAAAAGAGTGCAAACAGGCACCTTAATTAAACTCTTCTGGCATCTCCATTCTCGGATGTGATCAGAGATATGGTTCTCTTTTGTCTGTGCAAAATTGGCCATCAATTATGTACCAGCGTCATATCTCACAGGTAATTGGAAATGGTTTAGGAAAACCATTTCCAATTTGCCGAAGGAAGAGTATCTTGAGCGGTCGAGCTCAATGTACCATTTCACGACACTCCCAATGAGAGTATGTTGAAATAATAACAACTGTATGGAGTCGTCTTTCAACGAGTTAGACGAGCACCAAAGATGGAATGTGGTCACATGATCTCCTGGATCTTCGTTACGCTTGGCCTCGAACTTTGGTATGTCTGAAGGAAACTTTGTGGATCATGATAGATAGGGTCATTCAACAACCTTGTCAAGTCTAGCAAATGCAAGGTTTCCAGGAAAGGTAGTTTGGGTTGTTGGTGATAACCATGGAAAAAGGGACCTAGAGTTTGACTGGCACCAGGTTGCCAGGAAAATTTCGGCTATTGGCCTGGGTTTTGGTAAAAACCATGGCCATGAACAACATATGGATTATACGTATGCGGAGACATCATCGGTTGATTCCCAAAATAGGACGTAGATGGTTGGGCATGCATTACATTTGGAGGACTTTGGGAAGGGTTGCCCCATGTCGATCCCATGGGGTTAGGCATAATACCTTGTCCAGGGTTCCATTGGTTGTGAAAAGAATTTACCCAGATCGACATTCCTGATGAGGGAACTGATCCCTACCAATAATTCCAAGGCCCTGATGTGGAAGAAGTTCATGGGTTTGCCCCCTATGAAGGAATAGTACCCTGCATAGGAATAGGTTGTCCGTAACTAGGATTGCCCCCAGTCGGGAAAGTATTTGACGAGAAAGCGTTGTTACCAAATGCACCGAACAAATAAATTGGTGTCGAACCTACTAGCATATTATGCAAAGGTGGTCCTTGACTCCCTGCTCCAAATAAACTATGGTGTGTAGGTGGCCCGATGGACTATTGGTGTGTGCCATTGAGCGAAGGGGACAAAGGAGGTATATGACCTCCCCCATAAGGGAATGCATTAAAAGGAGCTGAATTTCCCCCCATGTGGCCTTGCAGAGGAGTGTTAGAGCTCCCTGCCCCCAGACGTAAAGTCTGTGAAGTGGAGTAGGAAAGTACAGGACTTGTACCTAATCTAGGCATCCCATATGAGAATGGAGGGCTTGTCACACTCAGTGTGAAAGGGGTTGTGGCCGCCGCCATAGATGGGATCAGACCACTGTGTGAGGTAAAGGTGGTTGAGACCATGGTGGCTCAGACTCGCAACGATGGGTTAGGAGGTGGAAACTCTCCTGTGGTGACAACTGTAGTGGGATTTGAAGAATTCCTAGAAGGAGTGACAACATTTGTTTCCATTGCTGCGTGCGACACTGTCTGGCACTCGTAAGGGTGAATGATACGATGATGGGTGCCGAAAGATCAATGGTTGGAGTTTCATATGGACCAAGAGATTTCGCTTCAAAGTCTAAAATGGTCGTTTCCTTTGGATGTTGGTCAGGCACAATTTATTGTGACCCGATCGCTTTAAAATACCCTTGTTGGTCTAGCTTTTGCCTTAGTGGTGGCAGAGGTGGCTCCAGTGTAACCGATGATAGGCTGAGAAGCCTTCATGACCGACAGAGCTCGTGATCCTCCAATGTGTGAGAAGATCAAAGACACCCTAGGGCTTTCTATTCATTCAAAAACAAACACACACTAAAAAAGTCCCTCCAAGATAAAACAAGAAAACACTAAACTAATTGGAAGACCAGTTACAACAACCAACACTAGAGAAACTTACCGGTGCAAGTGCAACTTGAACATGAAAGCACCCTCCGGGTATACTCTGCAAAGCATGGCTCGATGTCTGTCCTAGGTACCATGGTATACCCCCGCAACCACCTGTGTATGTCTCTAAAAAGATATGCAACTAGGTTTCCATCGTGCGAACAGTCACGAGGACGGTACAATTGAAAGTCGGGTAGACCACAATGAGCAGGGTATCGAGCCCGAAACCTATCAAGAGTATTGAAGGAAAGTGGTCTGGAAGACAACTAATGACCTCGAACGGATTCGATACCCACGAAGCTCCATGGAAAATGCAATCAACAGAATCCCAAGACAAGCCCTCTATATGTGTTCTCCACTACAATTGGTACAACTTTGGAGGGTTTATCTCCGCTACCTTTCCACACGCGACCTCCTATTTATCCCTTGTGTTAGAGAGGGGTCTCGGATAACTTTCACGATACTAGACTTTGACACTCCCTAACTCAGACTCCAATGTTTGATTTTAATGGCCTTGAAGAGTTTCCTCTCCACCCTAATTCAAGGCCCTAACCCTAAACTAGTTGGTTGACCCTACAAACATAAAAAGTCTAATGAGTTTTAGATTTAGCGTTAATTTTTATGGCTTTTCTTAAGTCAAATGTTATGAAAGTGAAACTAGTGATGTTTGAAAGATGAAAGAAAAATAAATAGAAAGATGGAAATAAAAAACCTTCACTTAACTCAAATCTTAAAGAACTTTTCAAACTTAAAATGTTTTCTAAGATCTTGGAACAGAAAACTCAAAGAAGGATTTCACTCGACTATGAGCTACTTATGATCTATGTAAATCGTCAAGAACTTATGAAAGCAAAGACTTCTCCCTGGTTACTAATGCAAAACAACACTTTTTTTAACCAAACAAAGAAATAAAAGATTTTTTTTTTTATTTGAATGCTCACAAAGCAAAAAGGAAAAATATCAACAAGTCAAAACCAAGAAAACTTCTGGCCTAAACGCAGATCGCAAAGAGTCACTTTAAAAATCACACAAAAGCAATTTAAAATTGGACTCTCACACTTGTCTAAAAACCCTATAACAAAATTTTTTGAGGAGAACTTCTTAATGAAAAAGAAAGCTATTGTTGTTATCAAACCTAAGTTATTGACCGCTATGACAAAGACCCAAAAACATGAGAGGTATAACTCTTGTCAAAGGAAAGGATGACCACCTCACCTTCAACAAAAGATTTCTCCACAAGCACACTGCTGACAGTTCAACAACAAGTGTGTGCACACGAACTGTGTAAAGTCAGGGCGTGTGTACACGCGTGTTGGCCTTATACAGGCCACATGTATCTCTGAAACTATGAGACAAATGAAAGTCCAAGCAATCTAGCCCAGGCAAAGACCACTAGTACTGAGAACCAGGATCTCTTGAAGACTCAGACACTTACTTTAACAGAAAAAAGAATCCAAGGATAACTTCATAGAACAAATCAATATGAGGTGAAACTTAAGCTATAGACTGAAAACAACAAAGACTAGAAAGAGTTCCAGAAAACCCCTGAGAAGGAATATTTTTGACAGGGGAGAGGATGATTGCCTCTCTAAAAGAAATTTTCTGGAATCATACACCCTACTGACACTTCCTCAGCTAGCGTGTACACGTGGGCTGTGAGAAGATAGGATGCAGGTACATGTGTGTAGACCTTATATAGGTCGCGTGTACCTCTATGGGTCTCGAAAAAGAAAAAAAATGTAGTCAAGCAAAGAAATAGAGATAACTAGTATGGAATACTAGAATCTCTATTAGCTTAGACTTTTGCAGAAACTTAAAAAAAAAAGAATGAAACCAGTTTTTAAGAATACCCAAAAAATATTCCCAGAAACCCTAGAGATCCCCAGTATGGTCACCAATTATGTTGTGAGTGGGAAATCCCTCTACGAACTAGCACTTAGGGTTTTATCATGCATGCAGAAAAGACCCAAAGATTCCTACTTTATACTGTCATCCCAGACCTAATCCCCATTATTCTTAAGCAAATACGTAGTTAAGAGGATCAAGTGAGCATACCTTATTTTGGGCATTTGATATCGATCCTTCTTCACACTTGGTTGCTCTATGATTGCAGCTCTCCTCCCAAGGATGACCTGCATTCACACAAGACAAACAAAGAACTCCACATGCATTTGATCTACAGATTAATGGGTTGGATATTTAATCAATATGTATGCAATAAACCATGAAAACCTCATATGGTGGGACAGGAAAAGTACTTCTTTATTATTAACTTCAATAAATCAACTTACAATGATGAAGTTGACCACTGCTCCATGAACCTGGTCCTAGGATCCTCTTCAACTATCCTCCAACTTCTTTGTTGTATACTTCTCCTTTCACAAGGATGGCTAAAGGTTGGGACAAAGGGAATGCACAATCGGGTATAGTTTCTTTACTATGATTCTCCTCTTCCAAATGGGACCCCTAACCCTTCTTTTATAGGCTAGAAGAAGCTAGGTATTTGGTCTAATTTCTGGCCATGCATGGCTGAAAGGCTTAGTTAACTTACCCAAAGTTGTGTGTTCCGTCAAAAACTTTCCTTTTTTCGTGATTTTGTAGGTACACATAGGATATCTTGGGTCAACTAGCATGTACACGCATGAAGTAATGTAGTAGAGCGCATGGGCCTTTATAAAATGGGTTTTTAAGAAGAGTTTTTTAGCAGTGTTTTGGCAAAGAAGGAATCTGAGATGGTCTGATGCCAGGTAAGCATGTCTAGTGCAAACTAGGGTTATAACAAGGAGACAAAGGCCTTGATCTTGTTGTATCCCAAATAGGTTCTAAAGTGTTTGAGAGACTTTACTAAAGTGTAAGATTGGTTTTTTGTAATGGTGTAATTTCATTCTAAGTCCCTAATATTCTTGCTCATGAGGGCTATTGGTTGTTCGTCCCCTTGATCATTCTTTTCTAACAACACACCTACAATGGTATCTTTCAAACAAAAGGAGAAAATGATGAAGTATCTGGAAAATTTCGTTCTAACTAAGATAGGTGCAATAGTTATTTCCTCCTTAATACGTTCAAAAGACAACCTTCCTTCACTTTCACACTCAAAACAAGCATCCTTTTTTAGCAACTTGTTAATGGGTTTAACAATTTCAGAAAAGTTTGGGATGAACCTCCTGATGAAGTTAATCTGGACGAAAAAGGATTGCAAGGATTTATTTTCTTTAGTGAGAGGGATTTTCTTGATGGATTCAACCCTAGTAGGATCGTGATTCCATCTTTAGAAATGATGTGTCTCGGTAACTTACCCTTGTCAACACCAAAAATTAATTTCTTAGGGTTGAGAGAAATGCCATATTCCCTACGTATTCGGCAAATAGTTATTAAGTGTTGAATATGTTGTTCCATATTCTTATAAATGGTGGTTAGATTGTCTTTATATATCTCCATGAGATTTTTGATTAGATATATGAAGGCATAGTCCATAGCTCACTGGAAAGTAACCCCTGCATTGGTGATTTCAAAAGGCATTCATAAATACTTATAGGTTCCCCAAAGGTTGGTAAAACTTGTTTTGAGTTGATCATCTTCTTTCACCAAAACTTGATTATACCCTGAGAAACCATCAAGCATGGACATCATCTCTGCATCGATTACCCTTTGCAAAATATATTCCATGTTTGGTAAGGGATAATTCTCCTTAAGCGAGGCTTGGTTTAAGGTTCTGAAGTCTACACATATCCTGATTTCACCAGTTTTCTTCCTCACAATAAATGGATTAGAAACCCATGACAAATATCTAATTGGTTCAATTATTCCTGACTCAACCATATTTTGTCATTCTTTTTGTACTTGTGGAGAAACCTTTGGGTTCATTTGTTTGAGCTTATACCTAAAAGGATTTTCACTGTCAATGAGGGGAATGGTGTGTTGTATGACATCTTCCTGGAAGGATTTTAAATCTCTGTAAGACCAAGAAAACACATCCTTGAATTTTCTTGTACGCGTAGTCAATTTTTCCTTCTCGTCAGTTGTTGTTCCTTTACCAAATTTGATTAACTTCTGGGACTCTTCGGTACCAATGTTGTATTCAATAATCTCGTCAATGATTTTTTTGCAGGGTTTCCCTTTATACATATCATTTTAGTTAAAGAGGTTTTCTAAAGGAAAACTTCCTTTAGGTAGGGTCCCGTGGGCTACATCCATGATATTGATGTTTTCCTTCTCATCTAACAAGTTTGTTTGGGTTTTAGAGAATTCTCCCTCATTCTGTAGAAAGTGGATAAGTTATTTGTCCTTTTAAAAAACTTGCCAATGTTAGAAGTAATAAGGTAATGAAATTTTGAAGTTGACTTCCACCTTAAAGAAACCAATTTATTTATAAAGTTATAAGTTTGAAGTGGAAACAACAATACTATATGCTAATTGATTTTCTTCGCTAGGGATGTCTTCAATGGAAAAGTTTTCAAACCCCTTTATGTCCTCCCAAACAACATCTCTCTACTACTATAACCTTAGGTTCTTTTCAACAAACTTCCTACTGGATTGTGATACAATTAGGTTGAAGTCCCCTTTTACATGCATGTTCTTGATGTTCATATCGATGACCAAGTTGAGGCCTAGGACAAGGGCTTCGTACTCAACAATGTTACTCGTGCAGTCAAACTCAAGGCTGTATGAAAAAAAGGTGGTCTCATTATACAGAGACCTTCAGAATCTTCCTACACCTAATCCCACACTCGAATGTGCACCATCAAAATCTAATCCCCAAGACCCTTCTTTTGTTTCTTCATCTACGAAATGAGAATCCACCAAAATAAACATGTTGCCTATTATTTCTTCCAGAACCCGATGGTTTACTTTTTCATGACCCACAATATTTTCAGTTTTGGTACTGTCTAGGGGGGACACTTTCTCTTTAACTTTGTTGATCTGACACCTTGTTTTTTCTATAGGGTTTGAAAAGATTTGTTGAAATTGTTGTGAAAATTTCACTTTCGCCAACTCTGTGGCTTGTTTTTTCTCTAATTCCAAGATCTCATTCAATGGGTGAGGTGTTTTTTCTAAATATCTCTCTTTTTCTTCTTCCAAAGGGTTTATCATGAGACATACTTCCCTATCAGCTACTTTCTCTCATTCCTCTTGTAGGTAAATTATGACATCTGTGGGAAGTTCTGGTGAAACAAAGTCATCAATCTGATTAATATCAAGAGCCTTATTGGTGTCTTCTTCTTGCATGAGAGAGGTCACTAAGTTTTCTTCTATTTTACATTCTCTCTCCTAAGCTTCAAATAGAGTATTAGGACGCTCCCTAACTAGGCCCCCATATGGATCTTTCATAGTTTATACATATATCTTGAGAGTGGTAGCCTGAGGACGTCTTAACTCCTGGGGAAAACATCTTACTAGGGTGTTAAACCTATCATTGAAATCCCTTATATCTTCCCCTATTTTTCTTTTGCAGTTGTGGAGCTGATTACACAAAGATTGGTAATCTCTCTTTTTATTGAATCTTTTGGTAAAAGTTTCTTGAAATAAGTTCCAATTTGTTATTGTCCTTGGGGGAATGTTTTCAAACCAATCCTTGTCCTTCCAAACAAAAGTGTAAGAGAAGAGATACAAACTACAGAGGAAGAGGTACAAGTGATAGTCTAGTTCAGTAAGGTCCTCTCCTGAAAAGATGGACAACCATTATTTGAAGTCCTTTGGGAGTTTATAAGGGGATCTAGGGATCTTTGTAATGTCCAAAGTTTTTTGTGCCTCTTTTTCTTGCAGGATCCAGGTAATTCTTCGAAAGGTGGTTATAGGTGAAGCCAAAGTTTTGGAAATAACATGTGAGGGTGGAGGGATAGGAGAGGCAGAGGAGAAATTATGAGTGAAATGGGACTTTGGGGGACTAGGCCCTTTGGGTGGTGCTTTACAACCCCTGGAGGGTTTTTTGGTTGCATATTTGGTCACCCGACAAGATTTTTATAAAGAGATTTGTCGATAAGGTGGAAATGGATCATCCCTTGGGTGGAGTGGTCAGGAAATCTAAGGGAAATATTATGGATAGCTTACCAACGTGTCATTTAGGGTACAAAGAAGATTAAAATCTTCCCTGGAAAAGGCACCAAAATGTTATAACGCAATTTGCAGGTTGGGAAAATTTCTACATAACCTCCTAACAAGTGCTATAAATTGGGATTCCTACACCCAATGTCACCTTGATGTAGGTCCCTCACTTCAAGGGTGACTAGGTCAGTCTAGGGAGGTGATCTCAGTGACATTGGGGGAAATGAGATGGAGATGAAGGGAAGTGGTAATGAAGCCCCTAGAGATCAAGTATAAATGGAAAGTAAGGTAGGGAGATATGCCTTGCAGGTCATGTAATGGATTCCCCATAGGTATAGTGCTTCTTCGGATGATTGTACCTAACCGAGACACAAGAAAAGACATCTTACAATAGCATATGTTAGTTGGATAAGAAAGTTAAGATTTTTATCCCTAATTTGTAGGAGTAGGTAAGCATATATATCATAAAATAAGTGATACTATAATGTTCTCAATAATTTCTATAGATCAAGTAGAAAATGCAAGAGCAAAACTAGTAAATGACTAGCTAAACTCAAGGTGACAAACCAATACTCTTAGCATAAATGATATAGTTGTTGTAAACATTTGTATGAAGAAACTTATATCATCCTTATGGATATAACATTCAATGTATTACAGAAATAAAATCAGCCAATGAAATCTCCTCAAACATTGCCAAAAAGTGCGCTAGGACAAGGAGAGTAATTGTGCCAATTTTGAGCAAAAACCAATGGTTGATAAGAGAGTTATTAAAGAAAGTAAGTTAGTGTTTCTGCATCCCTAATGGCTGAAGATGAAAATTTTTAATGGAAGAAATAAGTATCCCCTAGTTGGGGATGCGCTAGTGGCAATGCGATGCCCAAGGCAAAAGGAAAACAATCCACTTTGCAAGAAGTAAAAATGATCGAAATTTACATTTTCCAATGCAATATTTTATTTCTCCAATGCAACAAATCAATGACTAGTTCCTTTACTATTGGGTTAATGCAGACACATGTATCTTAGATAAGCTATCTCCTTGGGGTTGTAATCCCTTTTACTCCCCAAGGAAATTTTCTCTAATCTAGGGTTTAATCTAAGAGGGTGTATGTCCTTATAGTTCTCTTAGCAAACCCTTAATCAATGAGATGAAGCAAATAACAATGATGAAAGCTATGGTGGGGGTGTATTCCCTTATACCTACCACCTATTTCATAGAATAAAAATACTTGAACTTGACAAAATGATATCATAATAGTATAAAACCATACCAAGATCAAGAGAAATGCCAACATAAATCACCACAAGAGATAGAAAGCATCATCCAAAGATAGTGCTAGGCCTCCTCCATCAACCATTAATAAAATAACCATAAGACCAGCGCACAAGAGATAAAATAGCTAAGCGGGGAGGAAATTTCATACCAAGCCTCTCACAAGAGGAGAGTTATGCTTGAAATGAGATATTATGATCTTTATTTATGCAAAAATTAGCTAAAATATCTTGTCCAAAAATTAAGGAGTAAAACACAAGATTAGGGGTCAACAACCCTAATATTGCTCCCTTAACACAAAAATATTAAGCAATTCACTTAAAATTTCATCTTTTGCACAAATTCCACCCTAATCTAGGATGACACCATCCCTTTAGGGGACATTTTTCCAATTTGAGGAGGTCGTTGGTGTTGGAGAAGCATGGAAGGGCCTCCCAAGGCCACGTCTCAAGAATATAGGTGATATCATCATGGTGAAAACCTTATTCTCCTCAAAAAATTGAAGTGAAAATGAGTGGCATCTCATCCCCAATCCCTATCCTCCAAAATCATGATGTCATGCTAAAAATGGGACATTTTTCCCCTCCTGGGTAAATCATTTTGGAAAGAAATGTGTGGGATATCTCATCCTAGTTATCATCAAGGCCATCCACATCATCTCTCTCTCATCTGGCTTGTGATCCCCTGGCATCCAACATGTGGGCTTGTAGCTCCATGGAAGCCCAAGCTAGGCTTGTTCTCCCAAAATTGTCCACCAGCTAGGTCATGCAAAGACAAATGAATACACCTTCCAAGGATCTCAAGGAATCACATCATGATAAGTGGATCCAATCAATATATAATCCATATAATCATGTGCATAAAATATTACTATATCAAACAATTAACAACTCAAAGACACTATGTGACTTGTCAATATTAATTATGGGAGGGTTGATGAGGTGTCCTATTGGGTAGGTATTTCCCTAGGTCAAGGACAGCCTCCAAGAGGTCCCTCTCTAAGACATTTAAAATGTATGAGTTGGATGGGGTCAAGACTTAATGGGAATAGGGCTCGTGAAATAATAGCGGTAATAATCTCTCATTCATGGGTGCCTTTGTAGAAGGTGTGTGGTACCTTCGTCTGCAATGCACTTTTTCCAAGCCCATTATTTTCCCTTTATATTTCTTTCCTTGATAATAGAATAAGGAGAGATTGAAGGTCACTTCACTGGCGTGGTGACCAGATGGTGGCAATGTCACCCACAAATCACTAATGGAAATGAGAAGGTTGACTTGTGATGAGACCCCCTTTCTCTCATCCATGCAACTGAGAGTCATTGCCCTGGTTTGGTTACCAGATAATGACAATTTCATACTAATAGATATCCATGGACGTGATAGGTCAGCTAGTGATGAGACCTCATATCCTTCAATCTACCCTTCAAGATAATTATTATATTATGGGTCCCCTTTTATTCAAATATGAGTGTTTTATTTCTTTCTTGGGTGATCCCTGGGTCAAGCATATGGAAGTTTTATATATGGATTTTATCTTTTACCCAACACCAAACCCTCTAGGCCTTTATCCCCTTCTTCCCTTAGAATGAGGGACAACCCCTTCTTGGGTCAATACACCCTAAACTCCCAAGACATAAGGAAATGGAGGGGAATAATGATGGAAAATGTTAAGTATGGTCAGGAAAGCAAGGTGGTCATATGTGAAGAAGGGAAAAAGGCATAGTGTCCAAGCACATATCATGAAATATAGAGAAAACATAAGATACAACCTAATAAAATGGCTTAGGTATTCAAATGATGCTCACCATAATACTGACTTGTACCTCATGGAGCAATGCCCACTACCTTCCAAAATCCAACTGGTATGGTGGAAGCCATTTGTAAACATGTGACCATCTGTGGTGGTGAGTGGGTTTTCCATCTTTGCAAAGGGGTATTGTTGGTCATGTAGTCTCTCGGGACTCCATATATGCAACATGAGGGCCTCAAGACATCATCTCCTTAGTTATCCACAAAATGGGGATAATGTCCAGCTCCTACTTGGGGACATGATCTCGTCGTAGAATGCATGAGAAATGCAACATCTCCTGGTAGACCTGTGCCTACCTACTTGAGGCATGGGCCTTGAAGAAGTCATGTACCACCCTGGAAATAATTTTTAAGGATATATCCATTCACTGGTAGTGGTATCCTCCTCCCTTCTATCATGGATAAGAAGAAAGAATATGGTCTGGATGCCTCCTCTATTTTGTAGGGACCTCGCCAAAGACTATCAAACTTTTGATGCATTCCTGGTTTCTCCCTTATTTTTTCCCATAGTAGAACTTGATTCCCTTTCTTGAAGTCTTTTTTTCTTTCCTTTGGATCAAAAGTTCATTTTAATTTTTTTTTATTCCTTTCCATTTGATCAAAATCAATTCTTTGAGTCTCATCCAATTCTACAAGCTTATCGATTCTCCCCTGCAATTCTTCCTTATCTGTAATGAATTCTTGGGCTATTTGTAGCACTAGAATTTGAATATTTATAGGAAAACAAGCCTCAAATCCCTACACCAACTCAAATGGATTCCTTTCGGTGGAAGCCTTGGTAGTTGTGCGATCGGCCCACAAGGCATAATTGATCTTACTATCCCAACACTTCTTGTTCTCCCCAACAGTGTTTTTCACAATGTTCATAACATTTTTGTTGTTGGATTTTTCCAATCCATTCCCTTGAGGATAATAGTTTGAAGAGTGTGATAAAACAATCCCATGCTTGGAAAAAAAATCATTAAGTGCCACTAAGTTAAAGTCTTTAGTGTTGTCGGTGGTTATCTTACCAGGGACACCAAATATAGTAACAATATTTTCCTCAAGGAATTTCATCACTATTTATTTCGTTTCTTTCTTGGTTGGCATAGCTTCCATCCATCTGGTGAAGTAATCAGTGGCATTCAAAATCCATTGATATATGTTACTAGAATTGTCTTTGAATTCATCGATGAAATCTAGTCCCCATTGCTGAAAAGGTTCTTCTACATTGTCTGGTTTAAGGGGAAGGGTAGGGAGGCACTAATTTTCAGTAAAAAATTGGCATTGATGGAAATCTCCAACATATCGATGTGTGTCAGAGAAGATAGTAGGCCAACAATACCCTCCTCTTAGAATCTTATGGGCCATGGTGTGTGCTGAAAAATGGCCTCCACAATGTCCTACATGAATTTATGTGACTAGCTTATCACCTTCTTCTTTATCAACACATGTAAGTGTTATAGTCCTAAATTTCTCTACACATGCATACCTGGCATTTGGCCCTCTTACTTGCATTTTTTGCCAAGCCATCACTAATTTGCTCTTCTAAAAAACCAATTTTTTGAAGATGTACATGCCCTGATACACTATGGTCTACGTACATACTCTTGCTGCACCACTACAACCCATGTACATATGCATGCTTCACCACTACAGCCCGCATATACTTGAAAAAGTTGCAAAAAATAAAATGTTGCAAAGAATTTGTTGAGATTATGAGCTATTGGGTAGTTTCCCAACTAATCCATCGCCTATAGCCCAACCTAATAACCATCCTTTTCCCATATAAAAGAAGGTTTTGGGGTCTCATTTTACATCTAGACATAAGAAAAATGAAACTCTTCCTGTTTCACATCCCCTCCTTGACCTAAGTAATTGCAACCCTTTTGTGAGAATTTCCCTGCATTTCCCAATTAGCCCTTCTTCCTCCGTCAGAAACCCATTCAGTTCCCAAGAAGAGATCCAAAGGTTGAGAGGAGAATCCATACAGAGGTGCACTTGGATCTTGGTGAAGAGGAGCCCAGACTAGATTCTTGGAGCAGTAGCCGACTTTGGTTGTAAAAGGTATAACCATTGAATTATCAATAAAAGAAGTACTTTTCCTGTCCCAAATCATGGCGTATTGAATGTTTTTAATGGTTTATGTTTTGATATTCTAATGTCTAACCCTTATTTGTATATGAATTGTATGCTTGTATCCCTCTATTTGTCTATCTTTGAATGTAGGCCAGCCTTGGAAGGAGGCGTGCAGTCAGAGAATCTTTCAAGCACAAGAGGATCATCATCGGACGCAGAGTAGAGGTGTAGTTACCTGATCATTCTCATCTTTTCTTTTCTTGTATAAATCTTGGACATGTTTGGGGTAGTTAGAGAAGTATTTGAATTTTAGATGGTTGTTATCTGCCTACATTCTAAATGTTATTGTAGTCTTAAGGGGGTTTTTTCCCGCTAGCAATAACATACATCACTGACTGGTAATTAGATGGTTTCTACCATTCTCAACATCAACTCATATAATTGCATGCTATAGATTTGTACCATCAGGGTTTGGTATGAAGACCTTAGGTTGGGGCTCCTTCCTTTGTAACATCCCCTCCCAAGCTACGATGGAGTATATCACTTGTATATGAGGAATTCGAGGGCACTCTCCTCAATTCTTGTTGTCTTCCTGAGATGTATATGTTGTGTCATAGATCCACATTGTATCTATTGGTGGCTATGATTATGTTCCTGACATAGATCCACATTGTATTTTTTGGTGGTTATGATTGAGCTCATGATGTATATCCACATTGTATTGTCTTGTGGCTAGAGTCTTATTTATAACATGGATCCACGGTGTATTCTTTCGTGGCCATGGTCTAGCATTTCATTTCATGGATCCAAAGTGTATTGTTTGGTGGCCATGCTCATTTTGAGTCTGAGTATGTCTACCTAGGGGATTGGTTTATATATTCTCATCCTTGGTGTTTGATTGCAGGACTTCTTTCATTTCCAAAAATCATTTTCTCTCTCCTTACGATGCCTCATATGAACATTATTGTAATGTATTTCAGCCATAAACTCCTTTCCTAAACTACCACATTAGGGTAAATAATTTACATCCTTAATTCCCACCCTACAGTCCAATGAGGATGTGATAAGAGGATTGCAGACCTAATACATATTTTACCTAGGGTTTCACACCTTTTGGAGCCTTTTTTACCCATTTTTAGGCATCCTCATAGGACATCTAACAAACAACAAGTGAGGCCCTCACTTGACACAAGTTGTGTAACCTGCGAGGTACTATCGAGTTTCTAGAATTGGGGAGTTACAAGGCGAGAGGAGAGACATGATTTGGATCTTAGTGGCTAGGACCTAGGAACTTACATCATTCAAGTTTCTAGTGGCCTCTAGAATATCTAGAAGCCTCTCACAAGCCTCTTCCAAGAGCTATATAACAAAGGAAATCCTTGGACAAGAGGAGGAAGGATTCAATAGCAAGGTTATGCTGCCAAAATATAGAACTATTCATACAAATAGTCATTGGAACTTAGCATGACCAAGGATCTATAAGGAGAAGAAAGGATGAAGGATATTGAAGGAGCCTACATCAACACCTAAGGTATGCAATTGTGATGTAAGTTTCTATTTGCAATCAATAAATCATTTGGTTTTCCCCTAAATATTTATCATTGACACATAAATGTTCAGATCTGATTCAATATATTATAGATCATATCAGATTCAAGCTAGATCTATGAATCTAATACTAGGAATACAAGTGGAATGGTATTGTTTTGTCTTTGGTGTGCAGGGACAAAGTTGTAGAAGTTGGATATGGAACTCCAGGACTGCAGTAGCTAGAAAATACTAAGGCAAACATTAAGAAAAAGGTATTCCATTATTCCATGTTCTTGTGTATTGATATTATTTCTTGTTTCTAGGATAACCATAAGAAATCTACCCCTCATGTATAGGATATCTAGGCTTATCCTAGGAAGATATGAATGATCCACTCAATGAGATCCCTGTGAGAATTTTTCCCATAACATGCATAATCCATCTATATTAACATGTACTCTTGTCAATCTCTCGATTGATATTATCTTATGTTTTTTATCCAGCCTCAACTGAATAGTTCACCAAACTATCTTCGGTTTCCCCATCATCTCCCATGCCTATATTCAAAGAACATTGACGTTCGATCCTAAATCTAAGATGACATTTTCCATGTCGTATTCTCCTATATGTGCAAAAAGTCTAAATTCTTTGTTTGTCCTCTTCATGAAAAATACTTGGCTCACTTCTTTCTGGGTGGTAGGTATTTCTCTTTCTTGTGTACATTGATCAATAATTCCACACAGTTCCTTCAACATTGTTTCATCATGCATAAACTCTAAACAACTCTTCAGAAAGTCTCTCAGATTACTTACATTTTTTACTAGCCTTTCTAGAATAGTGTAACCATAAACTAACAACATGTTGTATATTGGTGGTGTCTTTGACGTTGATGTTATCCAGTCTCATTCTACTATATCCTTCCTTTCTTGTTGATACATTTATTTTTATTTCTATGGATTGAATGATAGCATGGGATCACTTGCTTTCCTTATCCATTGTTCAAATCCCTTTCCTTTCTTCTTCACATATGGGTCAATTCCCAATCTACCTTGTGTAAAAACTGCTACTATGGGTGGATTGTCACATTCCTCAACAAGTATCATCTGCAAGTTCTGGTTCCGATTATGATAATAGTTATGGTTCCCTATCGCCTAACAACTCGCTATCAATTGAGGGAAGTATTATGTTGCATGATACAACCCTCTGCAATATGTGCATTTGATGCAAGTATTCGAGAAATCTCTTTCTAAATGTCCCAGTTTATTTCAATTATAACAAATTATTGGTCCTCTACCTCCTTGACCAAATCCTCCATGTTCTTGACCTCTACCGAATCCTTCATGTCGACCCTAGTTAAAGCCTCTCAAATTTTTGTACTATGGAACTCCTTCTTCTACTACAACATTTTCTTCTTGAATTTTGTACTCATCTGAAGTGCACTCTCTCATTAAGTAGAATGTATGAGAGTCTTTCTCATAGTTTCCTACCAATTTTCAAAAAATACAGAATAATTGTTCAGGTGTGCTCTAATACTTATGTAGTAAGGGACAAGTAGTCAGATGATGTCCCCATGTATTACATATCTCACAATACCCTACTCCTCCTACCAATGGTTTTGGTCCTCCTATGGCCATATACTACGTGAATGTTGAACGTTCTTCCTTTTGATGGCCTCATGTCTTACATGTTATACACCAAACATGTTCTTGATTTTATTTTTCCTTCATTATCTCTGATAATTGAATTCTCAACACAACCAACTATGATTGTACTTGTTCCATACATGTTCCATTTCCTATAGTATATGCTTCCATTTTCATCTCAATTTTGAGTGCTTATGGATGCGACATCACCTGACAACTACTTAATCTCTTTAATCTCTATAATATATTGTGATTCATATGTTGGCTTCTGAAATTCCTTCAACAACGCTTGTCCAATATCTTCCAAATTTCTTGATGTTCGATTGGTGTAGTTGTTTGAAACTTCATATACCATATTAGTGCACAACCTCTGAATGTCGTGGCCAACTAAGCGATCTTCATCGCCTCATCCTGGACATTCTTCTCTTTCCATATCATGTCGCATACAAACAAGTTCTTCTCAGGGTCCTCTGACCCTGTTGTGTGAAATGTATGAATTCTTAGTGTATTATCTATCCCTACTATTGTAATCAGTGTTTTATTTACCCTTGGTAATCCTAACTGACTCTGGTTCATTACGCTACTTCCACTATTCTAAGTATTTCTATGACTTCCTGTTGCTAACTCTTGAACAAGTCTTAGTTCATGATTCAATTATCGGTGCTGCACAAAAGGTCGTGGGCTTGAAACATTTTTTTATTTGAGATGGACTTCCTTCTTCTGCTACACAATAATAAGAATCCTTTTATTTCCTTTTCCATTCTCCATATGGTGTGATCTGAAGTATTGCGTAGGGGTCACTTTCCTTGAATTATGTGCGCTTCTCTTCTTTCCTAGCCAAAATCTTCTCCTTACTATATCTAAACCTTTTCGTGTAGCATAATACTTCAATCTCTCCATCTGATTCAATATCCTCTTTTCTCAGCACCCTCATTCTATTTGATCCTCACTCACCCTTCCCACTCTCAGACCATCCTCTAGTCATCCCCCAGTCCCACTATGTGTATGAATGAACCTAACAATCATAATCCATATTCATAACATTCTTTTTACACAACAACATATTTATCAAAGTAGATAATGCACTCAAATATCTTCTGTGTGGACCCTTGAAAAAGTCCCTCTCTGTGACACTGTAAGACTGGATACAATCTATTGCAAACTATGTAATATAACCCCCCAGTATAGTATTCAACCAGAATTCAATCAAACAAGAAATATTATCACTTACTATATTTGTAATATCCACAGGCCGAACCCAATTGTAAATGTAAATGAAAATGCAAATGTACATAATATGGTAAGTTTTTTGATATAATTTTGTATGCACCTTTCATGGCATAGTGCATGCATGTACTGCGCAGTAAAATGATGAAGTGTGCACATTCCAGGATACCGTGCGCAACAATTTAAGTTCGCTCAATTTTTGTGCCAGGGAGCCTTTGTGTATATGATGTGTTTTATAGGCTAGTGATCATATTATTATAAGCTAGGATGCTTATGTTTTGATTAGGCTAGAGAGCCTATATGTTAATGTCCAGTGCGCCTATTTTTTTATATGTCCCATAATTAATATAAAATACATCGTTGCGTGCAGACCGACCATGATAAAAGAGTATGGGGGACTAAACTTCACTAGTTAGGGAAAGGGAGGGATAAAAGTTAAGGAATAGGGATAATCTAGGGAGATTAAGCCAAAAAGGAATATTATATTAATACTTCTTTAAAGTATAAAGTATGGATAATTATTTTATCCTAAGTTCCAAAGTTGGGGACAAGTGGACCAAAGTATCTCCCAACATGACAAGTGTCAAGTTGGGGACATGCATACATATTGTTGGTACTTAGCTCATTTTCCATCATTCCTCCCATCATTCAGTCATCCATTCAGCCATACCATGATCTTTCACTCACACAATCAACTATCCTCCATACTTTCCTATCCTTGTATATGAACCTGTATCCACAACAATTTTTGTTTGTGTACCTAGTTAGCTTGGGAGTTGGACTAAAGAAGTGGGTTTTCAGGCCTGTGGGACATTGAAGAGGCGGGTTGTCAGGCCCGTGAGAAATTCTCTAGGTGAGAGAATTGTTGGGAATTGATTTCCAGAAGGTGATAAAATGAAACTACAAGGCTCTCAAACTTCTTGTCTGGCCTGTTGTTGAAGCCTGGAAAGGAAGTGGAGCATCCAAAGGACTGTTGAGTAGAGAAGGGGAACACTTCCTAGGGTGGGAGATGCATGTGGGGAATGAGGGACTATAGGCTGTTAGTTTGAGTAGGCACCTGTGACTGAGAATTTCCTGTATTCTATTAACCATTATCCTGGTTAGGAACCCTTTACATGGGTGGAGTTTAGTCCCAACTCGGGGGTGACCCACTGTTGAGAGTGATGAGTAATGCGGTTTAAGGCTGGGAGGTTTGTGGAAGGTCGACACACAGTTGGTGATATTGTTACCAAGATAAGTGTCAACTGTGTGATAAATTTACATGCTGCATTATTATTTACGTGTTTATTTTTATGGCTTTATCATATGTGTGGCTATAATTGTCTTTATATTTATGGGTATTGCCTATATATGATGCATGTATATTCTTATTATTATTTCAATGTGAATCCGTGCATTTACAAATGCATTTGTCCGTTTACGTTTTATATATATGTTTCTGAAAGAGTTATGTGTGTATATATTTTAATTTCATGCAGTTCAAAAAATTTATATGGTATAACTCAGTTGGATGTTGGGTATGTCATAGTATCGTATCAGAGTTAAGTAAAGTGTCAGAGTAGTGGCGCTTCCTGGCCTGCCGGTGGCTAGGGATGCTACAATATGGTATCAGAGCTTCAGTTTTCAACACTGAGCCAGGATGGGCTGAACAAGTTGAGTTGAAGCAAAATTTTCACAGAGGATAAATTTCAAAGTGGCCAAATTTCAGTTTGCAGAGCATCCATGGCAAAAAGTAACAACGATTGGGCAGAACTGGGAAAAATCCCAAATTGTTGTTCTTAAATTCAGGAGAAAATTGAGAAATTCAGCCAAGTGGTGAGATATTATTGATTTAATATATGTTCTAGAAAATTCAGGCCTAGAATGGGTCGAATTTGAAGTTATAGTGAAGCCATGACGAATGCAACGAGTTTAATGGCTAAAATACTCAATTCGTAAATTGAGTTTGGGAGAAATTCATTCAAAAAATGTCAAACCGCAACGATTTGTTGTTGTAGAGGTTGAACTAGTGTTAACGGGGTGAAATTGAACAAATTTCATTAGTTGCAGAATGTCTATGGTAAAAATTGGGGAAACATTAAACAAAAGCCCCAATTTCTATAGTGGAGTTCACGAGGAATTGGTGTGCATGTGCACGCACTAAATTTTGGCGCCAAAAAAAAAAACATTTGGCATCCTGGTACGCATGATAAATTTTGGCGCTGCGCAAAAATAATTTGGCATGTTGGTACGCACCCTAAATTTTGGTGCCGCATAGAAAAAATTTGGCATGCTGGTACACGCGCTAAATTTTGGCGCCCCGCAGAAAAATGTTGGCGTGCTGGTGCACACGCTAAATTTTGGCACCACATGGAACAATGTTGGTGTGTGGGAGCGTGCACTAAATTTTGGCACCACGCAGAAGAATGTTGGTGTGTGGGAGAACCTGAATCTGTTCAGGAAGTTGTAGAACCTGAGGCAGAAGCATATGATAGTTAAACAATACATAGAGGAGTTCTACAAGCTGAACATCAGAACTGGACAAAGAGAGAAGGATGTAGAAAAATTTTCCAGGTATATAAATGGCGTGAGGTATGAAATCCAGGATGAGATCAACATGGTGTCAGTAAGGACTATGGAGGATGCTTATTAGTTCACATTGAAGGCAGAAGAGAAGTTGGAAATAAAACAAAAACCAATGAGGCAGAGGTAGAATCCCAGCTCCAAACAAAGGCAAGGGAGTTTCCCATGACAAGGCACATAAATCCAAATATGAGGTTAAGAAACCACACAGTCACTCGGAAAGAGGAGGAAGTTCTCGAGGAAGACAAGATGGTGGAATAAGTTCTTCTAGAGGAAGAGGAAGTGGCAAAGGAGGAGAAGTGAGATGTTACACCTATGGAAAGGAAGGACATAAATCTTGGGAATGTCCCAAGAGAAATAAAGAATAAGGAGGTGAAGATCACATATCATAAGCACATAGAAGAAATATTGAAGCAGAAGGAGCAGAGAATGGAACATCTCTGATGTTGAGAAAAGTTCTCTTAAAACCAGAGGCAGAAGTTGAAAAACTAGTGCAGAGGAACAATATCTTCAGGACAACTTGCAAAACTAAAGACAGAGTATGCAAGGTGATAATCAATAGCGGGAGCACTAACAACTTAGTATCCATAGAGATGGTGGAGAAATTAGAGATGGAGACAACTACACATCCGAATCCATACAAAGTCTCATGGTTGCAGAAAGGACACCAGGTAATGGTTACTAAACAATGTTTGGATGAAATTAAGATAGGAGGATATAGAGATAAAATTCTATGTGATGTAATTCCCATGCATGTATTTCATATTTTGTTGGGAAGACCATGGCAATTTGACAGGAATTTCATTCATGATGGGAGGAAAAACACATACACCTTGGAGAATAATGGTAGGACACACATGTTGTTGCCAATAGAGGAGAAAAAAATGAAAGAGGAAGCCAGCACAAGCATACTTCTCATGAGTGGGAAGGAGCTCCTGAAAGAAGTAAAGAAAGGACATGAGATGCAGTTTGTTGTGGTGAGGAAACCTAGAGTTGTCCTTAAAAGTACTTCAATGGATGATTTACCTGAAGAAATTCGGGAATTGTTGGATAATTGTTCTGACATAGTGGTGGATGAGTTGCCTAACTCATTTCCACCCATCATAAGTTTCAGTAATCATATTGATTTGATACTAGGAGCAATTCTATTGAACAAAGAAGCATACAGACTGACACCTCGAGAGAATGAGGAGGTAAAGAATCAAGTCCAGAAACTATTAGGCAAGGGTTTTTTCAGAGAGAGATTGAGTCCATGCATAGTACCAACTATGTTGAGTCCAAAGAAAGATGGAGGATGGAGAATGTGTATAGAATCGAGAGCCATTAACAAGATCATTATCAAGTATAGGTTCCCATTGCCAAGAATGGATGATTTAATGGACTGTCTAAGTGGAGCAAATTTATTTTCTAAAATAGATTTGAAAAATGGATATCACCATATTAGAATGAGAGAAGGTGATGAGTGGAAGACAACCTTTGAGACAAATGAAGGTTTGTATGAGTGGCTTGTTATGCCATTTGGCTTAAAAAATGCCCCAAGCACTTTTATGAGGTTGATGAATGAAATATTGAAAGATTTCATTGGCAAGTTTGTGGTTGTATATCTGGATGATATATTGATCTTTATCAAGACTAAAGAGGAGAATTTGAGACACCTGACACTAGTGATGAGGAGACTACAACATGAGAAGTTGTTGATAAACCTTAAGAAGTCCTCTTTTATGAAGACAAAAATCATTTACTTGGGTTTTGTGATCTCTTCAAATGAACTAAAGATGAATCCAGAAAAGGTGAGAACAATCAAAGAATGGTTGTCACCAAGAATCATGTTTGAAGTAAGAAGCTTCCATGGATTAGCAAGTTTCTATAGGAAATTCATCAGAAATTTTAGTGGAATTTGTGAACCAATGATAGATATAGTGAAGAAGAAGCACAAGTCCTTTAAATGGATAGAGGAGGCCGAGAGGAGATTCAAATTACTAAAGGAGAAAATAACAGAACGACCAATTCTGGTCTTACCAAATTTTGAAAAGACATTTCAGGTGAGATGCAATGCAAGTGGAGTTGCAATTGGAATGGTTTTGAGACAGGATAATAGGCATGTTGCCTATTTCAGTGAAAATTTGAATGATACTAAGAGAAAATACTCCACATATGATAAGGAATTTTATTCCATAATTCAAGCCCTGAAGAAGTGGAGACACTACCTTATCCCATGGGAATTTGTCTTATACAGTGATAACCAGGCCTTACAATTCATAAACAAATAGGAAAAATTGAATCAGAAGCATGCAAAGTGGATTGAGTTTATGCATAATTTTACTTTTGTCATAAAACATATTGTTGGGAATGCTAACAAAGTTGTTGATGCATTGAGTAGGAAATGTTTGATTCTACAGGAGTTCCAGGTGAAGACTTTGGGGTTTGAACACCTAAAAGATATGTATTGTGATGATGAAAATTTCAAGGAAGAGCATGTGAAAACCCTATGCTGAGAGACAAGATCCAGTGGGACAAGTACATGATTCAAGAGGGATTGTTGTTCAAGGGAAATCAATTGTGCATACCAAAATGCTTAATGAGGGGTAACCTTTTGAAGGAAAAGCATAGTGGAGGATTGGATGGACATTTCGACCATGATAAAACATTTGCACAGTTGAGAAGTTCATACTATATGCCAGGTATGAGGACATAAGTGATAAAATTTGTGAACATATGTAGAATCTTCCAGCATGCAAAAGGGAAAAGACAAAACACTGGATTGTATCAACCATTGTCAATACCAGAGAGGCCTTGGGATGCAATAAGCATGGATTTTGTGTTGGGACTACCAAAAACACAAAGAGGATGTGATTCCATATTTGTGGTGGTGGATAGATTTTCGAAGATGACACACTTTATCCCATGCCAAAAGACCAGTGATGCAACCCATGTTGCAAATCTATTTTTCAAGGAAGTTGTGAGACTTCACGGCCTACCCCGGAGCATTATCTCAGACAGAGACACAAAATTTGTTGGTCATTTTTGGAGAAAACTGTGGAAGAAGTTAGGGAAGGATTTGTCCTTAAGCTCATCTTATCGCCCTCAGAAAGATGGACACACTGAGGTGGTAAACAAAATTTTGGGAAACTTGTTGTGGTCACTGAACATCATAATCAGTAGGATCATATTCTTCCACAAGAAGAATTTTCATACAACAACTCACCAAACAGAAGCACTGGAAAGATACCATTCCAAATAATTTATGGAATGCAACCCATAGGAGTATCTAAGTTAAGAAACTTGGAACAAAGTGAGATCAGAAGCACTGGAGCATAAGAATTTGCTACAAAAATGTATAAACGCCATAGCCAGATCACAGGACAAATGCATAACTCTAGCCAAGAATACAAGAGCAGAGTTGATCAACATCGTAGAGAGCTTCAATTTGAAGTAGGAGATCAGGTTCTGACACATCTCAGAAAGGAAAGGTTCCCTAGGGGAACATATAACAAATTAAAAATGAAGAAGATAGGACTATGTAAGATCTTAAGGAAATTTGATGCAAATGCTTATGAGATTGAGTTACCAGATGATGTGGGCATATCACCCATATTCAAAGTTTTAGACATGTATCCTTATAGGAAAGATGACACAGAGGGAGCAGAAAATCAAGAGAAGGTTCAGTGGGAGAAACAAATGCCTATAGCAGAAAAACCACAGATGGAGAAGATCATTGATCAGTGAATTGGTAAGAATATTAGGAGGAAAATTGTAACATCCCTAAAAATAAATTACTTTTAAGTATGAAATTGCTTAGGAAATTAATTTCTTTTTTCGGTAAATTCGAAATTGGAAAATTATTTCCATTTATGGCAATTCCGAATTTTGAATTTAGTTAATTGTATTTGATGATTATGACTTTTGGGCAAAGATATGATTTGACCCAACGAACTATTTGACTATGACACTTGTATGAAACACATATTTTTATATTTATTGTTGATGGACAAATGGAATAGCCAGGTTAAAATCAATTGACCATGACTCCATGAGAGGGGAACATGTTGGAACTACCTCAGGACTGAATGTGACAAGTGACAAATCAAGATTTTGGCCATTGGCAGCCCCTGAAAATTAGGGATTTGGAAAGCTGCGAAAATTCCCAAGCGGAAAAAGACCTAGGCACAATTTATTTTGGATATATATAACATATGGGAGGAGGCAGGACGTTGCCTAGTATGTTGGGGGAAATACTAATATCTTGTTATTATGAACACTATTTTTCTGAGTATGAGGCAAGGATAAGTTTTCTGAGAACTGAAGAAGGACTATAGCTAAGGAGGAGTTATGGAGTTCGCCCTCATGGATTCATGGTCGAGCTAGGGGGTGAAAGGAGCAAGTAGAATTGGTTGTTCCATTCTAAGTTTTGGAGGAACATAGTTGTTCCATTTGTTGTTCGACAAACTTGCTCAGATATGTTCATCTACTCTTTTTTCTGGTTATATGTTTCTTGATTTAAATGGCTGATAGAATATATCTATATAATTTTGGGTGAATTATTTCTGTTGATTAACTTTCTAAACATAAGTTGTTTTGATTTAATGACTGAAAGAGTATATCTATTTTAATTTTGTATGATTTATTCTATGTATTAAATTATGAATCGATGGAAACAATTGTAGGATAAATCCTTACGAATTTAATTTTACGCGTCAAATAAACTTCCTGTGTATCTTAACTATGAATAGAATCAGAATTATGTAAACACACTAGGAATGCATCTAGTTCAACCAAAACCAGTCCGATTCTACTTCTGACAGTACAATGTTTTTGTTTATATATGTATAAGAAATCAATGGAATAAATCGTTTAATATATAAATTGCTAAATAAAATGCTGAAAAGTACTTAAGAATTAAAATTGTATATGCATACACATATTACTATAAGGAATTACGCAGAGCCATATCACTAGAATATCTAACTGTATTCCTATCAAAATCAGACTTGTTATAATATCTATGTATGATAAGAATAATATCCTACATATATATATATATATATATATATATATATATATATATAGAGACACACACACACACACACACACTTAAAATCTATGCAGAGGATTTTATAATTTGTTTAAATATCTAAGGATTCATACAATAGGAGTCTCGATGATGATATAGGAAGGTAATTATATATTTTCCTTTTATGTCAATAGATTAAGCTTGCCCAGTTCAAAACATTTACAGAACAAAGTTCTTTTCTTATTTGAGTAGCGTAGAAACGAAAAACTTAGTGAGCTTAAAAAAGCCATAAATTTCTGAAACACACAAGTATAAATACATATACACACAGTTGTAGATTGCAAATGCATGGCCACAGGAGTTAACTAAAGATTGTCCAATTCGGATAAAGAACACATAAGTATCAATAGAATTTTAGTAACGAATTCATATACTATCAAAATAAAGTCATGAGTGATACATTGAAACAAGTAGCCACAGTCCCAGTCCCCTTTCATTATTATAGAAAGGAGAAATTTGTAATTTAAATAGTTATAAATATGTCCCAGAGTCGAATTGATACTCAAAGGAAAAAGTCTTCAGCCCTACATAACAATTTTTGAATACACAATTAACCCGCTATTACGGGGTCTGGTGTAAAATGCCATGACGAATGTATTCGAGGATAAGGTCATTCCTTTCGACAAAACCTGGATGGGAAATTTCATGAAGATGTTGTGAAATGGAACCTGAATACCTTTTGCACCCGAAGTTGTCCTCGAAATCCTGAGACTTTGAATTTCACGCAGACCTACAAGAAAACAAAGAAAGGTTAATTAATAACATATTAAAGTGAATAACAATTCAATGAAAAAATGTATAATAATTATAAGGGTAAATGATTATGAAAGAATCAACTTATTTAAATACACAGACGAAACTTAGCTTCGAATTGATATCTGTCATCCTATCTGTGCCATTGATGAATTCATCCACAAACCAAAGGGGAGAAAGGGACCGAGTTTGGTCTGATGGGTACTCTCGCAGCAAATAGGGGGTCAAATCATTAGATCTCGGTAACAAATTCTTTAAACATGAATGACAGTATTAAAATAAAGAAAACTATTTTTTCAACCAGATTTTGATTCAAGAACGCATAAGCTTCATAAGAATCATACGAAGTTAATCACGAATGTCTTCACGAGAATTGTGTTTTCACAACCTTAATAATATAGAAATCTCAGATCCCTAACCAAAGGTAAAAATAGTACAAAATGAAATTTTGGACAATGCTTCGAATAGAGAATAAACAAAAGTAACATAAGAGTTATGAAATTATGGAAAATGCTTCGAAAAGAGAATAAACGAAAATCATTTAAGAGTTATGAAGTTCTATACAATATTATGCAGTAGAAACTCATAGCTGGTACCTATACATGGATGGGTATGTTTAGGGTAAACAGAGGAATTCTAAGTTGAAGCCCAAAACCTTGTACATCAATAAGAAACTCTCTCACCACGGTTACAGGAATGTGGTCACAACTGCATGACTTAAAAATCCGAGTGTCTATGGTCTACACAGTAATAAAGGGGTCGATACTCATAGACTTACCACTAAAATGAATAGAAATACAAGGGAGGAGGATAGACTAAGTCTCTCCTATAGCGATCATGGTAAGGGGAATTCCAGTCAAATATTAACAATGATAGTCGAGGTATAGTCCCGGCGGAAATCCCATGAAAGGGTTTGGGTCTAGCCAGAGAACCCTGGATAGACCGCCTATGTAGAAACCTCCATAACTAAATGGTTTCTTAGGGTGAAATGGTTATCCCATGGGAAACTAAAGACACAACCCTTATCACTGAAACTTACGAATTCATCCACAACTGAAGGAAATATTTCACAAATTCAAAACTATGAAGGGGAAAGTCGTTTCTAGAAATCTGTAAGGAATAACAATTAAAGAGATGACCGAAACCTCCCTACTCGTTCCAAATAGCATGAGAGCGTCACAAAATTACTAGGAAAGTCGGGTAGTTTCTTCATTTTCACCAGATAGGGACCTTCAAAACATCGACTACCCTCGTCGAGGAGAAACAGAGAGTAAAATTTCTGAAGCATCAGGCAGAAGACTCACAATAGACCTGTAACCTTTACCACACAGAGTTATAGTGGATGTAAAAAGACCCCATCCGGCCATGTGATGGAGCAGAGGTGGAAAAATTTCATTGGATATCGGGATTAGTGGTTGCCTTGGAATTTAATATGACCGGGTCTCCATTAATGGACTGGATAGAGGTTCTTTAAATCCTGACTGATAGAAAAACCCTTCGACTTCATATCAATTTAATGCGAGAGAGGACGATTCATTTAAGGCACTGTACACTGGTGACTGGATTATCACACCTAGTTCATCGTGCAGTTATGGCAAGCCTTATAGTTTGTTATCAGTAGGTTTTGTTTCTAAAGGATTCCTTTATGTTAAGGATGAGCGGGAGTTAATTACAAACCACTGCTTGCAAGACTTTGGTTCAGCTAGTTAAAGTAACACATGATTACCATCATGTTAGCCCTTTATTCCTTTCACGTATGGTTACATGTTGCGACCCTTAATTCTTAAACCTTATCAATTGCGTAGGTAAGTTAATTCGTATTGCGGACTATGGTCCATTCATGTGCGCTATGAATAGGGGTCGGGGTTTAGAAATGAGTATAGGACTAAGGATCCTAAATACGAAACAAATACATATATGATAGTATTATGTACTAGTAAGATGGAAGGTGTTTGAAGGCCAAAATTTAAAAATGTGAGAGATGTTCTTAATAGATATGTAGAAGTTAATAATGACAGTAGTTAACCACCTACATTAACTATAAACCTTCTAGAATGATTTATTTAAAGAAAAGGAGATTTAATGTTCCTCAAAAGTTTTTTATGGGTAATTTGGGGTACACTACATATGGTATCAAAGCAAAGATTACAACACTTGGACCTTAAATAGGGCCAAAAACATTGCTTAGCACATATTTTCCTGTTTATGTAAAACTAACAAAACAATTTTTGTTACAAACATAAAACACTTTATTTCTATTGTAATCATGGTAGCCTAGAACAAAGAAGAAATCAGACTCAAGGAAAATCTTGAACAAAGGCCTCCTAAAGATCAGAGGAAGAACAGTGATGGAATTTCACCTATCGAAGTTCTGGAAACTATGAGAAATCTCATTTTGGAGCTGCAAATTTTCAAAGCAGACAAGAAACTGAAAAAGGCACAACAGGAAATAAATGAAGTTCTGCTACAAAGTATAGTGACAAAGAAGATCCCAAAGGACGATAACCAGGAATAAGAGGACAGTAAAAGGGCCTCCAAGAATTCTGGTCCTAAAGTAGAAAAAGGGGACAACTGATCCTAAGGTACACCTTAGGCTGAAGATAGAACAAAAACAGGGAGAAAAAATAAATTGGTAGACCACCTTGAGGGAGAGTTTAAGAAAATCAAACCATCTACCTTTGACGAGGAATCTAGAACGGGGGAGGAAGATGAAGTATGGTTATTAGACATAAAGACGTATTTACAGATATACAACTATTCCAGCAATATGAAGGTCAGAATGGCCATCTATAATTTGAAAGGAAAGGCTAGCATTTGGTGGCAAGACCTGAAGTTGGCTAAAGGCCTAAAGGAAAAATAGATAGAATGGTCGGATTTTAAGAAGTACTTTAAGAAACAATACCTATCTGAAAGTTACTATGAAATAAAAACCAAAGAATTTTATGAGTTACGACTCGGTAAAATGACTATTGATGATCTGATAAACAAATTCCTGGAATTACTAAGGTTCGTGCCTTATATCCGGGAGGACAATGTGAAAATACAGCGGTTCCTAAGTTGTTTACCACAGTACTATACAAACAAAATCAAATTTGATAATCCCAAGTGCTTGAGCGAAGTTTTCAGGAGAGCCTGAATGTGTTACAACCAATACAAACAACGGTCAAAATTTCCCAAGGCATGGAAATAGAAGAAACAAGACTGAATGAATCAGCGGAAGAAGGGATATCTGTGAGCCCATTTTCAAAACGTAGAAAAGAGTTTTCCAAGAAAATATTTTCACTCCAACAACCAAAACACCCAAAGAGGTGGTAAACCAGTTAATCTGGGAACAAAGAAGTTTGGGGAGAACCCCCACGAACCGTTAAAATAATGGGAATGTGGAGAACCTCACCTAAGGAGGAACTGCCCACGTTTGACTTCGGCAACCAGGACTATGGTTCACAACCTACAGGAAGCCTCTACAGTGGGAGATGTGGGAAGAAGCTTACATCGAATCAACACAGTTGTGGATGGCCAACAAGCTAACCACCAATCCACTGTAGTGGAAATTTAAAGTAAAATTAACAATACTCATATTTATTTGTTAATTGATCCGGGATCTATGTTGAATTATATCGCTCATAGTGTAGTGGATTCAAATAAACTTAAGAAAACAAGACATGCAAAATATTTGCCAGTACAACTAGCAAAAAGAACAAAAAGAAAAGTATCTGATTTTATTTCTGATTGTGAGTTCAGTTTATGGGGTCAAAACACAAAGACAAATATGAACATTCTACCGTTAGGGTCTTATGATAGAATTATCGGAATGGATTGGTTAGAAAGGCGTAGAAGTTTTAGATTTTTATGAAAAATCACTCAAATATAAAGACAAAAAAGACACCATTAGGAATGTTCAAGGTATACAAAAACCAATCTCAGATAGACATATTTCAGCAATACAATTTAAGAAATGCATAAGAAAGGTTTGTCATATTTATGCCATCCAAGTGACAAATCTATTGGAAAAAGAAAATAAACCTAGCTTGGAGGATTTTGTCGTCTGTCATGATTTCAGAGATGTGTTTGTTGATGAGATACATGAATTACCCCCAAGGAGAGAGATAGACTTTTTCAATCGACCTACTACATGGTTTAGCCCCTATATCTAAAGCACCCTACCAAATGAGTTTACTGAAATTAACGGAATTAAAAAATCAGCTACAAGAATTGTTGGACAAAGAATATATCAGACCAAGTGTCTCACCCTGGGGAGCACCAGTTCTTTTTGTTAAAAAGAAGGATGTAACTCTAAGGTTGTGCATCGATTATAGACAATTAAACAAAATGTTTGTTAAGAACAAGTACCCCTTACCTAGGATAAATGATCTATTTGATCAAGTAGGTGGGACACATATTCTTTCTAAATTGGATTTATTATCTGGTTATCACCAGGTTAGGATAAAAGATTAGGACATAAGTAAAACAACATTCAAAATGAGATATGGACACTACTAATTTGTTGTTATACTATTTGGTCTCACTAACACGCCAACCACTTTTATGTGTTTAATGAACAACATTTTCAATCAGTACTTGGACAAATTTATTTTGGTGTTTATTGACAATATCATAGTATACTCTAAAACAGAAGAAGAACATGAAGAACACATAAGGATAGTTCTACAAACTTTAAGAAAACACAAACTGTATGGTACATTCGATAAGTGTGACTTTTATCAGAAGAAAATACAGTACCTAGGACATGTAATGTTAAGAACCAAATATCAATATAGCATAGAAAATCCTCAGAAAAAGTACTCAACGCTTTGAAAAAGAGAGAATTTCATATAATAAGCCTCTTTGAGGGGGCAACCTCCTTTTACCCCAATTAAATGTTCAAGTACAAGATGATTCAAAATGAAAATGTCTCCTTGGTATATATAGGAGACTAGGAGGTATAATTACAACTAATGGCCTAAAGCCGACATAA
>ML794393.1:275687-302247 GCA_009831015.1 Picea engelmannii
GTGCAGAGGGTTTTAGAATTTGTCTAAATATCTAAGGATTCATACAATAGGAGTCTCAACGATGATATAGGAAGGTAATTATATATTTTCCTTTTATGTCAATAGTTTAAGCTTGCCCAATTCAAAACATTTCTAGAACAAAGTTCTTTTCTGATTTGAGTAGCATAGAAACGGAAAACTCAGTGAACTTTAAAAAGGCATAAATTTTAGAAACAAACAAGTATAAATACATATACACATAGTTGTAGATTGTAGATGCACGGCCACAGGGGTTAACTAAAGACTATCCAATTCAGATAAAGAACACAGAAGTATCAATAGAATTTCATTAACAAATTGATATACTATCAAAATCAAGTCTTGAGTGATACATTGAAACAAGTAGCCACAGTCTCATTCCCATTTAATTATTCCAGGAAGGAGAAATTGGTAATTTAAATAGTTATAAATATGTCCCAGAGTCGAATCGATACTCAAAGGAAAAATTCTTGAACCCTACATAACAAGTTTTGAATACACAATTAACCTGCTATTATGAGGTCTAGTGTAAAATGTCGCAATGATTGTATTCTAGGATAACATCGTTCCTTTCAACAAAACCTGGATGGGAAATTTCAAGAAGACGCTATGATATGGAACCCGAATACCTTTTGCAACTGATGCTGTCCTTGAAATCCCAAGACTTTGATTTTTGTGTAGACCTGCAAGAAAACCAAGAAAGATTTATTAATAAGATATTAAAGTGAATAACGATTCAGTGTCGAAACGTAATATAATTATCAGGGTAAATGATTATAAAATAATCAACTTAGATGAATACACAGACAAAACTTAGTTGTTAATTGAGATCTTTTTTCCTATTCGTGTCGTTGATGAAGTCATCCACATACCAAAGGAGAGAAGGGGACAAAGGTTGGTCTGATGGGCACCCTTGTAGCAAAAACGGGGTCCCATCATTAGATCTCAGTAACAAATTCTTTAAACAAGAATGACAGTATTAAAATAAAGAAAACTATTTTTTTAGCCAGAGTTTGATTCAAGAACGCATAAGCTTCATAAGAATCATATGAAGTCAATCATGAATTTCACCACGAGAATTGTGTTTTCACAACCTTAATAATATATAAATATTGGATCCCTAACTAAAGATAAAATGAGTACAAAATGAAATTCTAGACAATGCTCCGAACAGAGAATAAACGAAATTAACATAAGAGTTATGAAATTTTAGACAATGCTCTGAACAGAGAATAAATGAAATTCATTTAAGAGTTATGAAGTTATGGACAATACTATGCAGTAGAAACTCAAAGCTGGTACCTATACACAGACAAGTACGTTTAGGGTAAATGAAGGAATTCTTAGTTGAAGACCAAAACCATGTACATCAATAATAAACTCTCTCACCACGGTTACATGAATGTGGTCACAACTGCACGAATTAAAAACCCGAGTGTCTCTGGTCTACACAGTAAGCATAGGGTCAATACTCATAGACTTAACACTAAAAAAAATAGAAATACAAGGGAGGAGGATATATTAATGCTCTCCTATAACGAGCATGGTAAGGGGTAGTCTAGTCAAAGATTAACAATGAGAGTCAAGGTATAGTCCCGACAAAAATCCCATGAAATGGTTTTGGTATGGACATATAACCTTGGACAGACCGTCTGTGTAGAAACCTCCACAATTAAATGGTTTCTTAGGGTGAAATGGTTATCCCATGGGAAACTAAAGACACAACCTTTATCACTGAAACTTACAAATTCATCCATGACTGAAGGAAATATTTTACAGATTCAAAACTATGAAGGGGAAAGTCATTTCTATAAATCTGTAAGGAATAACAATCACAGAGATGACCAAAACCCTCCCAACTTTTACCACTCGTTCCAAATAGCATGAGAGTGTCACAAAATTACCAGGAAAGTCGGGTAGTTTTTGCATTTTCACTGGATAGGGACCTTTAGAACGTTGACCACCCTCGTCGAGGAGAAATGCAGAGTAAAATTTCTGAAGCATCGAGTAGAAGACTCACAATAGACTTGTAACCTTTACCATGTAGAGTTATAGTGGATGTACGAAGACCCCATCCGGCCATGTGATGGAGCAGAGGTGGGAAAATCACATTGGATACGGGGATTAGTGGTGTCCTTGGGATTTCATCTCACCAGGTCTCCATTAATAGACTAGACAGAGGTTCTTTAACTCCCGACTGACAGAAAAACCCTCTGACTTCATATCGAGTTAATGAGAGAGAGAACTATTCCTTTAAGGCACTGTACATTGGTGACTGGATTATCACACCTAGTTTATCATGCCATTAAGGCGAGCCTTATAGTTCGTTATCAGTGTTGAAAAGTCAACAAGAAACATGTGTCTAATTTATTTTTCCCTTAAATAAATTAGACAATAAATATGAATCTATTATTTCAATTCACAACTGATAGCCAAACTGTCCCTTTCACCTGTTATCTCAACTGGGTCTCCACTAGATCTGACATGCATGTAGTTAACCATGGCGAATCTTTAGTTGCATGTGAGTTCATTGATTAACTGAACTCTCACTAGTGCATGTTTAGTTACAACTAGTACAACTGATATTAACTCACTTAACTACACTTATGATTCTGTTACAAATCCAACTCACTCAGTTATGAATGAAATAATAGATTCATATTTATTATCTAATTTATTTAAGGGAAAATTAAATTAGAAACATGTTTCTTGTTGACTTTTCAACACTCCCTCTCAACAAGAAAGGGATTATCCTTCACCCCAATCCTGTCTCTATCATATTTGAATTTTCTCCTGGAGAGCGCCTTCGTCAAAATGTTTGCATCCTGATCTTCCGTAGGAATGTATTGAAGCAACATGATCTTCCGCTACACACAATATCTGAGATGATGATACCAGATATCTATATTCTTAGATATGTCATGAAACACAGGATTAATTGAGAGTTTAATGCAACTCTGATTATCACAATAAATCACTGTCGGATCTAAATGAGAACCAAACAAACCAACCAAGATCTTCCTCATCTAGATAGCCTCACATGTAGCTTGGCTCGCTGCTATGTATTCCACTTCCGCTGAACTAAGTGCCACATATATCTATTTCCTGTTGTACCAAGAAATAGTTGTAGATCCGATAATAAAGATCCCCCCTGATGTGCTCTTTCTGTCCGTTGGGTTGCCTACCCAATTTGCATCCATGAAGCCATGCAACTTCACCTCATTCATCTATCTGTACCATAATCCATACTTAGATGTGCCCTTCAGATATCTCAGGAAATGCTTACCTGCCTTCCAAAAGAGTTTGGTAGGCTTAACCATCGCTTGACTTAGTTGGTTAACCACATAGAAAATGTCCGGTCTCATGTTCACTAAGTACATTAGCGAACCCACTAACTGTCGATAGATAGTAGCATCCACTACCTCTCCAGAAGTAGCATCCTCTTTCCTCCAGTTTCCTGGAAGAGGAGTATCCATGGGTTTGCAACCCTCCATGTGAAACTTACCCAGTATCTCCCTTGCATACTTTCCTTGAGACACAAAAAGTTCACCATCTCACTACCATATTTCCAAACCAAGGAAATAATGAAGAAGGCCCAAATCCTTCATCTCAAACTCCTTTGCAAGGTCCTCCTTGCATGAGTGTGTTAGCTGCTCATCACCAGTCAATATTAAATCATCAACATAAAGTGAAATGATTAAAATCTTACCCTCCACCACAATTTGGTATAGGTTTGCATCTGCTTCACTTTTGGTGAAGCCCAATCTAGTGAAATAGCTGTCTATCCAAGTGTACCAAGCACGGGGTGCTTGCTTCAGCCCATACAATGCTCTCTTGAGTCTACACACATGCGACTCTCTATCAAAGGTCTCAAAACCTTTTGGCTATTCAATGTACACGTCTTCCTCAATGATCCCATTGAGGAACACAGTTTTTACATCCATCTGATGAATGCACCAACCCATCTACGCTGAGAGTGCAAGGATGGATCTTATGGAAGAGTACCTTGCGATAGGTGCAAAGGTCTCATCATAATCTATCCCCTCGATCTGTGAGAATCCCTGGGCCACAAACCTGGCCTTGTATTTCTCCACACTCCCATCAACATATTGCTTTACCTTGTAGATCCATCTCGAACCTACCACTGATTTATCAATCGGTCTTGGGACAATTTCCCATGCACTGTTTTTGACAATGGAGTCATACTCCTCTACCATAGGATCAACCCAAGTGGGGTCCTGCACTACTTCCTGAAAGGAATATGGTTCAGTCATAATACATTTTCTAATGAGAGCCATGTATCCAACAAATCGATCAGGAGACTGTCTATGTCTGTGCTGTGAAGTAGGGGCTCCTACATTCTGTGCAACATCTAGTCTCAATCTGTCAGCTTTCGTGGTGTGCTTTCTGCTATTTTTGATGGATGGCTCTGCTTGAGTGGTTTCCTCCACTCCATGAACCTCCTCATGTGGCTGGTCCACATCTTGAGACTCATCTTTGGGAACCAACAATTCCTCTTCTGCATGCAAGTCTAGCTCCCTCTCAAGCGACAACCGCATGGCTTTTCCCTCATCGAATTTTATATCCTGTCACATAACAGTCATATTACTATTTGGAAAATACACATGATAATTATGGGGTGTTTCTGTGTACCCCAAAAATATCCCAACTTCAGCAGTCAGTTCCAACTTCTTCCTGGCATCCTTGGTCACATGCACATAAACAGATGAGCCAAAAATTTTAAAATGAGAAATATCAGGTTTATTACCAGTAAAATCTTCTTCATATGTACTCATGCCAAGTACTCTATGAGGACAATGTTTCTACACATAAACCACAGTATTGAATGCTCCTGCCCACAAATGCATTGGTAGGCCCTGATCATGCAACATCACTCATGTTGCACCCACGATCGTTTTGTTCTTTCTCTCCACGACCCCATTTTGTTGTGGGTTATGAGGCACTATGATTTATCTTCGAATTCCTTCTCTGCTGCAGAAGTCTTTGAATTCATTAGAGATGTATTCTCCACCATTATCACTCCTTAGAGCTTTCACTTGCTTCCCCGACTCTTTCTCCACAAATGCTTTAAACTCACAGAACTTTGAGAATGTTTGATCCTTCTTCTGCATGAAGAATATCCATCATTTATGAGAAAATTCATCAATAAAAATAACATAATACCTATGTTTTTCTATTGAAGCAACTGAGAATGGTCCACACACATCTGTGTGAATTCTCTCCAGGATCATCGAAGCATGGTTGTCCTTTTCATGAAAGGTGGACTTTACATACTTCCCTAGGGTGCACCCCTTGCACTGATATAACTAAGAAAGTGTTCCCCTTAGAAGTCTAGTAGATATTTGTTGCATGATCTTCAAGGCTCCATGATGAAGATGGCCTAATCTCCTGTGCCAAAATTCGCCTTCATTTTGGCTCACCACTTTTTCTGCCTTTCCTATCATGGCATTACAGCCATCTACCTCCATCATGTAGAGATTCTTAACTCGAATCCCTATCTTCTTGACTTGACCTGTTGCTTTATGTCGCAGGTAGGCTTTACCACTACTAAAAAAAACATCATAGCCTCTGTCCTCCAACATTACGACTCAGACCAAGTTTTTCTTTAGACCTAGATCATGCATAACATTTTTCAATTGAAATGGTTTACCTAACTCCCTCTGAACGGTAATGGTACCAATACCAGTTGCATTGTATCATCCATCATTGCACATATCTATATGCATTCTAAGATCTTTCTCCTCCAAGTCAATGAAAGAATCTTTATCTCCCTTCATGTGGAAGGAAGCGCCACTATCTAAATACCACATCGATCCCGATGCACTTGAATCCATGCATGCGATCAAAGAGAAGTCAAGCTCAAATTGTGAGACAAGAGACTCACCAGTTGCAGATCCAACAATCATCTTGTTCTTCTTCTTCTGTGGACAGTTAGTAGCGAGATGGCCATGTTCATGACAGTGAAAACACTTCACTTTGGACAAATCCAACTTCTTGACTTTAGACTCAGATTTTGGATGGAATTTATTCCTTTTCCCTTTCCTTTCCATGGATTTCAAAGAACAATCCTCTTCATCATCATGCTTTGATGAAGATCCATCTCTGGTATTCCACCTGAACTCCTCTTGCACTAGATCCGACCATAGTCGTTCCCAATCCAACAATGTTTCCCTTCCATTGACAGAGTCTTGATATCTGTTCCAACTCTTAGGAATCCCTAGGAGCGCCAAGATCATCAAATCATCAACAATGAATGTTATTCCCACACTTCCAAGCTCATCCCAACATTGGACAAACTTCGTGAGATATTTTGGAATGGTGTCGCCTTTCTCCATCTTGATCTTCCAAAGTTTATCTTTGAGCGCCAATTTCCTATGGTTGCTACTGTTTTGGAAGAGATCTGTCAAAACCTTCCACATTGCATATGGTTTGGTTTTCCCATGGAGACTTGAGACAATGTGGTCTTGTACTCCCTTCAACAAAATCCTCCTCGCCTTTGCTACTTTCTTTTGACATGCATCAAGATTTGCAGTGTCTGTCGCATCCATCTTAGGAACATCGTTGTCAATGTAACCCTTCAAGCCATTGTCTTCGAGTACTGCCTCCATCCTGTCCTTCCAAGAAATGTAGTTAGAGCTACCCTCGAGTGCATACTCCAACCTCAAGCCATTGAAAGAAATTTTTGATCTTGAATCAAGTGTTGTACTAAGAAAATCTTGCAAATGCGATTGTTATCCAACCCAAAACTCAACTCCTGCAATCCCTCTTCCTTGGGAGGTTCGCACCCCACCTGAGAGTATCCTGAGGGAAGTTCGCACCCTGCTTGTGTGTAGCCTACGAACTTGCCTGGGAAGTTCACACCCTGCTTCATTGTAGGGTGAGGGAAGTTCGCACCCTGCTTCACTGTCGCTTGCGAGAATGCCAATGAATTTCGCACCCTGCCTTTGTCTAGGGTGTGAGAATTACTATTCCTAAAAATGATGGTAGTTTTTAGTACTAGGGTTCGCACCCTGCTAGAGACGGGACCTGCGAACAAAAAACAATGTTCGCACCTAACATCCGTAGCTCCGTGGCCTCCGTGGCTCTGATACCATGTAGAAACTTCAATACAAATTAATTATTTCCTGCAATTCTCCTGATCTAACAATTTACACCACTGTTAAATACAAAATCAATTCTACTATTATTCTTGCGGAAAATTATTAGATCAAGAGAATCACAGGAAATACTTAATTTGTATTGAAATTTCTACAATCAGTAGGTTTCATTTTTGAAGGAGTCAGTTATGTTAAGGATGAGTGAGAGTTAATTACAAACCAACACTTGCAAGACTTTGGTTCATCCAATTAAAGTAAGGCATGATTACCATCATGTTAGCCCTTTATTCCTTTCACGTATGGTTACATGTTGCGACCCTTAATTCTTAAACTTTATCAATTGCATAGGTAAATTAATTCGTATTTTGGACTAGGGTCCATTCATGTGTGTTATGCATATGGGTTAGGGTTTAGAAATGAGTATAGGACTAAGGATCCTAAATATGAAACAAATACATATATGATAGTATTATGATACTAGTAAGATGGAAGGTGTTTGAAGGCCAATATTTAAAAATAGGAGAGATGTTCTTAATAGATATTTAGAAGTTAATAACGACAGTAGTTAACCACCTAGGTTAACTATAAACCTTCCAACAATGAGTTGTTTAAAGAAAAGGAGATTTAATGTTCCTCAAAAAAAAAATTATGGGTAATTTGGGGTAATTTGTATTGCTATACTGGGTATTTTTTTTTTTAATGTTTCGGAGCCATTTTAAGGCCCTAAATGACATAGTCCTCATATGAAATTTTGTGCAATTGGTGTAGTCCTCAAATAGATCTTTCCAATGGGATATCATACACCTAAAATGAAGATCATATGCAAAAGTTACGACCCCCGGAAGTTGATGTACTGACTTACCCAAACGGGGCCCACATGACTTTTGGCGCTTCATCTCCTAGGGTTAGGTTTTTGGATGCTTAGGGTTTTTCAAAACTCTTGTTTATTTTAAAAAGGCCTTGGGAGTCTCATTATAATAATCTTCTTGTGAATGAGCACAACAATCACATCTCTTATTAGAGATAAGATGCCACCATTCCAACAAGCTTGTTTTCCACTGCATTTTACAGTTTCAGCGTATTTCCTTATTGAATAGAAAACCAGTTTTATTGTATCTCTGTTATTCTATTTTAAGCATCTAGTAATGATCTGTAGTCATTTCATTCTACTCATAAAATCCGGATCAAAGGGACTCCAAGAATTATGGTCCTGAGGCAGAAAAAGGGGACAACTCGTCTGAAGGTACACCTTCAGCTGAAGATAAAACAAAAACAGGGAGAAAAAGGAAACAGGTAGACCACCTTGAGGGAGAGTTTAAGAATATCAAACCATCTACCTTTGATGGGGAATCCAGAACAGAGGAGGAAGTTGAAGCATGGTTATTATACATAAAGACATATTTCAAAATATACAACTATTCCAGCAATATGAAGTTCAGAATGGCCATTCATAATCTGAAAGGAAAGGCTAGCATTTGGTGGCAAGACCTAAAGTTGGCCAAAGGCCTAAAGGAAAAACAGATGGAATGGTCAGATTTTAATAAATACTTAAGAAACAGTACCTATATGAAAGTTACTATGAAAGAAAAACCAAAGAATTTTATGAGTTACGACTCGATCAAATGACTATTGATGATCTGATAAACAAATTCCTAGAATTACTAAGGTTCGTGCTTTATATTCGGGAGGACAAAGTGAAAATCTAGTTGTTCCTAAGTTGTTTACCACAGTCCTATAAGGAAATAATCGAATTCGATAATCCCAAGTCCTTGAGCAAAGTTTTCAGCAAAGCTCGAATGTGTTACGACCAATATAAACAACGGTTAGAATTTCCCAAGGCTTGGCAAGACAAGAAACAAGACCGAATGAATCAATGAAAGAAGGGATATCAACCAGTGCCTTTTCATAACATAGCAAAGAGTTTTCCAAGAAAATATTTTCACTCCAACAACCAGAACACCCACAGAGGTGGTAAACCAGTTAATCTGGGAACAAAGAAGTTGGGGACAGCCCCCACGAACCGTTAAAATTATGGGAATGTGGAGAACCTCACCTAAGGAGGAACTTCCCACATTTGACTTCAGCAGCCAGGACTATGGTTCACAACCTACAGGAAGCCTCTACAATGGGATATGTGGGGAGAATATTACATCAGATCAATGCATATGTGGATGACCGACAAGCTGACCACCAATCCACTATAGTAGAAATTGAACGTAAAATTAACAATACTTGTATTTCTTTGTTAATTGATCCACGAGCTACATTGAGTTATATCTCTCCTGGTGTAGTGGATTCAAATAAACTTAAGAAAAAAATACATGCCAAATATTGGGTAGTACAACTAGCAACATGAACAAAAAGAAAAGTATCTGATTTTATTTCTCATTGTGAGTTCCGTTTAGGTGGTCAAAACACAAAGAAAAATCTAAACATTCTATCGTTAGGGTCTTATGATATAATTATCATAATGGATTGGTTATAAAGGCATAAAGAAATTTTAGATTGTTATGAAAAATCACTTAAATATATACACGAAAAAGACATTGTTAGGACAGTTCAAGGTATACAAAACCCCATCTCAACTAGACAGATTTCAATAATACAATTTAAAAAATGCTTAAGAAAGGGTTGTCAGATTTATTCCATCCAAGTGACAAATCTGTTGGAAAAAGAAAATGAACCTAGTTTGGAGGATTTTGTCGTATTCCATGATTTAAGAGATGTGTTTGTTGATGAGATACCTGAATTATCCCCAAGGAGAGAGATATACTTTTCAATCGACCTACTACCTGGTTCAGCCCCTATATCTAAAGCACCCTACCGAATGAGTTTTTCGGAATTAACATAATTAAAAATTCTGCTACAGGAATTGTTGGACAAAGAATATATCAGACCGAGTGTCTCACCCTGGGGAGAACCAATTATTTTTGTTAAAAAGAAGGATGAAACTCTAAGGTTATGCATTGATTACAGACAATTAAAAAAATTGATTGTTAAGAACAAGTACCCCTTACCTAGTACAAACAATTTCTTTGATCAAGCAGGTGGGGAAATTTTTTTTTCTAAATTGGATTTACAATCTGGTTATCACCAGGTTAGGATAAAATATGAGGACATAAGTAAAACAACATTAAGAATGAGATATCGACACTACGAATTTGTTTTTATACCGTTTGGTCTCACTAACACGCCAACCACTTTTATGTGTTTAATGAACAACATTTTCAGTCAATACTTGGACAAGTTTGTTTTGGTGTTTATTGACGATATCCTAGTATACTCTAAAAAAAAAGAACACAAATAACACCTAAGGATAGTTCTAAAAACTTTAAGAAAACACAAACTATATGCTGAATTCGATAAGTGTGACTTTTATCAGAAGAAAATATAGTACCTAGGACATGTAATATCTAAGGAAGGTATTGCAGTCGATCCTGAGAAAATAATAGCCCTCATGGAATTGCTTATACCTAAGGATGTAGCAGACATCTGGTCATTCATGGGAATCACCAGATATTACCATAGATTTATAGAGGGATTTTCCAAGATTGCATACCCGATCATATCCTTACAAAAGAAGGGAACCAAGTTTAACTGGTAGCAGAAATGTCAAGACAATTTTAATAAGTTAAAGGAATTGTTAACGACCACCCCCATTTTAAAGGTAGAAGATCCAGACAAAGACTTCACAGTCTGTGTAGATGTGAGTAACAAAGGAATAGGTGGTTCCCTAACTCAAGAAGGGCACGTTATTTGTTATGAGTCCCGAAAACTAAAGGAACACGAATGAAACTTTGTCACTGATGACCTAGAGTTGGCAACTATAATACACACCTTAAAGATGTGGCGGCACTACATAATGGGCAGAAAATTTATGTTATTGACGAATAACAGCGGTGTGAAATTTTTGTTTAGTCAATCAAACCTTAATGAAAGGCAAGAAATATGGTTGGCCTTCTTGAGCGAATTTGACTTTGAGGTAAGACATATCAAGGGTAAGGAAAACAAGGTGGTTGATGCCTTAAGAAGAAGAGTTCATGTGTTGTTTGAAAAAAACATTAGCGGGTATTATCTTGAAAGCGATGAAAATTAAACTAAAACAGTGGAAAAATTACGAGATAATACAAAAAATTCAGACAAAATAGATCTGTGTTTGGACAGAAATGATCTACTATGATTTAAAACCAGATTATACATACCAGAGTATATCTATTTTAATTCATTTTGATTTAATGACTGAAAGGGTATATCTATTTTAATTTTGTATGAATTATTCTGTGGATTAAATTATGAATGGATGGAAACAACTGTAGGATAAATCCTTACAAATTTAATTTTATGCATCGAATAAACTACCTGTGTATCTTAACTATGAATAGAATCTGAATTATGTAAACACATTGGGAATGCATCTCGTTCAAACAAACCCATTTCGATTCTACTTCTGACAGTATAGATTTTTTGTTTATATATGTATAAGAAATCAATGGAATAAATCAGTTAATTAAAATGCTGAAAAGTACTTAAGAATTAAAAGTGTATATGCACACACATATTACTGTAAGGAATTACACAGAGGCGTATCACTCGAATATCTAACTGTATTCCTATCAAAATCAGACTTGTTATAATATCTATGTATGATAAGAATAATATCGTACATATATATATATATATATATATATATATATATATATATATATATATATATATATATATATATTTAAAATCTATGCGGAGGGTTTTACAATCTGTCTAAATATCTAAGGATTCATACAATAGGAGTCTCAACGATGATATAGGAAGGTAATTATATATTTTCCTTTTATGTCAATAGTTTAATCTTTCCCAGTTCAAAACATTTACAGAACAAAGTTCTTTTCTGATTTGAGTAGCATAGAAACAAAAAACTCAGTGAACTTAAAAAAGGCATAAATTTCGGAAACACACAAGTATAAATACATATACACACGGTCGTAGATTGCAGATGCACGACCACAGGGGTTATCTAAAGACTGTCTGATTCAGATAAAGAACACAGAAGTATCAATAGAATTTCAATAATGAATTCATATACTATCAAAATAAAGTCCTGAGTGATACATTGAAACAAGTAGCCATAGTCCCAGTCCCCTTTCATTATTACAAAAAGGAGAAATTGGTAATTTAAATAGTTATAAATATGTCCCTGAGTCAAATCAATACTCAAAGGAAAAGGTATTCAACCCTACATAACAAGTTTTGAATACATAGTTAAGCCGCTATTACGGGGTCTGGTGTAAAATGCCATGACGACTGTATTATAGGATAATATCATTCCTTTCGACAAAACCTGGATGGGAAATTTCAAGAAGATGTTGTGATATGGAACCCGAATACCTTTTTCACCTGAATTTGTCCTCGAAATCCTGAGACTTCGAATCTCTCGCAGACCTGCAAGAAAACCAAGAAAGGTTAATTAATAATAGATTAAAGTGAATACCAATTCAATGCCGAAATGTAGAATAATTATCAGGGTAAATGATTATAAAATAATCAACTTACATAAATACATAGACAAAACTTAGCTAATAATTGAGATCTGTTGTCCTATCCATGTCGTTGATGAAGTCATCCATAGACCAAAGGGGAGAAGGGGACAAAGTTTGGTTTGATGGGTACCCTCGCAGCAAACAGGGGTTCCCATCATTAGATCTCGGTAACAAATTATTTAAACATGGATGACAGTATTAAAATAAAGAAAACTATTTTTTCAGCCAGAGTTTGATTCAAGAATGCATAAGCTTCAAAAGAATCATACGAAGTCAATCACAAATGTCGCCATGAGAATTGTATTTTCACAACCTTAATAATATAGAAATATCGTATCCCTAACCAAAGATAAAATGAGTACAAAATGAAATTTTGGACAATTCTCCGAACAAAGAATAAATGAAAGTAACATAAGAATTATGAAACTTTGGAAAATGCTCTGAATAGAGAATAAACAAAAATCATTTAAGAGTTATGAAGTTCTGGACAATACTATGCAGTAGAAACTCAGAGATGGTACCTATACACAGACCGGTACGTTTAGGGTAAACAGAGGAATTATGAGTTGAAGCCCAAAACCCTATACATCAATAAGAAACTTTCTCACTGCAGTTACAGGAATGTGGTCACAACTACACGACTTAAAAACCCGAGTGTCTCTGGTCTACACAGTAAGCAAGGGGTTGATACTCATAGAATTAACACTAAAACAAATAGAAATACAAGTGAGGAGGATAGACTAAACCTCTCCTATAGTGAGCATGGTAAGGGGAAGTCAAGTCAAAGATTAAAAATGAGAGTCTAGGTATAGTCCTAGAGGAAATCCCACGAAAGGGTTTGGGTCTGGCCAAAGAACCTTGGACAGAACGCCTATGTAGAACCTCCACAATTAAATGGTTTCTTAGTGTGAAATGGTTATCCCATGGGAAACTAAAGACACAACCCTTACCACTGAAACTTATGAATTCATCCACGACTGAAGGGAATATATCACAGAGTCAAAACTACGAAGGGGAAATTCATTTCTAGAAATCTGTAAGGAATAACAATTACAGAGATGACTAAAACCCTCCCAACTTTTACCACTTGTTCCAAATAGCATGAGAGTGTCGCAAACTTACTAGGAAAGTTGGGTAGTTTCTGCATTTTAACCGGATAGGAACCTTTAGAGCACCGACTACCCTTGTCAAGGAGAAATGCAAAGTAAAATTTCTGAAGCATCGAGAAGAAGTCTCATAATAGACCTATAACCTTTACCACATAGAGTTATAGTGGATCTACAAAGACCCCATCCGACCATGTGACAGAGCAGAGGTGGAAAAATCGCATTAGATACGGGGATTAGTGGTGGCCTCAGAATTTCATCTTGCTAGGTCTCCATTAATGGACTGGATAGAGGTGCTTTAACTCCTGACTGACAGAAAAACCCTCCAACTTCATATCGAGTTAATGTGAGAGAGGACGATTCCTTTAAGGCACTATACAGCAGTGACTGGATTATCACACCTAGTTCATTGTCTAGTTAAGGCGAGCCTTATAGTTCGTTATTAGTAGGTTTCATTTCTAAAGGATTAAGTTATGTTAAGGATGAGCGGGAGTTAATTACAAACCAACGCTTGCAAGACTTTGGTTTGGCTAGTTAAAGTAATGCATGATTACCATCATGTTACCCCTTTATTCCTTTCACGTATGGTTACATGTTGTGACCCTTAATTGTTAAACTTTATCAATTGCGTAGGTAAGTTAATTCGTATTGTGGACTAGGGTCTGTTCATGTGCGCTATGCATAGGAGTTGGGGTTTAGAAATGAGTATAGGACTAAGGATCCTAAATATGAAACAAATACATATATGATAGTATTATGATACTAGTAAGATGGAAGGTGTTTGAAGGACAATATTTAAAAATGTGAGAGATGTTCTTAATAGATATGTAGAATTTAATAACGACAGTAGTTAACCACCTACGTTAACTATAAACTTTCTAGAATGAGTTGTTTAAAGAAAAGGAGATTTAATGTTCCTCAATTTGTTTTTATGGGTAATCTGGGGTACACTACAAAAACCTATTTTGAATATCTGGTCAAGTGGAAGGGACACCCAATAAAATATGTCAGTTGGGAAAATGAAGTAGATATCTAGAAACATGGAAAGTTGATGTAGGATATCATGGACAAGAGCCCATGATTTTTTGTCTAGGGGGAGTATGATGCATGACCATCGTCAGTGAGCACATGTGGCAAGAATTCTCAACACTCGGGAATCATTTTAGAATCTAAAATGTTGGGAGTTACTATGGATCTTTTGGGAGCTGGTAAAGAACAGAGGAAGATCAAACACTTGGAGGTGGAATGATCATGAGCGATCAAAGAGTTTCACTCCGAGTCTTGAATGTAACTAAACTTAGGTAGCAGTTAGGTTTTCATTTTTGAGTAGACGAGTAGTCAGAGGGAACCCTAAGGACCCTCCGAGATAAATAGAGGTTTTGTATGCCCAAATGAGGCTGTTGTGAGTTAGTAGGAATTTTCTGAGTTTTAAGTTATTGTTTTGATATTAGTTGTAGCCATTTAGTTTTGAATGAATATGATAGAGGAAAATTGACCCAAATGCATAGTATTGTTATTGCTTGCAATTCTCTGTTATTGGATTTTCATAAATGAATGAATTTCGTTATGAATGGATGAAACTGTGAATCTCAATATAAGTTTTAATTGTTTCTCTTCTATTGAGTGAGTGCAAGGTGTGCACACCTAACACAAGGAGTGCGTTGACATAATCTGTTTCGATTCTGAAGCTCGGAAGAGATAGCACGAAACTTTCCCTTTGAAAGGAGTGCAAAGTGACCGCTGCAAGGCGTGCACATTCACCCACAAGAACTAAGTCTTGCATAAGAATCTACTGCAAGGAGTGCACAGATCTGGAAGCTCAGGAGGAGGAGATACAACAACCACTAGATCGACTGCAGGGAGAAATCTGGGCCATCATATCAGAGTCTAGACAAGAGGAATGCGCACAAGGGGAGAACAAACCTCATTTGTTTAATATAGATGTGAAGGACCAACATCCATTGGATCCATGTAAGGTGCACATATATTAACCCTTTGAAAGTACACAGGAGGAGCGGGGTTACGAAATCCTGAAATCATCGGAACCGTCCATCAAGGGGGACACGTGGTAATAGATCAACGTTTCATTGAATCGTGACTTAGAGAAGTCGAAGGCAGAGTTATAAGAACTTGCGAATTGCAAAATCATGATTTGATCATAGTCGTTGATAGAAGGAGGTAGCTGAACTGTAGATCTGGTCTTGTCGGGAGTTCGCAACTCAGAATATCGGAAGAAAGGGCTCTAAGAAATTGCGAAATCCAAGTTTGCGATTTGATCGAAGCCGTCAGATCGAGGAGAGATCTAGATCGTTGATTCCTTTCGAGGAAAGGAGATATCAAGAGTTTAGGTATCGGGAGAAGGGAGGTGAGCGTTCCTCCAACTTCACGAAACATGAAAAGGAAATCAAGAACATTGGATCACGGGGATTGTGGACCATTGATTTGGTGCTCTGAAATATCTCCATTTTGGGAGTCGGGGGGGAGCATGATTTGATCTGAGCCGTTGGATTGAGGGAGAATCTAGGCCGTTAGATCTGAAGTATCGAGAGTTCAGACCTCGAGAGAACATAGGTGAATCATATCAGGAGTTCCCGATATGAAAAATCATGATGCACTTGGAAGATTGGGCCATGGTCATAGCGAAGGTTCACATCGGTGAAAGAGAATAGAGGGGCTAACACGCGCTAGGCTCCTCTCGAGATTTCAGAGGTCGGGAGAGTCGAGGTGACTCACATGTGAAGACCCGATACCTAAAGTCGTGAAATGCCTTTTGATTAGGCGAGTGATCACATAAAGGAAAGGGCTTAGCCAGAGAAGATATAGCGCCCATTTGGCATTGAGGTTTGAACAACGCTCAGGAGAGGGCCCGTGGGTCTCATACGACCTGCGTCTTTGGAGAAAGGACCTATGTAAGTTGATTTGGGGTCCAGCTGAGACCCAAAGAGTCGATTCAACTTAGTATCTTGATCAATCTTTGACTGGGAGGTCAGCAGCCCCGATGGGAGAAAGGGGGGGTCTGCATCACCATCTCAATCAAGACAATAAACATCTTGTCAAATTTCGAATTCAATGGTGAAGGGCATGTCTCTCCATTCATGCATCTTAAATGATTTGACATTGCTAGAAGAAATCTTAAGATTCTACATGAAAATGAAACATGCTGACTCTTCATCCACACATTTGAAGGGTGAATTACAACATTGTTTAATACATTTCCAGCAAAATCAATTCATTGCTGGAAACAATTCATGGAAATGTTTATTGTTGCTCATGAAAACTACGTTTATGACAAACTCGTTGATGAACTGGCTGAAATTCGTAGGCTAATAAATGAATCTAAGAATCATTTCTTTCAAAGAGTCATGCGGATTTATTGTAGATTTTCTGAAAGGGATGAACCCTCTAGCCAAGAACTATTTGATTGGTTTTCATATCTCATCTATATTTCTGAAGAATATGATTGAAATGATCAAGCCATCTCTTATTCACAGAATTCATATCCAACCACAAATGATATAGGGTGCATAATCTTCAACCAACACTCTCACACAACATCAACTAAATCTTTATCAGTAATCCTAGACCTCGTAGCCCCAGAGTGTGAACCATGTAATGATTCCCCTTCTGAAAATCGTGATCATATTTTGGTATGTGTTGAATCTCTTACTGAGGAAATCCCATCATTTTTAGAATTTGAAGATCTTCATGCACTGTATACAAATATGTTCAATGATTATCATCCACATGAGCAACCATCTATTTATCAAGCAATACACTCTTTGCATTACTCTTTTTGTAATGAAATGTTGAATGATATACCAGATTAGGAAGAGTGTCCAATCTTGATCGATCAAACACTCATTATTAATGACACTTAGTCCGTGATGTATCACTTTTAAACCCCTTCACAATTTCAATTTATGGAGCATGTTGAATCACAATTTAATCATAATGATCTTGTTTTTTATGACTACTCTAATGTTCCAGAATTGAGTGTGGGTACCAAATTGTCATTCGTTGATCCTTTAGAATCTGATATTTATGACCTTGATGCAGATATATAATAATCACTACAAATCTAAAATATGTAGAGAACAATGAGTTTGTTGATCATAATGGAGAAATTATAGAAAATGAACAACTGATCACCATGCAAAGCATAGGAAACATTGAGTTAATCCACGAAATGTTATCGCCTCAACATGCCCTATAATTACTTGTTATTCCTCAGGGGAAAATTCATCAATCTTCCTTGGATGCTATTTCAATGCTCAAACACTCCTCGTATGACTTAAGTGATGTCATAGGAGAGGATTTGGAGCTATATTTCACTCAAATTTTCCCTTGAACAATCCACCATTATCTCTCCTCTCAGCATGCAGAGTACGTGAAATTTGAACCTAGGGAAATATACATCGACAATGAGACGCTTCAATTTAGATTGATGATTATGTCAAGTGCTTGTTGTCTTACATATACCCATGGGATGAGAAATATCACCCACTCTGAGACTCCCTTACAAAGTATGTTGCATGCAATTTTTATTCATGAGCATCATTAGGTATCTTTCTCTTTGTTGAATTCCTTCCAACGATCATATGATGATCCTTGTAAATTTTATGATGGAATTGAGTCATGTTTGGAGGAATATTACATATTTTCATGTAGTATGAATCATAACACCAATAAATTCAAATTGTTGAGGGGAGACTTGTTTGAATCAATTCTTCCTATCCTTCATCTCTCATTACTTCATCCCCTGCAATTGGCCTTCAATCTACATGTGATTTCAGGTTTGGAGTTACTTGATTGGCTTCACTGGCACTATGATTATACCTAGCTTCCTTTTAGCTAGTGTAGGTTAGGTTAGAAATAGGATTAGCATAGTCGTCTTAATTCATTTTTTCATGCTTAGCTTATATATTTTATTTTATTTTCATTTGAATAGCATAGGTTTAGATTTGTGTTTTTTTTCTTCAATAAAGACCACCAACTGTCATTATCTTAATTTGCAGTTATTGGCGATTTCTTTATTTTAATATCCTTTTCATCAAAGTTTTCTTCTTTTAGTGCAATTCTCTTCATTTTGTTTCACTAAAAGCTTGTCTTAATATTGGTTTTCCTCCATCTTCATGAGGAAACCATGTGAAAGAATTCTTCGAAAGGTTCAATTGCAAAATTCACTTGTCTCAATAACATTTACCCTAAAATTGTTAGTTGGGCAGCTAGTTACCCCAAAATGTTAAAATAACATCTTCTAGGAAATGCTTTACAATTCGACCAAGATTGAGATTGGATTAAAGAAATCATGTTTTTTGTTCACTTCCTTACTCGGGATGGTGTCTATTGAGTAGAAATCACTCAAGCATTTGTGGATCTATGATATAGGGTATGCATGAGAGTTCATGGTACACTTATCCTTCATCCCAGTCTTAAAGTATATTTTCAGTCATGGGGGAAGGTAATACTATATTTCACGTATAGTATACACCTCGAGCAACTAAGTATCAAGTTTTAGTCTCCCTCTGATCTATTTCAAGTGGAATATGATATCAAGGATATTGGTCAATAAAATGGCTCTCAAGCACACCTCTTTAAGGAAGAACTGATAATTGTGATAGTTACAATCATTTGTTGTCCAAAAATAAAGATTCCACCATACAAACCAACATTCAAGCTCAATCCTACTCTGTCTCCTAGAAATTGGAATGGGTGATACTCATGACATGATATGATACACCCATATAGATTTTTCTTATCGTTTTCAGATTATTGTGGTGGGGATTTTCAGAAAGATTTTCTGAAGTTGATCATGAAAATATATATTCATTTGAACAAAAAGACAAGATTCAAGAAAGACATATGTTCTAAGAAGGTTGGAACTGATCATGAAACATAAGAACAGTGGTTGATTAAGGATATCATTATGTAACATCAGTTCTAAAGCTTGAAAAGGTGGAAAGGAAGTGAAAGTCTCATAAGGCCAATTCGAAAAAGTCTGATAGACAACAAAGTGGGATTGTGACTAACCCATTCCCCCATTGAAGCACAAGGTTGTACAAATGAGCTAGAAGTACTAAGAAAATCTTGCTGGAGGGTGTAATTATCATCCAACAATAGCATTGAAACCCATCTAAATGAAATATTATGTGTATAATCTTTCACATGGATTAGTTGTTTCAAGAAAGTGAAAATTTATTGTTGGTCAAAATGTGTGAATATCCTCTAAGTTGCTGGAAACACTCAACCTATAATTTATTTATCAATCAACTGCATTTTCTAATTACATATTGTTGATCCTAATTCATCTAAAATGATTGATTTTTCAGTCACAACAAGAAATTGGACCGACTTCATCTCTAACCCTAAATATGTCATCTCTCCTAATTCAACACTTTTCTTCCCATTTGTTCATCATCATATTTTCCCTTCAAAGAAGTTTGTTTCTTCAATTCTATTATTTTATGACCTTTGATTACGTTTCATGACATACATACCTCTCACCTTCATTTGTCTTTTCACAGGCAGTGCCTTCGCACTGGAAGATGACACAAATAAGTTTGCATCTCTTTCCTAGCTCATGAGTGTAATTAGAGGTCTTTGTTTTAAAATGAATCAAAACTATTTGGGGTTGTTGTGACAGCAGTTAAACCGTCACTTAGCATAGTGGTTAATCAACAATCATCATTACATATTGGTTGGAAAACATATCCTATGTAATGGAGGAACCATCCACACACAATGTAGTTTCTCACGTGAAATGTGAAGTGTCAATGTTTAAAAGGATGAAAACCAAAAAGGGATATCTCTATGTAGCCAGGTGTAGCAAAGGCCATCGCTTTCCCCTATCAGGATAAAAAGGGCATTGCTTTCCCCATCCACCAAATTCTAAGCATGCACTAAATAAGCTGGGAAGGAATGAAAAGGAAAGTTTGACCAAACTAGGGGACATGCAAATATCTCCAACGGGGCTATGGATGCTCGTTGAAAGAAGATCAAGGTTTGTGATGCCATGGTGACTCTACCAGGGCTATGGATGCTCGTGTGTAGTGGAACAACACTTGCGGGATATCTATATACGCACTTGGTGAAAAATATTTATTTATCCCAAACATATATCAACCCCAAGATAGAGATGCCAACCCATATCATCGATGCAGCTTAAGGAAATAAACTTCATCATCATTCATCCTCCATCTACAACATATGAGTAGTGCCAGAAAATATGCAAGCATCACTAGTGATCCCACCAGGATGGAATCATTCCTGTAACTATTACGCCTTATTCCCATAATAATTTTTGAACTTAAAATTAAATTTCATGAACCTTTATATTTTATTCTTATCATTTAGGAAACCCTAGCATAGATTCTGTCTTCTCCTAGTGTGTTGCCATTTTTTGTGCCCCCACAAAAACCTCCCAATTTTCTTGTCTTAGCCCCTATCCAAAACAAGAAATTGGGCCCAACTTTATTTGTTCCAATTGGAACCCTCACATACTCTCTCTCATGCAAATAGTTATTCCCAACTTCTCCTCACCCTACCTCACTTTACCGCTTCCTGTTACTCCTCGAATCACTTATACGCAATGATCCACACTTCACTGAGTCCCCACTTCCTGAACTAATACATAGTGTTCCAAGGCACACATCCTTCTTCCACCTTTGCATTGACACATGATTTTTTTTATCATTATTTTATCATCTACCTACCTTTGCACTTGGCTAACGCGCTATCACGCTTCTGCCAAACCTCACTTACTCACATCTTCATTGTCGGTGAAATTCACATGCTTAGTTTCGCCTCACGGATATTGGTCACATTATTATATTCATAGCACACACGCCTTTCACCAGCTAACTCACTTATACTCACTTAGTTCCATCACATAATAATGACACTCTCTCCCTTTAGCTTCATTACATTGCTTATTGATGATGTTCACCTCTTCTTCTCGATACACTATCCATTTACAAGTTTCCCTCTCTTATCACAAATGCATCAGCGAAAGGATTTCGACCCCTAATCATCATCGATCACATCGAGGACAATCTGTTTCCTCTCACCAATGTTGATCAGGTCAGCATAGCCCACTTTAGCCATGAAGCTTATCTTGTTCCCCTCCCAGCACGAATCACTTATTGTTGTTCTCATCAATCAATCTCCTCACAGTTCTAATGACTAAAATCCCCACTTCTATCTATAAATTTGTTCACTAGTTTCCTATCTCACCTAATTCGTTTCATATCACAGTCATAATCGAGTTTTAATGTTTTGTAGTGTCTTTCTTCGTGCACATGGTACTAGCTTGTTTGCTTTGCATTTCTTGACGTGACAACTAAATATTCATTGTGCAAGCCTCTCCTAACATCATATGGGTTAATCACAAATCCTATTGGTCTTTTGTTCGCTATGAAACAAACTTCGAAAGTAAATTGGTCCTCTTGACTCCTAGAAAGTAGTACTAAGTGCTCCAAGTGTCAATTGGCAGTTTTTGCGGACCTGTAATTTCATGTCACTAACACATAAATTCAACGTTAATGGATGAACTAAGTTCCTATTCATCATAAATGACACATAAACTTGTGAAATAAATTTCGAGGGAAAGAGCAGCAAATGCAAGACCCAAACTTTAATTAAAAAAATGTTTGTGGATACAAATTTGTGGCATTTGTCAAAGGAAAAATTTCACCTCTAGTACAAGTTAATTGCAAGTTAATTGCGTGATTCTCGCCATTACCATCCCAACACAACTTACATAATCAAAACTTAACACCCAAAAATACCAAAACGAATCACCTAATGTTTCTCACGAGAAATGGCCAAGTTGGTCATTTAAGTAGATGAGATATTAGTATGACACGATTACCTAAGTCACCAAGAGCGCCTATTTACTTGCTTCAAGAAACAAGCAAATATAATAATATCTCTAATCTGATGTTGTATGAGAAAGATATGAATCATAAAATCCTCGAGCAATGATGTTTGGCACAGGCCCACTATGGTTCTCCACTTCGGGCAAAGTTGCTCGAGGTGAAAGTATGGTTTTATACTAAGTGACAAGTCATTATAAATATTGATATATTGATCTTAAATAATTTTAGGATCAATATATATTAATATTTATAAAAACAACACTCTAATCTGATTGTATGAGAAAGATATGAATAGTTAAATCCTCGAGCAATGATGTTTGGCATAGGCCCACTATGTTTCTCCACTTCTGGCAAAGTTGCTCGAAGTGAAAATATGGTTTTATACTAAGTGACAAGTCATTATAAATATTGATATATATTGATTTTAAATAATTTTAATTTTGTTTAAAAAAATTAAAATTATTTAACATTAATATTTGTAATAATGTATAAAAATAGAGCTTGGGTAATATGGGGCACGAGGAAAAAAATAAAGATTAGGGTTTATGAAACGTTGACTTGTGGATAATAAATTTTAATATGCACCCAACTATTGATCAGAGAAGTTAATCTAAACTTTTCTGAACGCTGATCGGAGAACTTAATATCAACTTTGTCCGAACGCTGATCGGAGAACTTAATATTAACATTGTCGCACATGATTGGAGGATTTAGAGGAAACATTGCCGATTGGAGTATTGTAGGAGAATTATCCGGCAGACAGAAGTGGGAGGAACTTTTTTTTCCACAGAAAAAAAAACAACAGATCTATTGTTATTTTATTAGAATCAAGTGTTCTTTCTTAAAAAAAGGTTTATGTGATCTATAGATTGATAGTGTTCCGCCGAGGTTAGGTAATTGCACTATTATGTCTGCAATTTCATACATCATTGCTTTTAGCAGTTCTCAATAGCTTAATTATAAAAAAAAGAACAGTAATCTTCTTCCTACTACCTAGTTACATAGTAATGTAATATTTAGAAAATCTTAAAGCTATCTTTATTTACAACAGTTTCCTTAAAGATTTCTTCATAGTAAAACAACAACAGTTTCATTAAAGATCTCTTCATAGTAAAACAACACAGGGACTGTCATAGTTTTTTTTGGAGAGATGGTCTGCCACTGTATTGAACTTTCTATGAATATGCATAAATTGAATATCTTCAAATCGCGCCTAACTTCTCCGCAAACCGTCGACGAAGTTAATACGAAGTGCCCCGAACATCTTCGGAAGACTTAGAGGAAACTTTTCCAATCTGAGTGTCTAAGGAGAGTGTCTGAGTGTCTCCGATAGGGTTTTGCTTTTTGTCTGCGTGAAGAGTATGCCCAAAATCCGCCTTCCTTCCATCTTGCATACGCCCATGGATTTTTGCTTTAACCCACCTATGATCTGGTAAGGAAGAGACCACCCACGGATTTTGAGGAGACTCCCACGAATTTGCAGTAAGGTCCCATGAAATTACAGAAGGAATGCCCGCCAAATCTTAAGAAATGCCCACGAAATTGATGAAGGCACCCACGAAATCTGGCAAACGCCCATGAAATTTGAGATGAATCCGCTACGAATTTGAGTGAGACGCTTCACTGATTCATCGGCAAAAACGAGGGAAACTCAGTCATTGTTTATCGGAAACCACGAGGACATTATTGTTCATGCAAATAGCGAGGGTTTACACATGTGAATATTCAAGCTAGAAAGCCAGCCGCCCCAAACCTAACACCGATAAATCTAGCAAGCATTACAAGGGTTTTTGTAATTTGATAACCATAAGTTCGTTGTTTTTTTTAAGGAGTTCAAACACTTTTTCCTGCCAAATCGGGACGCACAATTTTACCGTTCACCAAAAGGGGCCACGACTTTGCATGCTATAGGTATGAGGGTGAGGTTTCTCTTAGAATAAAATAGGTGTGCTTGTTTCACCATAGACAATATAGCAATATTGCCATCCAATAATAGGCCGAAGCACCCTAATCGACAGAGAGAATAATTCTGTAGCAAACCCTAGAACCAATAGTCACTCAATGTAGCGTACCTCTCTCCAGAGCTAGCGCACAAAGCAAAAAGTCCAAATCATAACCAAAAGAAAGTCCAAGCCTAAAACCGAAAATACAAGTTGCAGTAGTTGCAGCTGCAACTTCTCTCCAAACTTGGGCACAACTGCAACTACTCTCCAAACTTGGGCACTTACTAAATTTTTGTAGTTGTGAGGTGTGTGTGTCCAAATGAGCTCTGGCATCCTATATTTATACTGCTCTTTCTTAGATGTTTGGGCCGACTTCCCTTTCTTGAGGCTAAAAACTCAATATTAATTATTCTCTTTAGCTGACTTGTCTTCTAGGGTTATGTCCAAGGACTTTAGGGTTTCTCTTACTTCGCGGAATATTCTAGTCTTGTCAAGGTTACACGTGGAGGTTAATACCTCCTGCAGCTACCAAAATATCAACACTCCCTCCTAGCTAGGGAGGTATTAAAAGCAATGATATTGAACCCAAACAGATCATTCAACCAATAGCATCATCATAGCCACAGAGTCTATCTCATGATCAAATCATGAAAACCATCATCACTATTAGTATCATTTCATAGCATCAACTGCATCAACTCTCGAAGCCATACTCCATCTAAGTAATCAGGCATGATGTTGAATAAGTCACTCACTCCATAGAGTGGCACAAATTACGACTCCAATGGAAAAGTTATTAAATAAAGAAACTAAGTTTCAGTGGAATGAATATTGTTAGCAGGGTCTAGATGGATTGAAGCAAAAATTAGTAACAACACAAATTCTGGTGTTCCTCGATTGGTAGAAATAGTTTCACGCTCAAGTGGACACATTGTCGATAGCACTCGACACAGTGTTATCCCAACCAAGAGAGGGAGAGATAGATCATCCAATTGTGTTTTCTATATGGAAGTTTTTGACGACTGAGAAGAATTACACAAAAATAGAAAGGGAAGGCTTGGAAATGGTTTATGCCTTGCAGAAATTTAGACACTACTTGTTGGGGTCCCATTTCAAGATGTATATAGACCACTATGCACTCATTTATCTAGTGAACGAGCCAGTGTTCGGGGGGAGAATCTGCATATGGTTATTGTTGTTCCAGGAGTATGATTTCAAAGTCATTGTGAAGGTATGGAAACTAAAAGTAGGACCATACCATTTGTCTCGAATATTGATAAGAGAAGACGTAGGGAATCTACACGACATTTTTCCATATGCACAGTTGTTTTTAGTTCAAATGGCAAACGACCATTTTATAGATATTGTCCATTTTTTTAGTACAAGAGTGGCTCTAGCAGATACGACAGTAGCAGAGAAGAAACAATTAGTGGTTAAAGTAGGAAATTATTAGTTGATTGTAGGAAATTGATATAATTTAGGCATAGATGGGATATTGAGATGTTGTGTGCTAGAATATGAAAGACCAATGATCCTAGTGGAAGCACATGATGGAATTGTAGGACATTATGCAAGAAAGGATACAGTGAAAAAAATATTGCACACATGCCTATGTTGGCCCACCCTCCATAGGTGATCCAGGTGGATATTGGTGGCCACCCGCCTATTCCACTTGGACCCCACCATTGCTTCTTTCAGTTTTTCAGTTTCCGCACAATTTACTATTTTTAGCAGTTTTTCGGGTCCTGTACTTCCGGAACCGTTTTGAGGCCTTAAACGACGTTTTTTTGGGAAAACGGGGAGCAACATGGATGATAGATTGATGTTGCTCACCCAAAAGTTGTAGTCCTCGGATAGATCTTTCTAACGAGGTATAGAACGCGTCAAACGAAGATCGTATGCCAAAGTTACGTCCCCGGGAAGTTGATGTACCAACTTACCCAAACGGGGCCCATAGTCTTGGCG
>ML794393.1:320580-353395 GCA_009831015.1 Picea engelmannii
CTTCTCACATCTTCGTCAATGACTTGATATCCCATCTTCAGAAGATCCTTTTACCTACTATTTGTTTGGTTGATTACCTTTAGATTTTTTAAGGGTGTGTTCTTTCAACATTAATAGTTGAACCTAGTTTGAATCTTTGTCTATGGAAATAGTTCCAGAGCCTTCCAATCAAGGAATCCCTTTCCAAGGGGATCCTAGTCCTTTTCCTAGTTTTGGGAATATTGGTCCTCCTTACATTGCTACTTGAGAATTCTTAGGTTCACTATAGGGTTACTGGTATGGTTATTTTCCACTCTGTTGATCCTAAATGCTCCTAGTGGTTCGAATACAAACCCTCGATCCCAAGAACATCAACCTCATGTTGACTCTTTTCCTTATTCTCACATTGTTTCTTCTTCTCTTTGTTCTTCTTCATCAGGTCAAAGTCTTAATACTAGTAACCAAGAATCTTAGAAGAAGAAGAAAAGGAAGAACAAGAAGAAGAAAAATAAGCAAGGGGGAAATCAACCATCCATTATTAATCATGTTGTGAGTGTTGTTGATATTGGAAAGTTTGCAAAAACTTGTTGCAAGCCAAAATTCCCTTACAGGATTTGTAAAGGTGACCACCTTCTTAAGGAATTCCTTGATATTCCAAAGGTTTTAGAAGTGTGGTCTCGGGGTTCTCTACAACCTATGCTACTAGTCATTGCGGGTCAAGTTAGTGACAGTCCATCAACCAATAATCATCAGGTTGGGGGAAAAAAGGATCAAGTGAAGGTTCCTTGTTGGTTATGCAAGGAAATGCACCACACTTACCCTCTTCCTCACATGGATGAAGCTTTGAACTTGTTGGAAGGAATTTTTATTTCCCAGAAAAAACTTTAAGTTATTTCTCATTAGCCTTTTCCCAACTAACCATTGGTTGATGAATTGGTTGGTCTGATTCCATCGTTGGTCGAACTTGCTCTTCCTTTGGATAGAGAAGTTGATGAAGTGGTCAGTTTGATTCAATTTATGTTTCATCCCACTCTTCCCTTGGAGACTGGAATGGATATCACTCAGGTTGTTCTTGTCACTACAGATAACTCTGGACAAGAGGGAATTTCACCTATTTCAATAGAACTCCCTCCAAGCACTAAAGTGATTTCCTTTAATTGCAATAGGTTGACAAAACCTTGCCTTCCTTACTACCTGCCTTTGCAAATCATTTTGAAGGTTTGTGATATAAACATATTTCACTATATTGTAGACGAAGGTTCTTTTGTTAGAATTATGTCTTTGAATTATTCGAAATCTATTGTTTCTTCCTAGATTATGTTGGTGACCCATCATCTAGTGCCTTTTAATACAATATCTAGTGAACCTTTAGGGGTCCTTCCTTGGCTTCTTGTCACCTTAGGAGGGAAAATTGTCATTGTTGATGTTATGGTAGTCCAAGGCCACTTGAAATTTAATTTACTGCTTCAGAGGGACTATGTTTGTAATATGAAATATGTCATGTACACGCTCTTTTGAGTGATGCATTTCCCTAGTAATGGAAACATTGTTACCATTGATCAAATATTTGTTCTTACTCTTGATTTTTATATTCCTTCCAACCATCTGAATTCCATGAATATTCCTTATATGCAAGCGATATCCCCCCACCATGGGTCTATTACAATGCATCATATTCCATGCCTTCGACTACCGATGAGAAGGATCCTCTCTTTGTGTGCTCATATTCTTTAGATTTAGATCTAGCAATTGACATGATAACTCCTTCGCCAGGGACATTGGAGTCTACCCTCTATTGATCAAGATGAGTCTCTTGAAATGTATTCCTTGTAGAGAATTATTCTTCCATCTGATGAAGACCTCTTGGAATCCATGTTCAAGGTTAAAGAGCATATTTATTTTCTTGTATCAAGCTCATTAAAAAATGAAACACATGACCATGATCATAGTTCATTATCTCTGTCAAGATCGTTAAAAAATAAAACAGACTCCCCTTCATTTGAGTCATGTCTCCCACCAGATATAATACTTTAACCTTGCTTTCGTCCATCTATGTTGATTAATCCTCCTTCTTCCTACCACTATGGTGAAGATATTCATATTACTAGCCAGTTGTTGAAAATAGTGAAGAAGAAGAGGAGATGGACACAACGAAGGTTGGAGGGCATGTCTCCAGCCTTTGGACATCATGTTGGAGTTAAGCCACTAGATTTTACCAATCGGGTTGGGGGAAAAATACCTTTGGAGAGACACATTGTTATGAGTGGTCCTCTCTTGAGGGTCAGCCCCATCGAGACTTAGTTGTCTTCTCTTAATGAGCTTAGTATATGTTATTTCTTGTGCTCATAAATAAATGAGAATAGGATACCAAGCTCAATATTCATCCTTTCTTGTGCTCGTAAATACATGAGAATAGGTTCTTGAGTACAATTTTATCACTTTTTCATACTTGTAAAAGCTATACGAAAAAGTAACTCTTTGGAGTCTCCTTTAAGATATTTTCGGACTCTCTAAACATGAAAATATTACTGAGTGAGTTTGTTTCCTTTCACACATGTTAAAAGGTTTGAAAGGGCATCTACTTAGTGTAAGTTTAACCCTTTTCTAACCGGATGGACTAGTTATGAAAAATGAATACTCTAGTTAATCTCGACTAGAAGAGTTCTCCCTTGCATTGTTTTACACTCTTCGGGCTTGGGAGACTAAATTTTAAAAAAATAACATCTATAGAGTCGTATTTAATATATTTTCATACTCTCTAAACTTGAAAAGACAGTGATTTTAACTTCTTTGGACTCGTAAAATTAAGCATTGAAGGACCCATATGGGATATATGGGACCACACCCCTCCTTTAGTTTCATTAAACATATGAACATGGACTCATCAAATATGAGCTATACTGAGCATATTTTATCCTCCTTAAGCTCGTTAAAGAACAAAATAGGTACTGACCAATCATGGTGGGGGAAAAATTGAGCGAAGTGGGTTAAGTTTTTGGAAAAAAATATGGTAGTCATTTGTTGTCGCCCTTAAACATCACACATGTTTGTGAATCATCTTACAGTTGGGTAATATTCTTGTCTCTGAGTCATACAAATTCTATGTGTTGTCATACTTTTTCATTCTCATCGAATATTGGTATGATTGTTGTCACATTATGTTCTTGGTACTCATCGAGTCAATGCTTCCAAGTCAGTTCTCATGCCTTACAATGCTTAAGGGAAGTTCCACTTTCAGTCATCTATTCTACATTGTTGTCAAATTTTATCCTTGTGTGAGTCTATGCTCATTTTATCCATCATATTACATCACTTTTCTGTGTCAATTTTGTGTCGATGATGGAGGATACATCATGGCCCTCCTTCAACGAGTATGTTCCTATCGACTTCAACAAATTATCCAAGAATTAGACTTAGAAACTAGTTAGTACCTTGGGACCTACATTCCACAATGGCATGCATCCTTGCTTTCGATAGTGGGATTACATCGGTGAAATCCGATCAAATGATTCCACGAGTGTTTGACTTCAACTCATTGATTCACATTCGTTAAAATGTACTAGGGTACCTTGTGAGTCATTCTCATCATTGGTGATTTCCCTTGCACTTGTTAATGGTATACATCAATGAATGATAATCAAGTGGTTTCTACCATGTTCAACATCAATACATCTATTCACATAGTTAGAATCATACGATTTTGAGATCGGAGTGAATATCCTGGGAACTCCTTACCCAGGTTGTGATGGAGATTATCCGAGTGCTTTGTATATCCCATTATGGTCATCCTGATAGTAATCTCACTGATATATAATGTCACATAGATCAAATTTGTATTGGTCTGTGGCTATGTTGTTGTCATATTGTAGCTCCAAAGTTTATGTTCTCATGGTTGCGACCTGATTGAGTCATGGAGGTATCAATACACATTGTATTTTTGGTGGCCATATCCTTTATCATCAATACTTTCATGGATCCTCGGTGTATTGGTCATTGTCCTTGCTTTGATTTAGTTTATCTGAGTATGGGTATGACCAACCCGAGGATGATATATTTCTATTGTTTAATGTTTTCTTTCATCTTCCACCAAACATTCCTATTCTAGTTCCTCGATGCACATATTTATGTAAAGTGTTTTGGCCAACAAATTCTCTTCTAAAATCACACTTTAGGGGGCATATGTTACACACCAAAATTTCACACTTAGGTGTTACATCTATTACACTCCTTAAGTGTCACAAGTGTCATAAAGTGTCGTATGATCCTTACTAAGTGTCGCATGCACTTTATAAAATGTCAAATGCACTTTACTAAGTGTCACATGCACTTTATTGAGTGTCGCAACCTTGACACCATGAAATAAAAAATTTCACAATCCCTAGTCAGTGTGGAGGAGAAATTAATCATATGAAGGTAAAAATACTATGTGCACATGTATTATTCATTTTTATTGAAAGCAAGAAATTAATTTAGTGTGAGAATCCACCTCACATTTAGTTTCCTAATATCAAGGAGAAGTTGAGAGTCTCATGGATGGTTGAGAGATTTTATCAAACCAAAATCCTAATTTGTGTTAGGATATTTAGACACTTATGAGTTAGTTAATATCTACTTGGTCTAATCTATCAATTAGGTGAAAGTGTGTTTTTTTAGTATGCATTAGTATGCATTTGTAATTAGGAAGTCCAACAGTCGTGATATGTTCCCAACATAGAGTGATCTGATGATTCATATTCTCCTCGATCTTAACGGCTACATTGATCCATGATCTCTATTTAAAGAGAATGGAGAGTCATTTTCCAATTATCAATTGTGAGAAACTCTCTTATAAAATCTCTCTATAATCTTTTTCTTTTGCATTAATAAACTGCTCCAAGTTTTCGCATTGGTTGGGGCTGCAGATGTTTTCCCATAGGGGTTTTACCACGTAAAAACATTAGTTTGTTGATATTTGATCTACTTTTGGGAGTGGTTACTAAAGGTGTTCTTCCTCTATTGGAATACCTGTGTTGTCAAACATGGTATCAAAGCCTATTTGAAGACCCATTCCTGTTGTATATTGAGATCATGAATTTGAGTTCCCTCATGTCTGGTTTCTTCCATTTTCGTACATTTCTGGGATGAGAGGATTATTCCATTGACTCTAGAGTTCTTGTTTCATTCAGGAACTCTTTTCATTTCACTCAAAAAGGTTTCCACTTTCCCAAGATATTACCATTTCAGTCAGATGTGGAGGTATAAAGCTTGAATACACCCTTTTTTTTTTTTGCAGATTATTATTTTAGTTTTATATAAAATAAAAAATTTCTAGTTTTCTACTCTTTTAGCTTTGTGTATGTTATTTCCCCTGCGCCCTGTGTGATCTCAACAAATAAGAAACAAATAGTAAAAAGGTGCATTTTCTAGGTAAGCTAACTGAGATCTAACCCTTGTTGTCATCGAGAAGAAAAAAACAATTCTTCTGCGTTTTATGAGCACGCTCTCCACGGACAACAACAAAAAATGCAATCCTCCTTCTAAACAATACAATATGTTTTTCTATCTCACTTGGTTAAAAGTTTCCTTATTAAGTAAGAGGTATTGAGTTCAAATATCTTTTTTGTTACTTTTTTTTGAAAAAGTTCATGCATCCATTGTAAAGTGTATTTCACTTCAAGTATAAAAGTGAATCACTATAAGTAGCTTTAATATTTTATTTTAAAGTTATTTGTTTTGCATGCAACTTTATTTTATAAAGTAACTTCATTGTAAAAGTGATCCCCACTTATTTTTATAAAAGTGGGTCACTTCATAAAGGAACTTATTTGTAAAAGTGAGGGCATAACTTTCACATCCGAAGTTCGTTTTTAGTGTTGTTTTTTTTAAACCTCCTAATTTTTGGAGATGTTTCCATCCATATCATCAGTTTTATTTTTTAAAATACGTATTATCTACATATTTAATATGCCTTCTTCCATTGATATTTTCTTACCAACACCAACTACTTCCAATGGAAATCCCATATGGAGAATTTATTAAGAAGTAAAGGCCTATACCAGACTACCTTGGGAAAGGAAAAAGAACCAGATGTGTTAATTGATATGTTGCATTATTATTTACGTGTTTATTTTTATGGGTTTATCCTATGTGTGGTTTATAACTATCTTTGTATTTATGGATATTTCATGTATATGATGCATGTATATGTTTACTATTATTTCAATATGAATCCATGCATTTACAAAATGTATTTGTCTATTTATGTTTTATATATAAAGTTATGAAAGAATTATGTGTGTGTATGTTTTAATTGTGTGCAGTTCAAAAAATTTATGTGGCATAGCTCAGTTGGATGTTGGGTATGTTACAGTATGTTGAGGATAGAAAGAAAACATTTTCTGGAGTAGCATGGCCTATCCTAGGTGGTCGAGGATGTTACAATATGGTATCAGAGCTTTAGTTTTCAACACTGAGCCTGGATGGGCTGAGAAAGTTTATTTGAAGTGAAATTTCAGAGAGGATTTATTTTATAGTGGCCAACTTTCAGGTGGCAGAGCATTTATGGTAAAAAGTAACAACAATTGCGTGGAATTGGGAAAAAGCCACAATTTATGTTGATAAATTCATGGGAAAATTGAGAAATTTGGCCAAGTGGTGAGATATTCTTGATTTAATATCTGTTCTAGCAAATTCAGGCCTGGACTGGGTCAAATTTGAAGTTACACTGAAGCCATGACAGATGGATCTAGATTAGTAATTAACATTCTCAATTCGTGAATTGAGTTTGGGAAACAATTGTTCCAAAAAAGTCAACCCACACCGATATTTTGTTGCAGAGGTTGAATTGGTGTTATCGGGGTGAAATTGGACAAATTTCATAGTTGAATAATGTCTACGGTAAAAATGAGGACAAAGTTAAGAAAAAGACCCAATTTCTGCAGTGAAATTCACGAGGAATCGATGCGCATAAAAAAATGTATGTGTGTCGGTGGGCGCACTAAAAATGCATGATGCACAGTGAAAAGCTTGTGATATGTGGAAAAATATTGGTGTGCTGGTGCGCATGCTAAAAATTGGTGCCACACAGAAAACTATTGGCATGCGGGTGCGCATGCTAAAATTTGGCGCTGAGTGGAAAAATATTGGCGTGCTTGTATGCACGCTAAAATTTGGCACCGTGCGGAAAAATATTGGTGTGCGGGATCGCGTGCTAAAATTTGGCATTGTATGGAAAAATATTGGCGTGTAGGTGCACTCACTAAAATTGGGCACTGCACAGAAAAATATTGGTGTGCGGATGTGTGTGCTAAAATTTGGCGTTGCACAGAAAAATATTGGCATGCGGGTGCGCATGCTAAATTTAGCATTGTGCGGTGCAGATTGAGTGACACATGTGTAATACTAGCACATGGTGTGCACATGCATATGAATGGAACGGGTGGTATGCGAAATATTGGCAAAGCACTGAGTAATTTTGTTGGTGCGCACACAATGTGGGTATATGTTGTCATGCGATAGTTTAGTTAATGGTGCACACAGAGTATTGGTGCATAGTGGAGGCATACTAAAATTTGGCATGGTGCAATGCATAGAGTGAAATTCATGGGTAATATTAGTGCGCAACACAAAAATGACACGCGACAAAAATAAATTGTGTGCAATATGTATTAGAGTAAGAACCAAAATATTGCGCAGTGGATATTAGTGCGCAACACCAAAATAGTGTGTGTCAGTTATTGGCGCAACAGAGAAGTGATGCACAACTGTTATAGGTGAGCGGAGCATGAATTACCTTGTGGTGTTGTTGTGCATGGTAAATATGAGTGTATAGGTTCAAATTTGTGCGCGCAAAGTCATTTGGATGGTGAACAACAACAAAAAATCAACGAATTTACATGACATTTTATATTGTTTGAACGACATCTTTTTGTAACGCGTTTTTGAGGGCTTTAACAACATTTTGAGATACTTGAAAACCATGAGAATAGAGAGTACCAAGGTACACTCTATCTCTACATCTCAAATAAAAGAGCTCAAATAGATATTTCTAATGGTGTAAACCATTCGTCAAACAAAGATTTGATGAGAAAGTTACAGGACAAATAGTGGAGGGTAAATTTTAAGGCCCAACTAACTTTGAAGAGCCATAAATTTTTGTTCTGGAATTAGATTGAGGTGTAGGAGAAGTAAACGGGAATATATTGAACCATAGAAGACATTAATAGAGCTAAATTAAGTTTTTGGGAATGTTAAAAATGTTTAAGATGGCAAAGAAGGTACCTGTAGCATTCTAGACCAAAAACATGAATTGGCCTAGAACTTCAGCAGGATGTAACTAGAACACCAAAAACCCAGAAAGAGGTGAAACTTGAAAAGACTGTCCAAAATATTTCTATGAAGAAACCCACTTGAGCGCCTAGGAAAAATCCAATGGAGTAGGTGAAAAAATGAATAATTACAGTGCAGAGTTGCGCCAAGTTGAAGTGTGAACAAAAAACTTAATGGGCAATTTTCAAATAACCATAACTTTCTACTCAAGAATCTGAATTGAGGATGGGAGAAGGCATTGGAAAGGTGTTGGATAGTAGAATATAAATATTCACCAAGAAAATCGATCTAGGCATTCAATTTTTCATGAAATCAGAAGAAATGATTATGATATATTATTGAACCAAAATGGTTCATATTTTTCATGAGATTGTTGAGTTAGTTAACCTGACAAAGTTTTGTTGGTTGCACATTTTACAGAGTTAACAACTATATCATATTAGGATCAACACAGATTCCATAGGAATGGAATATGCACAAGGGACTTACAACCAAGAAGATGAGATCAGAGGGATGGATGTCCATTTGATCATTAAAGGAACAAACTCCAATGGACATGGAGAAGGAAGGGTTGAAAACATGAATATGGTAGAGACCATTAAAAATTTGTAGAAGGATGTCCAAAGCCATAAAGATGATAATGAAAGGCTTGTGAGAGCCAAGGAGAAGCAAGAGAACTTCAACATGAATTTAATGCAGGGCTTGAACAAAATATAAAATAAATTGGATAAGGAGAGTGGCTCAAGGAAATCAGGAAGTGACAGGTCTCCTGATGAGAAAATAAGAACAAGAAGAGTTAACAAACATCATCATAACTCCCTGAGGAATTCCAATAACAGGGCACACATCATCTCAAGTCCATCCCCTGTTAGGAAGCATAAGAGGTCTTGGGTGGATGAGCTACGAGGAGAAATGTAAAAAATCAAACCTCCTACATTTGATGGTGAGCACAAGAAGGATGAAGATGCAGAGACATGGTTGTTGGGCATGAGAAAGTATTTTCAATTTCATAGTTATTCAGCTCATGCAGAAGGAATAATTTCCATACATAAACTCAACGGAAAGGAATCCATGTGGTGGGATTAACTTTTGCAGGTGCATCACATTAAAGAGAAAAATGTTACTTGGAGGGAATTCAAGAAGTATTTTGAAAAGAAATACTTGAATACGAGATACTATGACAAGAAAATGAAAGAGTTATTTGAAATCAAGCTTGGGAGTATGACCATAGATGAATATTAAAGAAGGTTTTTAGAACTGTTTAAGTATGTTTCTTTCATCAAGGATGAGACAGTTAAGATTCATAGGTATTTGAGTGGATTTCCATCATTCATCGGTGACAAAATACAATATCATGATCCCAAGACATTGGAGGAGACCATAAGGTGAGCTAAATGCTTATATGGTCAGCAAAAAATAAGGCCAACTTTCCAAAATGCTTGGGAAGACAAAAAGAAATTCAATATGGATGAGAGGAAGAAGGGAACTAAGCCACCATTATTCAGAAATAATACTCAAGGACAACCAAATTCTAGTGAACCCAGAATGATTGAGAAGGGGGTCAAAGGCCAAGGAAACCACCTATTCAATGTTGGGGTTGTAAACGAGGTCATATGTTCAGATATTGTCCTCATAGAGGTGAAAAAGTGAGGATTGTTCACAATCTACAACAAGTTGAAAATAGTGGATGACATGGGACGAAATGTACCAAGGATATATGCAGCCTTGGACAGTAAGCAAGTAGAGTATCAGTCACATATGATTGAAGTGGAAGGTATGATCAACAACCAAACCATTTCTATTTTAATTGATTCAAGTACTAGCCACAGTTATATAGATCCTAAGATGGTGGAAACTTTGGATTTTCCAAGAAGCAAGCATGGAAAATGTTAGTTGGTACAATTGGCTACCAAAGCCAAAATAAAAGTTAATGAGATGGTTAAGTCATGTCTTATGGACATGAATGGACTGAACACCAAGGCAGAGTTGAACATATTGCCTTTAGGTGATGCAGGAGCATCGTGCAAAGCCCAAAACGCGTGACTAAGCCAAAGAAATAGTTGGACGCGTGGAGGAAGAAAAGAGGACGTTTTCATAAAGACCCGTTTTGAATTTTGAAACAAAGTCATTAATGTAATAGTTAAGAGGAATGTACTCGCATTTATACTTTGGAGATTGTAAACAGACCTAGGGAAATCCCCTCGTCTGTCAATTGTATTGAGGCATTTATGCATAGTTAGTGAAAGTAGGAAGATATGAATGATAGATTAGACATTTTTAGAGCATAGGAGGGAAAATAGATATAGACACCCTCATTCTTGTATCATAGGATCATTAACACATTAGCATAGAGAAGAAGAGGAGAGCTGCAAAGAGAGTTGTAGAAAAATCCATGTACAGGAGCTTTGAATTAATATATGAAGCTTTGAATCAAACTCATGGTGTTATGATGTTTTCCGTGGTTACATGTTGAATGGCATGCTGATAGTTGTTTTATTCTCTCTGTTATGTATTTTCTTTAATACTGTGTGAATGCATGATTTCATGTTAAATGTTTGAAGTCTGAGAGAGAAGGAGAATGAGTTTCAATTGTTTCTCTTCCTAAGTTAGAGTTCCTGCAAGGAGTGTAGTGAAACGTCTGCAAGGAGTGCGTTGACGAAGGTTTGAAGTTTATCTCTAAAAGCTCAGGAGGGATACCGTTGTTCTCATTCCAGTGGAAGTGCAAGTGAAGCACAAAAACTATGCAAGATGTGCGTAGGCTGGTTGAAATATTAGAACTTATCAACCAAGAGAAGAGTTGAAGGAATGCTGCTGCAAGGAGTGCACAGAGTCAAGAGGGTCGAATACTTAGAAGTATTTGAAGAAGTGCCGCAAGGAGTGCGGGCAGGAGTTATTTCGAGGCTTGAAGTTTCCAGTGAAAGCTCAGGAGAGTTAACACCTTTGAACACTTCAAAGAAGGACGGGGGTTGAAATACTTCAAAGGGAGACGATGGTTGAAGTCATCCAACAGAACTAAAGTTCAGAAGTGAAGGGACATTTGTTCATTTCGTGGAAGTTGTCAAGGAGCAACGAGTGGTCAAAATTCTCTGTGGAGAATTCGCGAAGTAACGTGGATCGTAGGATCCAGGGAAGTTGCAGGGTGGTTAGAGACAGGAGAACTCATCATTCTAGGATACAGAACCAACATAGACTGTTGATCGTGGTTTGCACCAGCCGTCGGATCTCTTCGACATTTCGGGGATCCTGATGACAAGGAGTTGAACACCGTGGAGGGAAAGTCCCAAAATCATGAGTGGAGATAGGAATTGATAGGGAGTTTCGGGATTTCGGCACTTCGGGTGTCGGGAATGGAGAAGGCAACACTTTAGGAGAGAAAGTCCCAAAATCCAGGAAGAGTGACAGGTGGCATACTTGTTTCCAGGTGGAGTCAAACCTTGTTGACCATTTCGGGGTTCGAATGTCGAAGGACTGGGAGCCTTGCATCTGGATTCACGAAATCGTGAAGTTCGAAATCCTGATGAAGTGAGAAGCCCATTGGGAAGCCAACATTTGTTGAATGCATCAAAGTTCGACAATTCAAGTTTCGTAGGTTGTAGAGATAGAAACCCTTGAAAACAGGGATCGTGAAATCATGAAACCCGAAGTCCTGAATTAGTGAAGGGCGTGATCCTATTTTGGGTTAGGAGATCTGGGTTGATGCTTCATGTTTGATCATGTGAGCACACTCATAAGGACCTGTGGATACACTGTTGTGTGTGAAAGGTATTTCTTGAGGGGAAATCAAAGAATTAATTAGTCTCAAAGGGAAGATTTAGAGCGATCCTGCGCAGACCTCGGCCTGAGGGTTTGGGGGTCTGCACTAGCGTGGTATCAGAGCAAAGAAAGAGTCTTTTATTTTTGTAGCGGAGAAAGGAAGAATATTTCTCATCCATGCCGCCGAGAAGAAGAGATAGACCAATGCCTGACCCAGCTGTGGAAAGGGAAATGTGTGAATTACGTGCCAGACTTGATGCCATGGAGACAACACAAAGGCACACAGTCGACACTGGGGATATCAGTGAGGCTGACAGTGAAAATGAAGATGGACATGAAGGAGAAGAAGCTGCAGTCGAAGACATTGTAGATGAACGCCTATTCAGGGTTGTTGCAAGGATAGGTGCCAGGGCAAAAATGGAGATTCCCATGTATGAAGGGAACCTGGATGTTGAAGAGATTCTAGATTGGATTATAGCTCTGGATAAATACTTCGACTATGAGGATGTCGAGGAAGATAGGAAAGTCAAACATGTTGTGACAAGACTTAAAGGGCATGCAACATTATGGTGGGATAAAATGCAAGCTGACAGACGTTGCAAAGGCAAGCAAAAAATTAAAATTTGGGATAGAATGGTTGCAAAGATGAAAGCCAAATTCATACCCAAGGATTATCAAATTACTATGTTTCAGAGGATGCAGAATTTGAGACAGAAGTTGATGTCAGTAAAAGAATACACTGAGGATTTCTACAAGATCAACATCAGGGCAAGTCATCGGGAAAGCGATGATGAAAAGGTTTCCAGGTACATGAATGGTCTGCGATATGACATCCAAGATGATATGAGCATGATGATCATTCAGACTATAGAATATGCTTATCAGATGGCTCTGAAAGATGAAGAAAAACTGAGTCGAAAGCAAGGTCAAAGAGGTCGAAGCAGAAGTCAAGCCAGAGGCAAAACAATTGCCCAAGACATAACTCAAAAACCTCAAGAAGAGGGGAAGAGACCTCAAACTCAGCATGAGAGAGGAGGAAGCTCACAGAGAGGGAAGTATGCTGATAAGAATTCTTTTCCTCGAGTTAGAGGAAGAGGAAGAGGCCGAGGAGCCGAAGTGAAATGTTTTGTCTGTGGGAAAAACAGACATAAATCTTATGAGTGTCCAGATAGGAAGAAAGAAGGTGGTGAAACTCACATTGCCAAAGCTCAAGGATGGAATGTTGAGGTAGAAGACACTGAGGGTAGGAGATCTTTGATGATGAGGAAAGTTCTCTTGAAGCCAGAGAAAGAGGCAAAGAACCCAACTCAAAGGAACAGACTGTTTCGAACTACTTGGAAGACCAAAGTCAGGGTATGCAAAGTTATCGTGGACAGTGGTAGCACAGACAATCTCGTTTCTACAAAGATGGTAGAAAAGTTGGAACTGGAGACAACTATCATACATCCAAGCCCATATAGAGTTTCGTGGCTACAAAAAGGACATCAGGTAAATGTAACTAAACAATGTTTATTTGAATTTAAAATAGGAGGATATAGGGATGAAATATTATGTGATGTCATTCCCATGGATGTTTGTCATCTATTGCTAGGTAGACCATGGGAATATGACAGAAATGTAGTTCATGATGGGAGGAAGAACACATACACCCTGGAGAAGAATGGGAGAACTCACATGTTGTTTCCAATTAAGGATAAAGAGGTGAGACTAGAAGTGAACAACATTGTACTTCTCATGAGTGGGAAGGAACTTCTTAGTGAGGTTAAGAAGAAGAAAGACAGACAATTTATTGTGGTCAGGAAGCCTAAAATTGTTTTGACCAGTACAAGAGTGGATGATTTACCAAAGGAAATCCAAAAGTTTCTGGAGGAGTTCACTGATATAGTAGTGGACGAACTACCTTGTTCATTGCCACCAATCAGAAGTATAAGCCATCACATTGATCTTATACCTGGAGCTCGTTTACAAAACAAAGCAGTGTAGAGGTTGATGCCATAGGAGAATGAAGAAGTCAAGAGACAGGTCTAGGACTTAATGGACAAGGGATTGATTAGAGAGAGCTTGAGTCCATGCACTATTCCAACAATGCTCAGCCCAAAGAAAGATGGAGAATGGAGGATGTGCACAAACGCAAGGGCAATCAATAAGATTACCATAAGACACAGATTTCCATTGCCAAGGATGGATGATTTGATCGATTGCTTGAGTGGAGCACAGTTTTTTTCAAAGATTGATTTGAAAAGCGGATATCATCAAATTCGTATGAGAGAAGGTGATGAATGGAAAACAACATTCAAGAAGAATGAAGGGCTGTATGAATGGCTTGTTATGCCATTTGGCTTAACAAATGCACCTAGTACTTTCATGAGATTGATGAATGAAGTCCTGAAGGATTTCATAGGAAAATTCGTCATTGTATATCTTGATGATATATTGATTTTCAGCAAAATTGAAGCATAACACTTAAAGCATTTAGCTGTAGTGATGAGGAGATTGCAGGAAGAGAAGTTGTTGATAAATATGAATAAATCAACATTTATGAGGACATAACTCATTTACTTGGGTTTTGTTATCTCTGCAAATGAGCTGAAGATGGATCCGAAAAAAGTGGATGCGATCAAGAATTGGCCATCAACGAAAAGTGTGTTTGAAGTTCGAAGCTTCCATGGTTTAGCTAGTTTCTACAGGAAATTCATCCAAAATTTCAGTGGGATTAGCGCACCGATGATGGATACGGTGAAGAAAAGACACAAATATTTTCCTTGGACAGAGGAAGCAGAAAAAAGTTTCAACTTGCTGAAGAAGAAGATAACGGAGCAACCAATTTTGGTTCTACCAGATTTCAGTAAGACATTTCAGGTCAAGTGTGACGCGAGTGGATTTGCAATTGGAGTAGTCTTGAGCCAAGATGACAGGACGGTTGCATAATTCAGTGAGAAATTGAACGAAGAAAAGGTCAAATACTCGACATATGACAAAGAATTATATGTTGTCATACAAGCGCTGAAGAAATGGAGACATTATTTGGTTCCTAAAGAGTTTGTTTTGTACAGTGATAATCATGCTTTACAATTCGTGACTCGACAGGAGAAGATGAACCAAAAACATGCTAAATGAATTGAATTCATGAAGAATTTTACTTTTGTAACTAAGCATATTTCTGGAACTACTAACAAAGTTGTTGATGCTTTGAGCAGGAAATGTTTGCTTATGCAGGAATTCAGAGTCAAAACTTTGGGTTTTGATAACCTCAAAGAAATGTATAGAGATGATCCAGATTTTAAAGAGGCGTATGAGACATATGAGAATCCATTTCTCAGGGACAGAAGCCAGTGGACCAAATATATGATCCAAGATGGATTGTTATTCAGGGGCAATCAGCTATGTATTCCAAAATGCTCCATGAGGGAGAATCTATTGAAAGAAAAACATAGTGGAGGATTGGCTGGACATTTCGGTCATGACAAAACATTCTCAAAATTGAATGGCTCATATTTTTAGCCAAGAATGAGGACAGATGTTAAGAAATTTGTGGACAGATGCAAAATTTGTCAGCACACAAAAGGGAAAAGACAGAATACAGGGTTGTATCAGCCATTACCCATACCAGAAAGGTCGTGGGATGCAGTGAGCATGGATTTTATATTGGGGCTGCCAAGAACGCAAAGAGGATTTGATTCAATATTTGTGGTGGTAGATAGATTTTCAAAGATGGAACATTTCATACCATGCTAGAAAACCAGCGACGTAACTCATATTGCGAACCTATTTTTCAAAGAAGTTGTTAGACTTCATGGCTTGCCAAGAAGCATTGTTTCAAATAGAGATACCAAGTTCGTGGGACATTTCTGGGGGACTTTGTGGAAGAAGCTGGGGACAAGTTTGTCATTTAGCTCAGCTTATCACCCTCAGACAGATGGGAAAACAGAAGTTGTCAACTGAAGCTTGGGAGATTTACTGAGAAGCCTAGTGACTGAACACCACAGTCAGTGGGATCACATTCTGGCACTGGTGGAATTCTCTTATAATGATTCGATCAATAGAAGCACAGGGCAGAGTCCATTCCAAATTGTATATGGAATGTAGCCAAGGGGAGTTTCTGAATTGAGAGATTCGGAACAAAATGAATTAAGGAGTGCTAGTGCAGAGGACTTTGTAGAAGCAATGAAGGAGCTTCACAGTTGAATTAAGGAGCGATTGTAGAGTTCAAATCAAGAGTACAAGTGCAGAGCATATCAACACATGCGAGAACTTGAATTTGAAGTTGGTGATCTGATTCTTACACATTTGAGGAAGGAGAGGTTTCCAAGGGGAACATATAACAAATTGAAAATGAAGAAGATTGGGCCATGCAAGGTCTTGAAGAAATTTGGGGCAAACACATATGAGATTGAATTACCCGATGGGGTCGGAATTTCACCGATATTCAATGTTGCAGATTTATACCCTTACAGAGTTGGAGAAACAAGAATAGAGAATGAACATACAGAGGTTCAGTAGACCAAACAAATGCCTGTAGATGAAAATCCACAGATGGAGAGAATAATTGACAAGAGAGTCCGCAGGAAGACCAAAAGAAAAGATTATTTTGAATACTTGGTCAAATGGAAGGGACATCTAGTTGAAGATGCCAGCTGGGAAGATGAAGCAGAAATTCAGAAGCATGGACAGACCGTGCAAGAGCTCATGAAAAGGAGCTCATGAAATTTTTTCAAGTGGGGGAGTATGATGCAGGAGCATCGTTCAAAGCCCAAAACGCGTGACTAAGCCAAAGAAATAGTTGGACGCACGGAGGAAGAAAAGAGCACGTTTTCATAAAGACCCATTTTGAATTTTGAAACAAAGTCATTAATGTAATAGTTAAGAGGAATGTACTCACATTTATACTTTGGAGATTGTAAACAGACCTGGGGAAATCCTCCCATCTGTCAATTGTATTGAGGCATTTATGCATAGTTAATGAAAGTAGGAAGATATGAATGATAGATTAGATAGTTTTAGAGAATAGGAGGGAAAACGGATATAGACACCCTCATTCTTGTATCATAGGATCATTAACACATTAGCATAGAGAAGAAGAGGAGAGCTGCAGAGAGAGTTGTAGAAAAATCCATGTACAGGAGCTTTGAATTAATATATGAAGCTTTGAATCAGACTCATGGTGTTATCATGTCTTCCATGGTTACATGTTGAATGGTATGTTGATAGTTGTTTTATTCTCTATGTTATGCATTTTCTTTAATACTATGTGAATGTATGATTTCATGTTAAATGTTTGAAGTCTGAGAGAGAAGGAGAATGAGTTTCAATTGTTTCTCTTCCTGATTTAGAGTTCCTGCAAGGAGTGCAATGAAACGTTCGCAAGGAGTGCGTTGACAAAGGTTCATAGTTTATCTCTAAAAGCTCAGGAGGGATATCGTTGTTCTCATTCCAGTGGAAGTGCAAGTGAAGCACAGAAGCCGTGCAAGGTGTGTGCAGGTTGGTTGAAAGCTTAGAACTTATCAACCAAGAGAAGAGTTGAAGGACTACTGCTATAGGGAGTGCACAGAGTCAAGAGGGTAGAATACTTAGAAGTATTTGAAGAAGTGCCTCAAGGAGTGTGGGCAGGAGTTCTTTCGAGGCTTGAAGTTGCCAGTGAAAGCTCAGGAGAGTTAACACCTTTGAACACTTCAAAGGAGGATAGGGGTTGAAAAACTTCAAAGGGAGATGAGGGTCGAAGTCATCCAGCAAAAGTAAAGTCCAGAAGCGAAGGGACATTTGTTCATTTCACGGAAGCTGTCAAGGAGCAACGAGCCGTCGAAATTCTCTATGGAGGATTTGCGAAGTAAAATGGACCATAGGATCCAGGGAAGTTGCAGGGTGGTTAGAGACAGGTGAACTCATCACTCTAGGATCTAGAACCAACATAAACCGTTGATCGTGGTTCACACCAGCCGTTGGATCATTTCATCATTTCGAGGATCCTAACGACAAGGAGTTGAACACCGTGGAGTGAAAGTCCCGAAATCGTGAGTGGAGATAGGAATTGATGGGGAGTTTCGGGATTTCATCACTCCAAGTGTTGGTAACGGAGAAGGTAGCACTTTGGGAGTGAAATTCTTGAAATTTGGGAAGAGTGATAGGTGGCGTACTTGTCGCTAGGTGGATTCAAACCTTGTTGACCATTTCAGGGTTTGGAGGTCGAAGGACTAGGAGCCTTGCATATGGATTCGCAAAATCGCAAAGTCTGAAATCCCGATGAAGTGAGAAGAGAAGCCCATTGGGAGGCCAACCTTTGTTGAGTGCATTAGAGTTCAACAATTTGGGTTTCGGAGGTTGCAGAGATAGGAACCCTCGACAACAAGGATCGTGAAATCGCGAAACCCAAAGTCAGGAGATCTGGGTTGATGCTTTGTGTTTGATCGTGTGAGCACACTCATAAGGACCTATGGATACATTGTTGTGTGTGAAAGGTATTTCTCGAGGGGAAACCAAAGAGTCAATTAGTCTCAAAGGGCAGATTTAGAGCAATCCTGCACGGACCTCAACCTGAGGGTTTGGGGGTCTGCACCATTAGGTTACTGTGAATGTCTAATTGGGATGGATTCATTGGACCAGCATCATGCTATCCTAGACTATCATAACAAGGCATTTACTTGCTTGGATGAGGAAGGGAACCTAAGGAAAGTGCAGGGAATTCCCAGGGCAATGACCATTAGAGAAATTTCAGCATTGCAGTTGAAGAAATGCTACAGAAAAGGGTCTCAAATATTCACAACACATATGGAAGAGACACTTAAATATAAGGTGTCAAATATTGAATATTATGCAGTCCTAAAAGCATTTGAAGATGTGTTTAAAGAAATACCAAGATTACCCCCTAAAAGAGACATTGATTTATCCATAGATTTGATGCCTGGAGAAACTCCAGTATCCAAGACTCCATACAGGATGAGTACACCAGAATTGAAGGAGTTGCAAGTGCAACTTGAAGAGCTTCTGAAGAAAGGGTATATATTCCCAAGTGTGTCACCTTGGGGTAACCTAGTTTTATTTGTGAAGAAAAAGGATGGGACATTGATACTTTGCATTCACTTTAGGTAGTTGAACAAGGTAACTATGAAGAATAAGTATCCTTTGCCAAGGATTGATGACCTTTTTGATCAGCTGAAAGATGTAAAAATATTCTCCAAGATTGATATTAGGTCCAGTTATCATCAAGTAAGAATTAATGAAGAAGACATCAGCAAGACTTCTTTCAGAACAAGGTATGGTCATTATGAGTTCACAGTGGTGCCATTTGGATTATCAAATGCACCAGTTGTGTTCTTGTGTCTAATGAATGGTATTTTAAGAGAATACTTAGATAAGTTTGTCATTGTATATTTAGATGACATTCTTATATATTATAAATTAGAGGAAGAGCATGAAAAACACTTGAGGATGGTATTACAAGTATTAAGGGAGCATCAATTGTATGCCAAATTGATCAAGTGCTCATTTGATCAGAAGCAAATTAATTATTTGGGACATATCATTTCAAAGGATGGGATAGTAGTGAATCATGAGAAGATAGAATCCATTTGAGAATGGTCAGCGCCAAAGAATGTGACAGAGGTCAGATCATTCACGGGCCTTGTAGGCTACTATAGGAGATTTATTGAAGGATTCTCAAAGATTGCACACCCAATCACTTCCTTGCAAAAGAAGGGTGTGAAGTTTCAGTGGACATTGGATTGTGACAAGAGTTTCCAACACTCGAAACAATTATTAACAAGTGCTCCAATACTAAGGATTGCAGACCCAAATGAAGAATTTATTGTATGCACAGATGCATGTAAAGAAAGACTTAGTGGATTCCTCACTCAAAATGGGTTTGTTATATGTTATGAATCAAGGAAGTTGAAGGAGCATGAAATACACTATGCCACTCATGATTTGAAGTTTCCATCCATAGTGAATGCCTTGAGGATATGGTGACTCTACCTCATGGGGAAAAGGTTTGAGTTGAGGACAAACCATAATGGTCTGAAATATTTATTTGATCAACCAACTCTAAATGCTAGGAAAAATAGATGGTTAGAGTATCTTGGTGAATGTGACTTTGATATAAAGAATATCAAGGGGAAACATAATAAGGTGGTTGATGCACTCAGTAGAAGAGTGCATGAATTAAATTCTACAACCATTAGCATGTACCAATCATATTTGAAAGACAAAATTATAGAGTTTGCCAAATCAGATTTTCAATACAAGGAATTAGTGGCAAAATTACAACAAGGTAATTTGCAACAGAAAATTGAAGAATATAAGCTAGATAATGATGAAATTATGAAGTACAGGGGAAGAATTTATGTACCAAATTCCCATGAATTGAAAAATATGATATTGAGAGAAATGCATAATGTACCTTATGTTGTGCACCCAACTTATCAGAAAACTATTGCAAATGTCAAGAGCCAATATTATTGGCCAGGATTGAAGAAAGAAGTTGATGATTTTATTTCCAAATGTTTGGAATGTCAAAAGGTAAAGGTTGAGCATAGACACTTGACTAGTTTGCTACATCCATTACCCATTACTGAGTGGAAATGGGAAGTTTTAACAATGGATTTCATCACCAAAATTACCAGAACAAACAAACAACATGATTCTATCAATATAGTGGTGGATAAGCTTACTTAACTTTCCCATTTTATTCCAGTTAAGCTCACTCACAAGGCAGCCACATTGTTGATTTTTATATGAGATAAATTGCTATATTACATGGTATACCCAAGACACTTGTGCCTGACAGAGATCCAAAATTTACCTCAAATTTTTGGAAAGGATTATTCAATGGATTTGGAACAAATTTTAATTTTAGTACAACTTATCATCCAGAATCAGATGGAAAAATAGAGAGGGTGAATCAAGTGATTGAGGATATGTTGAGGATGTATGTGATGGATAAGCCATCAAAATGAGAAGACTACCTACACTTAGTAGATTTTTCTTATAACAATGGGTACCAAACATCTCTAAAGATGAGCCCATTTGAGGCACTTAATGGCAGAAAATGCAACACACCGGTAAGCTAGGATAACCCAGTAGATGAGGCAGTGGTTGGGCTAGATTTACTTAGGGGAATGGAGGAGAAAATGTTGAAAATAAAACAAAATTTAAAGGCATCCCAATACAGGAAGAAAATATATGTTGATAAGGGTAGAACTTGTTATCACCCTATAAATTATAGGATCAACTGGTGACTGGGATATTATCTGTCTCTAGTGTTTTTGTTGACAAATGATTTTTCATTATGAAAATAATTTAAAAAGAAAGAAAAAGAAAAGAAAAGAAAAAAAAAATAAAAAAGAAAAAGAAAGAAAGAAAAAGAGGGCATAAAAGAATTGCAATAAAAGGCCCATGCAATAATAGTAACTTGGTCCATACCTTTCAAGCATGGCCAAGTTCTTTTTAAATTTGAATGTTGATAGGGTAGTGAATGAATTTGGCTAAACAGTTTAATCTTAGCCAAAGTGTCTAGGTTAGATTAGTGAATAAATCTGGCCAGACTGTCTAATCTTGGTCAGATAGCCCCAAGGTAGAGTAAAATCTTAACCCAACAGTTTAATCTGGGTTAATTGTCATAGGAAGATAGGTTAGTATGTAGGCTAGTTGCTTTATTGTTTCATTCCAATAAAACCAGCTTGATGTAAATGTTGCACCATGTTTCATATGCTTAGAAGATCGTTTGGTCGAAGCCCCATGGTGGTGTCTACTTGAAAAGTTTGGGGAAAACCCATAAAATACATTTATCCTAAGTTTTTCCCAGCGCATGTGTTTTCCACTCCCCATTTATGCTCCCTGCACATATCGACGGTCTTGATCACGACTCCCAGATCTACGGTGCACAGAGAATTCCAGACCCCCCTGACCGTTCTTCTTTTAACCGGGGGGGGCGGGGTCCGAAATCGCTGATAACATTTGCACGCATCTAGACGACCCAAGGTTGAGAGCTTAAATCAACGGTCAATATTGGATTCTGGGCCCCCCCGTCCATTCTGCCTTTAATGGAGGGGGGGTCCGGAATGAGTGATAAAGCACGCGCTTAGATCTACGGCTCAGAAACAGGCACACATATCAATGACCCTACATGGATTTCAGACCCCCCTGGATGATCTTCTTTTAACTAAGGGGGGGGGTCTGGAATGGTTTTCCCCCTCTGGCGTGTCCCTTGTTATACGTGGCGTCAGTCAATTTTCCCCAAAGTCCCATCACCATCTACTATCTGACAGACCCCCGTCACTTATGGACGTCACCTTCCACTTCTTCTGAGTTAGTCACATCCCATAATTGTTGTTAGTCCCCTCTCGCCTTTCACTCATGGCAAGCCCCTTATTACGACTTTTACCTCCAATCCCTAGCCACCACATCACTCGTCTGTATCTTTCAGCCACCGTCACTTGCCATCTCACCCCCAAATGACCCGTTGTCCATTTATTACTGGATAACCTACCTGTTATCCAACTGACCTGTCTCCCGCTCCCAACCGACCCCAGTTTAAATAAAACTATCGTTATTTCCATTACTTTCGCTATTCACCCGTTGCACCAGAGAAATTCATCGCTTACTCCTCTGTTACATTCCGTCACCATCATCCACAGTCAGTCGCCCCCACTAACGTTGTGTTTATTGCAGGTACTGTTGCAGAAATGGCGCCAAAGTCCAAACCAGCGAAAGGAGAGGAGAATCCGTTTCTCCCGCCTCCTGTTGACCTGGAAAAGATCCCACTAGTTGACAAAGACTGATTAATCGCAGATACCAAATGCAATTTTGATTTCTCAAACCTCCAGTCATGGCTCAGGGAAGTTTTCCTGGACCAGAGTGATGAAATTGGACTCTGGGAGTCCAATTTACCCCTTTACCTCTTTCCCCAGATCCACCATTTTCCCGAGTTCGTGATTAAGTGTCAAGCCCACTATATTCCCGAACAAAGAGACGTCATCTCCTCATCCGGAGAAATCCTTTACCTCATCACGCCCGAGTCCATAGACCAGATGATGCAAATTCCCCGTGCCGACTCTGCGTCTCCTTTCAACCTGGAAATCCTTATAGAGTTGTATCAGAAAATGACTTTTCCCCAAAGAGCTCAAATATTCGAGCTTTTCCTTCCCACATCTGCTCAATTCCCTTCCACAAATCCCCCTTACCCGTCGTCCATGTTCTCCACTAAGGGAAACCAGGTCATTTCTTCCCTTTGTGCTTTGTTAGGATACTATTCTGACCAGTGGGTAGATGAACCCATTCTGGGTTTTCTATCCATCTTCTCTACTGACGAAAATCCCACCACCCAGTTTGATTTCAGCACATTCTTGGCAGACAATATTCACGAACAATTCGTGAATTTTGGCACTGAAGGCATGTTTAGATATTCATCGATACTAGCATACTTGTTCGTCTTCTTCCATGCGGATAAGTTTTCATTTTCCATGCAGAAGATGGATGCAGATGGTAGACCTCAGGAAGTCACAGCATGGACCTCCTTGCTGAAGCACAACTCCACAGAGTACAGCTTCAAGGCATCCATCGATCTATTCTACCACCCTGTGGTAAGCATGCTAGGTGGCAGGCCCAAGCCTCGAATAAACGATGAAGTTTAGAGGATCCTGCACCTCTCAGACAACACAAAGTCTGGGGATTGGTACCTATATCAAAATCATACCAAGATCAAAGTATACGAGTGCGATTTGGCACCTTATAAGCTGCCCAAGTATTTGTCGGTCAGAATATTTGCTTTAGAATATATAAGGCAGATTATGAATTCAGATGATATCCATTTTGTATCTTTGAAGAAAAAGCAACAACTTAGAATCAAGGGGCAGATTGGCTCCTTCATCTACAACAGTCGTGGCGTTGGGGAAGAAGCAGACCGGATGCTGAGAGAAATGAATTTCTTCCTAAGCTTCCCATGGCATTATGATCCATGTGGGATCATTTCAGAAATGAGGGTGAAGAACAAATACATCCCATACGTTCATGAAGCTAGGCCTGAGGTGGAAAAATTCACCAATCAGACAGTGTGGGAGCCTAACACCTTGGTCGAAGTGGAACAACAGGTTCCCCCGACCACTGTGCCACCAAAAACCACACCACAGGTCCCAAAAGAGAAGAGGTCGAGGCAGGATTTATCTCTGCCTGTCATGGAGGTATCGTCCGAAGAGTTCCAGCTGCACATGAAGAGGCCCAAGTCAATCTCAGTTCCTGGCTCGACTGGAGAAAAAGAAGCCCCGCCTACCACAGTGACCAAGTCTGTCATTCCACCCTTCGGTTCGAGCCTCTATAAGGACATCACCCCATCATTACTGAATAAATCCACATACTCCCCATTGGACACTTAGCCAGGAAAGACGGGGCCCAAGTTGAGCATTTTCGAGAAGTACGAGCTGATCAAGAAAAAGAACCAGACCCTTACTAGCAGTACTTGCGCTTAGTTTTGGAAGTAGACATTGACTGTGCAGCATAGGCTGTTGTCTGCATTTGACACAGAAAAGGGCAGAATGCACATGGCCTTCCTCCAGGTGTAGGTACCAGATCCCAAGGTGATCACCGACTACAAGAGGGCCACCTTTGAATTCCAGACGAAGGACGTGCACCCAGCTGATCAGATGGATCTACACAAGAAGACCTGAGAAATGGTTTTCTACACATTGGCGCACGCTTCCTCTTTAGCGTCTAAATTGCAGGTGTCCCTGAACAATGTTCAAACACAGCTCAAAATGGAGAAGATTTCATCCTTCGCAAAGGACAATATGATCAAAACTTTGGAGGATCTGGTCCTCAAGATCGGTTATGATCCTTAGAACGTCAAAGCAGCAGAGGAAATGATAAAGAAGAAGAACACTAATATAGCATCCTTGAGGAAACAACTGAAGCTCCTGCCCACAGAGGACTTGCAGGCGAAGGAGATAGCAGAGAAAGAAGGCGAGAAGGATGAGATGCTAAAGATGCTCATGGAGAAGAATGCCTAGCTTAGAGAAATGGAAGCTGAGATGGAGAAACTGTTAAAAGAGAAAGAGAAACTGAAGCCAATGGAATTCATTCCATTGAGTTCTATCCCAATTGCAGGAGTGAGCACAACATTAGTGACAGCAGCCTCGTCCACGACTCCATCGACATCTCAGGAGAAGACAACTGAGTTGGCTGAGTCCATGGAAAGGATGAACCTGCAGGAGACAGAGATCAACAGGCTTAAAAAGGAGATTGAGAACCTACAGGAACTCAAATCTTCCTTCCAGACCAGCCTATCTAAGGAAAAGCAGGTGACAGAGTAGCTCAAGCAGGAGTTACAACAGCTCTAGAAACAAACAATGGCAGGAAAGACATTGACCGAGGTTAAAGAGAGTGTATGGACAGACATCACTAAGTCCATGAATGAGATATGGCCCATGATCCAGATCATGTTTGAGTAGAATGAGTTAGTCTAGAGGAGAAAACAAGCCATTGATAAGATCAGAGTAGAATTGGGAGATAGGCCAACACAAGCAAATGAGATCATCAAGTTCCTCAATTCTAATACCAGGGGGGAGCTGGAAGAGCTGAAGATTGAAGACGGAACAGAGACCATCCTTGAGGTCAAAAGAGTTTTGACCAAGAGAGGAATAATGCTTCAGCTGGAAGAAAATTTTTAGGCCATGGACCAGGGGGTACAAAGGTTCTTCAGTAAAATTGAAGCTATCCAGAAGAAAGGTCTACCTGGTCTGAACGTTATTAATGATAAACTGATGACACTCCCAGATTACAAGAAAAGATTGGCTGATGTGTCTAAGTACAGTTCAAAGTTTGCATGGATTCAAGGGAGAATCACCGGCAAGGCATTCCTGTATTCCCTTTAGTGGAACATCAGTATCCAACACGAGATTCAATACATATTCCTCACTAAGCCTACATTCACCAAGTATACAGAAATGGACGAAGTGTATCGAAGACTTCTCAAAGTCAATGTGCCTAGTCATCTCAGATGGGAGGAACTCTACAATCTGATCAATTAGCAGATGAGTTGTCTAGGTCCAGTTAGCTTTCCAGTCAGATGAGGTCGTGCAAACGCTTCATCAACGGTCTACCCAGAAATCAGCGTGTAGTTACACCAAGTCATCAAGCGGTTCCTAGATTTAGGAAATTTGTTAAATTAGTTAGGCTAAAAATAGATTTAGCACGTCCTAGTCATTTATGATAGGAACGTTTGTAATTTGAGTTATAAATACTTCACCTTTCGAAGTATTGAGGGTTGTTGTTGATCTTCACACCCTGACGCTATCAGACTGTAATATTTTTGAAGAAATCTTCCATTAATAAAAAGGAGGCACTTTTACAAGATTCTTGCGTGTATTCACTGGTGATGTTTTCTCTCTAAGTTGAATGTTATTCTCTCGTTGTAATCATCTTGTTTTCTAATTCTAATCTTTAAGAGTGACGAATGTTGCAGGATTTATCTCGTATACCCTGTTTCTGACTCGAAAGATTTTAGTGTTTTTCTTCTGGTATTTTCAATAAAAGAATTCTTAACTGCTTCTTTGTTGAACTTATTTTTCCCATCTTTTCTGCTAATCATCATTTAAGCTACTAAAAGATCCAGTGATTATATTATCTCGCCCTATGAAATTTTTCCCTTTGCATTTCTGGTTTGTATTTCATATTTATTAAACACAGACCCCATAGCCCAATGGATGTGTAGACTGTCTCAGCCAATTCAAAAAACACTTTGACAACAAAACCGACCTATTTCTTTACCTAGCCTAATATCTAAAATTGGAAACATAGCTAAATCATATAGAGAGATCCCTCTCTGAAGTTGGAAGGGATAGATCCCAGCTTCAAAAGTGGTTGGATAAAGTTACCTTTGTAGATTTCTTCTGTTTTCAACCTCTAGGAAATTTACCAAGTGCTAACAGAACTCACATGGAATTTAAAGTTTTAGACCATGCATTCCTGAAAGTGAAAGCCAACAAAATTTCCTTGAAGTTGGGAAATTGTTCAAAGTTGGCAGCTCACTATTGTGAGCCATTTAAAATCCTAGAGAGAATTGGTCCAGTGCCTTATATTATTGCATATCTTGCATCTATGTTTATTCATAATGTATTCCATGTATCATTGCTCAAGAAATATATACCTGATGTTAATCATGTAATTGATTGGAATGTGATTCAGGTGGAGCAAGATGATGCTATCCAAGTGAATCCGATATGCATTCTGGACTAGAAAATCAAACAACTCCAAAATCGATCCATAGGGCTTGTAAAGGTCCAATGGACCTGGTACGATCCTTAGGACACTACTTGGGAGCATGAAGATGCAACGCGGGTAGAATACCCGCATACTTTTGGGGATTTTTGAAATTTTTGTTGTGTATGTGTACATAATTCACTGAGGATAGTGCATAAATAAGGGGAGAGGATTGTAATATCCCTAGGTTGAACCCAATTGTAAATGTAAATACAAATGTATGGAAGATGGTGAGTTTTTTGATATCATTTTTGTATGCACCTTCCATGGTATAGTGCGCACATGTACTACTCAGTAAAATGATGAAGTGTGCACATTCCAGGATACCGCGTGCAACAACTTAATTGCGCGCAATTTTGAGGCCAGAGAGCCTTTGTGTATATTTTGTTTTTAATAGGTTGGTGAGCTAGTTATTATAATCTAGGAGGATTATGTTTTGAATTAGGCCAGAGAGCCTAGATGCTAAAGGTCAGTGCACCTATTTTTGTATATGTGTTATCATTAATATAAAATACATCACTACGCGCAAACTGACCATGATAAAAGAGAATGGGGGACTAAACTCCACTAGTTAGGGAAAGGGTGGGATAAAAGTTAAGAGAAAGGGCTAAGCTAGGGAGCTTAATCCAGAAAGGAATATTATATTAATATTCCTTACATCATAAAGTATGGATAATATTTTATCCTAAGTTCCAAGGATGGGGACAAGTGGGCCAAAGTAGCTCCCAACATGACAAGTGTCAAGTTGGGAACATGCATACACATAGTTTGTACTTAGTTCATTTTTGGATTCGTTCCATCATTCATTCATCCATTCAACCATTCCATGAGCATTCACTTACGCTATCAGTTTTCCTTCGTACCTTCTTGTCACTATACCATAACCTATATCCATACTCATACCTGTTTTTGTACATGGTTAGTTTGGGAGATGGACTAAAGAAGTGGGTTGTCAGGCCCATGAGAAATATCTCAAGGTGAGAGAATTTTTGGGAATTGATTTACGAAGGTGGTAAACTGCAGCTACAGGGCTTTGAGACTTCTTGTTCGGCCTGTTACTGAAGCCCAAAAAGGAAGTGGGGCAGCCGACGTACTATTGAGAAGAGAAAGGGAACACTTCTTGGGGTGGGACAGGCATGTGGGGAATGAGGGACTATAGGCTGTTAGTTTGACTTGGCACCTGTGATGAAGTCTTTCCCATTGTCTATGATACATCATCCTGGTTAGGAATTCCCTTACCCAGGTGGGATTTAGTCCCATCTCAGGGATGACCCACTGCTGAGAATGATATGCAGTGTGGTCTAAGGTTGGGAGGTTTGTGGAAGGTCTGCACACCGTTGGTGATATTATTACCAAGATAAGTGTCAATTATGTGTTAATTTATATTATGCATTATTATTTACGTGTTTATTTTTATGATTTTATCCTATGTGTGGTTTATAACTGTCTTTATAATTATGGGTATTTCCTATATCTATTGCATGTATATGTTTACTGTTATTTCAGCATGAATCCATGCATTTACAAAATGTATTTGACTATTTACGTTATATATATATATATATATATATATATATATATATTTCCACAATAATTCTATGTGTATATGTTTTAATTTCATGTAGATCGAAAAATTTATGTGGCATAACTTAGTTGGATGTTGGGTATGTTACAATATGTTGAGTAGAGAAAGAAATCATTTTCTAGAGTAGCATGGCCCGGCCTGGGTGGTCGGGGATGTTACAATTTTTCTTGCATTGAATACTATCTATCTAAGTTTAAAATAATTAGAATTTTGAATGAAGAGTGTACCATAAAGTTGGATGAAGAGTGTTGCATCTATATTATTCTTTCTAAGCTAGGTAGTGCATATTTTGTGTTTGTATCTAAATTTTATGCCATGAGAGAGGCTCTAGGGAAGCTTTATCAAAAACCCTCTATTGAGACCTTTTGTGATGCTTTGATTAGAGAGAAAGGTAATCTTGTACAACTTGGAGTGATCAGCAATGCAGGTACGCCCAACAAATCCTTAGTCGCCTAGAAAAAAGATAAACCCAAGAATACCAATAAGAAACATCCTCGCCACAACAACAAGCAAAAAAAGGGTCCCAAACCCACTCATACAACTTCAACTCCTAATGGTGAAAAAGGATAAAAATCTAAAAATAATAAGACTGACAGACATTGCAACTTTTGTGATAAATATGATCATGATCTACTTCTTCTTCTTCTCATGGACATGCAATTTTTTCTTTTGGTTTCTCCTTCAATGCAACTTCTACTCCTGCTTCTAATGAGTGGATTATTGATTCTAGAGCATCTTATTATATGCATAAGGATAAAGACATATTTTCTTCTATAAACGAATGTAACACCAACAAAATATTTGTTGGTGATGATAGACTTCTTAGTGTTGTAGGATTCGGAATAGTTTAAGTAGATAATGGTCATTTCAATGATGTATTATGTGTTCCAAGTCTTTCTTGTAACCTTCTATGAGTATATCAAATCACTCATTCAAGTGAAGGTAAAACTATCGCGTTTTCACCTCGCCAAGTTTTAATTGAGGATCTAAAAGATCTTAAGAATGTTATTGCAACTAGAATCGTTGATGATATTATGAGGTTGTACAAGTTTGACAACTTTGGGTCATTACATTTTCCATCAGCTTTTGTTTCTCATAGAGATGACTTGAGCAAACTTTGGCATGAGCGGTTTGGTCATCTAAACTATCGCTCATTGCAGCAACTATGTAATCAACAAATGGTGACTGGTCTTCCTCTTATTTCATGTAGATATGGTGTTTGTGTCAGTTGTGTTCTCAGAAAACATCATCAGGACAGTTTTGAAAAACGTGCCTCTTGGAACACCTCGGGCCCTTTGCATCTTGTTCACAGTGACTTGTGTTTTCCACTTTCTTATTTTTATAGGTGAAAGTATTTCTTAACTTTCATTGATGGCTTTTCTAGATGTACTTGGGTTTTATTCTTAAAACTTAAGATTGAAGTTTTTGACAAGTTTCTAGACTACAAGGCCCTTGTAGAAAATAAATTTGGACATCAAATTCAAAGGTAAAGAACAGATAATGGAGGTGACTATGTGAACAATAATTTTACAAGTTAATGTCCTACAAAGGGCATCCAAATGCAACAAATTGTTCCATATAAACCAAAACAAAATGTTGTTGTTGAGAGAAATAAACACATATTAAAATAAATGGCTAATTCTATGATCCAATCTAAGGGATTAAGTCTAAAGTATTGGGCAGAAGCCATCAACTATGAAAATTACATAGTAAAACGCACTCCCACAAAGGCTCTTAAAAAAATGAAACCGAAAGAAGCATAGACTAAAATTAAACCAGATGGAAGCCACTTCCATGTATTTGGTAGTATAGCATGGGCTCAGATTCCTGATGAGAAAAGGAAATCATTGCAGGTTAAAATTGAGAAGTGTATATTTGTTGGTTATTCTGAAGATGCCAAAGGTTACAGACTTAGTCAACCACATTTTCATCAAATTATTATTACAAGAGATGTTAAATTTGATGAAAATCTCTTGGCCTGCGAACCTAATTTGATGATTGTGACTTCTTAGGCCTGCAAGCCATATTCGACGTTTGTGCCTTCTTCTGTTCCTATTCTGGTTTCTTCTTCAGATGATGATAGTGAGGATTAAAATCCACCTTCGCCTACTCACCTTCCTCCAAATGATTCCATTGAACCTAAACAAGCACCAACACCACCTCTTCCTAGATGGGTTTGCTCAACATGAGAAGCAGTTGGTGATATTGTTGGTGATCCTTCAAATCAACATCGGATGCATTATCAGTTCCAACGAGCCTCTTCTATTTTGGCTCAATTTTTAGAGACTCGTGATCTGGAGACATTTGTAGAAGCTTCAAGTCATCCATATTAGGTTACAAAAATTAATGAAGAGTATCTTTCTTTAATGGAAAATGATACTTGGGATATTGTACCTATTCCAAAAGGAAGAAAACTTGTCATATTTAAATGGGTCTATAGAAATAAGTATGTATCATATGTAAGTGTTGAAAGACACAAGGCTCGGTTAGTTTCCAAAGGATTTTCCCAAGTTGAAGGAATTGTCTATAATGAAAAATTTTCCCCTGTAGCCAAAATGAATTCCATCCACCTTGTTCTTTCCCTTGTTTCCTCACATAAATGGGAGGTCCATCAAATGGATGTTAAATATCCCTTCTTGCATGGGGATTTGCAAGAATAAATATACATGGAACAACCTATTGGCTATGTCCAAGATGACTCTAGTCTTGTTTTTTTCCTTAAGAAATCTCTTTATGGTCTTAAGTAAGCTCCCCAATCTTGGTATACTAAAATGGACAACTTTCTTATTGACACCGTGTTTTATAGATGTCATTCTGATATTAATGTATATACCAATAAGGTTGGAATTCATCTCATAATATGGGTCCTTAATGTTTATGACCTTAGATTCCTTACTAGTAGTGACTCAAAACTTTTAAAAACCAGCCTTAAGAAGAAATTTGAAATCACAGACTTAGGATTTTTGCACTATTTTCGTGGCCTCCAAGTTTTGCAAACCAATGAAGGAATTTTTCTTTCCCATTCTAAGTATTCTTGTGAACTTATTCATTACTTTCACATAGAATATTTTAAACCATCCCCTTATCCCTTCAAGTCTAGAGTCAAGATGATTTTCACCTGTACTTCTCCTGAAGTTGATGCCACCTTGTACCATAAGTAAGTTGGTAGCCTCTTATGCCTAACTCATACTCATCCTGATATTTCTTTTTTTGTTGGTCTTGTTTCCTGGTATATGCAAACGCCCCATGAAATCCATTGGAAATAAGCTAAAAGGATACTTTAGTATTTACGGAGTACAGTTCAGTTTGGGATCCATTACAGTTCAGGGGGGACTCCTTTAATTGTTGGTTTCACTGATTCAGATTGGGTCGGTGACCCTGATGATATGAAGTCTACTGTAGGTTATGTTTTCATCCTTGTTTCATGATCTTTCACTTGGGCCTATAAGAAACAATAGGATATTGCACTTTATTTAACGGAAGTATAGTACCGAGCAATGGTAAATGCAAGTTAGGAAGCCTTGTGGCTTCGACAAATCCTTTCATAGTTTGGATTCCAGCAACATCATCCAACTATCCTTTGGTTGCAACAATTAGAGTGCCATAAAGCTCGCGAAAGACCCATTTCAACATCAATGAAAAAAACACATTGATATACACATTCACTTCATCAGAAAGATCATTCATGATCAAGTTATTGAAGTGCCCTTTTTCCCTATAGAAGATCAAGTTGCAAACATTTTCACAAAGTCTCTTAAAGAAGTGATTTTTTCCAAACTTATATCTATGTTAGGAGTTCAAGAATTTGTCATTAAGGGGGGATAGGCTCTAACGCCTCCTTCCTTCTCCTATTGTGTCACTATTGTAAATCCTTCAATCCTATCCCAAGTTGTTCTTAAGGGGGGATGTTAGGATATTTAGACACTTAGGAGTTAGTTAAGATCTACTTGG
>ML794393.1:385828-401138 GCA_009831015.1 Picea engelmannii
ATTCCCTCCATCTCTGCCTGGAGTCTTGTCACCACCGCCTCCCTTATGCATTGAAGGGTTAGAGCCTTCACCCTGCGACATCACGGTTCATTCCATTATGACTTTCATCATATCTCTCAACTGTATGATAGTCTGCCTGAAGTTTGCTTCTTCATCTGGAACACGTTCATGATCTTCTGCATGTGCCATGTTTGGTGAATGTCTCTCTGCAACTTGTGGTGAATGAAACTGCTTCCTCCTCATCGGATAAGAACTTGGCTCCACAAGTTGACCTTCTCCTCGTGTGAGTTTCAACCTTGTGAGCATCAGAAACAAAACTTGCAAACAATCAAGTCTTCAAAACCAGTGCTCTGATACCAACTTGATCTAAAAATTGAAGAAGACTTGAAAAACTTGAATAATTATTGCAAGTGAAATGTTATGTGTTTAAAGCAACTAGATCAATTTGCAACACATAAATTTAAGGATTACTTATTCAAAATACTCATAGACAACAACATAAAAAATTGAACATCAGCACATAAACACAGCAACTTGATAAAGGAGTTCACCCCTCTCCGGGCTACATCTCCTGGTCCAGCTTCCAATGGATCATTATTATTAAATTTATCAAAGTTCTCAAAAACATGCCTTACAATGCTCAAAATGGCAAACCGACTGCTCCAATGGCTCCGCAGCGTCCCAAAACCCCTGTCTGGGCTCTTTCGGCACCTCAATCAGTCGAAAAATGAAGAAGTTAGCCTCCTTGAAGTCTCCCTCTTCAACTTTGTTGTCTCTGGTTCTACAAATCACACCCTTGTTCTCCAAACCTGGCTCACACGCTCTTTTAAGCGTAAAAAATTGGCACCGGGTACAACCACACCAACGATGCAAACCGTAGGACAGTTAAGGTGCCTCTAGCCCCTAACCACCTCAGCATTCGGTCATATGGCCATAGGACCTTGGGCTCGGTGAAAAAGGGGTTAAGTTGGTTTGTCAACCGCATATACGGATTCCCGCGCTCCAGGCCACGGGCATGTGGCATACCACATATAACCAAGGGTTATAAACCCCGCGCCCACAATATAATACACCAATTACAATCCCCACACGCATTTTTATTACAATGGCAAACCATAGCATATGTGTTATGCGATTAAAAATCGCGCGCAATATACAATATACAACGGTTACATATAAAATAAACGATGGGTCGGGGCTAGGCCCCGACCCGCCCCCCGTCTGTATAATACAACGACCAACTTTAAATATAAGTGCGTTGGGATATGAAACAAGGAACATTGGCGGGAATATTGGCTAGCAGAGTGTTACAAAGGCATTGGTGTTGGGGGAGGTCCGGGGGTCGAACCCCGCGGACTCCCCATATCATTTTATATATATATATACAACCATATGAACCAATCGCATAATGACACGTGGCACTAATGGGTTGGACCACGTGTCCGCACATCATTGGCTGCAAATGACACGTGCCATCATTCGATTGCACAACCACCAACCAATAAAAACATGCCACGACTTACACCTGCCATGTCATCATGATGGTACGGCCCTGCCACGTGGCCATACGGACTGTACAAACAAGTACAGTCAACATCCCAAATTTTTGCCTGTTTGGCTTGGCGGACAGATCGCGATAACTCCTCCATACGAACTCCGTTTGCGAAAGTAAATATACCGCCAGAATCAAGAAGACGAGACGGACGCAATGGCACTATTTTCATCGCATTCCGAGCACTTTGAAAATTGAGCAAAATTTGATCCCCTGATCAATGTCGCGATTCACAAAACTCCGATATGGTATTAGATCAACGGTCCAGATCTGATCTTGATTTAACGGCTCAGATTATGTCGCGATTTCTCATATCGCGATTTTGGGATTCTTATGATTGTTTCTTGTCTCTTCATGTCACGATTCGTGAAACTCCGATATGAGGTTGAATCAATGGTCCAGATCTGATCTCTATTCAACGACTGCGATTAAATCATCATTTCGCATATCGCGAAATCAGAATTCCTGATGTCAATAATCTTTGACATGTCCAACTCTCGATCCCCGAAACTCTGATAAGGACTGGAATCAACGGTCCAGATTCCACCTTAATCTGATGGCTCAGATTTCATCGTGATTTTGCATATCACGATTACGCCCGATTCTCCTTGTACCTTAAAGGACGTGCGGGTTCTTCTTTATCCAATGATGGTCGGATCCTGTGCTTGGATCTAACGGCTGAGATCTGTCCTCCTCTTCAACGATCTCTTCTTGTCTACAATCAGATCTGACGAACCTCGTTCTTTCGGGAATTTTGAATGGAATCCAACGATCAGAGATTCTTGTCAAACTTTACTGGTCTTCGATCACTCAATCAACGTTGTGTTGCCTTCGATCATTCGCCTTCGATCATTCAACCTTCCTAAACTTATCTTATGTTTGTCTGTCTCTTACAAACTTCTCGTCTTCGATCATTCGACCTTCCTGAACTTATCTTCTGTTTGCCTGTCGATTACAAACTTTCTATACTCATGCCATCTTCACTGTTGTACTTGCCATCAATGACAAGCATTCACTGTCTTGTTAAATATTTTCCATTTGCCATTTGATGTCTGTTAAATATTTGCCAACAAGGAATTCCCTAGTGGAAAACCCAGTTGTCTCTATTGCAAAGATTTGGACCATGAAGTATTGGATTTCCCTAGAATGATTGCTAAGATTGTAAGAATGAATCTTCATGAAGAAAACCCTAGGATAGCCCCAGAAATAGCAGAACCCGAGAAAGAATTAGAGAAAGTATTAATACAGATGAAAGAAACCCTAAAGGAACATAAAGATATCTGATTACCAGATATCTTCAAAGAAAAGAAACAAGTCAAAGAAAGACTAAGGGACTTCGACATTGACTGTATTCTTGATGAAGAAACACAAGTGAACATTATGCTAGAAAGAACTTGGGAAGCTATAGGGAATCCTGCCATGATTCCTTCATTGGGAGGAATAGGACTATTCAGAGGAAAATTGATAATGCTATGTGGAAAACTCGCTTAGATACCTATGACAGTCAATGGAACTTCGATAGAAGAAGATTTTGAGATTATCAATTTTATTGAGGATGACGCCCCGTTCACTATGTTACCTGGAAAACCTTGGATTGAGAGAGATCAAGCCAGAAAGAAGGAAGAATAAAAGGTATTACAACAGCAGAGACAAGAGCTAAAAGATTTCATGACCAGAAGGATCGCGCAGTTGATTGAGGAACAGGTGAATAAATCAAAGCTAATTGATACTAGAATCCCAGATGTCAAAGAATTAGGGGACTCACAGAAGATTGGAGTATATGTACCAGATATAGACGAAGTAGTTCTCCTGAGTCTTGGGAAAGAGCCTCAGCAGCGCAAAGTGACTATGCCCAAGGAAAATAAGAATCAGAAAGAGAAAATAACTACCGAGACGAAGCTCATGGGGAAGACGGATAGAAAGATAAGTAAAAAGAGAGCTCATATCAATAGGTTACAGAGGGTTCAGGAGGGAACCTCTTTGAAAGAAACTTTTCAAAATTAGAGCTTCGTCGGGATATTAGAACCGTGACATGGGTCACTTTTCCATGGCGAAGCAATATAGCTGTTGGAGGCCGATATATCCGTTCGAATATCGCTTTGAATGGATCGAAAAAGAGAAAGAAGACAGAGCGAAGATCCAACAAGAGAAAGAGCAGCTACTCATGAAGAAGATTGGGATTGAAGAAGAAGTCAACAAAGCATGTCGCTCTATGACCAGCTTAGAACAGAAGATAGAGGACCCCATAGAACTCCAAGTGATGAAGCTTGTTGAATCTATTCAGCAACTTCAACAAAGAGTCATGGACTTAGAACTTCAGGCCATACCACAAACCCCAAAAGAAGTGCACAACCAGTGAGAAATAACTGCCCGAAGCATCATAGAAAGGATTAAAGCACTCACTTAGGAATGCAAACAGTTAAGTAGCAGAAGTGCGCAAATCTACGAGAAGCTAACCAAGAACCCAGAATTGCATGAATTGGAGTCGCAACTCCAAGAGGTGAAGTACGACGCCAAAAATCTACAGGTGCATCTGAAGGCCCTGTCACCCGTAGAGAGAATAAAGAGGTTTCCATAGCAACGCACAACCCAACAACAGATTCACATGCTTCATATTAAAGTAATGGAAGTATCTCAACGAATTCAACCGGTGCAAGAAAAGGCATGTCAATTTTTCACTGAAGTTGAAATCCAAGGAGTAGAACTTGAACAGGTTGTGAATATAGCAGAACAATGCCTAGAAGGGCTGGTGAATGAGGCACTCATCTAGAAGTTCACCAAGCAAGAGGTAATAGAAATGCAGCAGGTTGAAGCAACTTGATCCAAGCCTAAGGAATTCAAAGAAAAAATGGTCAGACCTGAGTGACTCGGGACGAGTCACAGGTGAGTGTTGGGGGGCTGTTGGCCCTTGACCAAGTTTTGAGGAACATTTGGTCATATTTGACCATTTTTGGGACTTCGACAGCCTTTCAAAGATGGAGCGCCAGGAAAAGCAGATATCACGTGATCTCGGTCCACTTTTGGGCCCCTTTTAGAGTTTTTGGGTTAATGTAATGGGAAAGGGACGTCAGCCCATGGGTTTACCCACGCTTAGGCCCACTTTTGTAATGTATAAAAATAAGGATAGGAAATGTAAGAAGTAGTAGATATGATTTCTTAGTGAAATTTTAGTGCATCTATTCGATGTCGAATAAGTGCTATGTACGATGTGTGTAAGGCTTGCAAGGCTAAGTGCAAGTTACTGTGTTGTTGATATATAAAGCTAAGTGTTGTAACACAAGGAAGAAGGATCTAGCGAGCTGTGCAGATCTTATGTCCTATGCGAAGAAGGTTTTTGGAGGTTTTGTTCTTGTAACATCTTGAAGATGATAATAAAGAAGATGATCTTGTGGACGTAGCCCCAAGGGGGGGGTGAGCCACATAAATATGTGTGTTATGCTCTGTTCTTTGGTTCCATATGTTTATCTTTGTTTATGTGATGTGCTTTGATATATCCACATATGCTTTGTTCTTCTTAGATATATATGATTGCTAGATCTGATGTGTATGAGGATGCTTATTGCTTCTCTACTGGATCTGATATGGGTTACTATGGTTAAGTGCTAAAATACTATAGATCTAAGCATACACTGCAAAGCTCTGTGCTGTCTCCGAAGTATAATAAGGGTTAAATATTGATAAATGATCTATGCTAAGTGCCCTGTAAAATATATAATCACATATTTGTGTCCTAGATAAGATTACGGACACCTGAGTCTTGCAACCAACCCTGCCTCTACCTCGGGTGAGACTTCATCTTCTTCATAGGTGTTGCCGAAAGGGCTGGTAGTTAGAGATTTGTTGGTGCGCTCTTGAGCGTTGAACCCTGGGTCTACCCCTGTGCCAACATGGTTAGTATGAACATGTTGAATTCCTCACTTCCCCTAATCACTATAGAACCTTGGTTCTTGTATCCCCTCTAGCTTCCATGGGTAAGACTTCACTTACTTTGCAGGTGATGCTGAAATGGTCGATTTCTAATGGTTTTGTTGGTATATTAATGACTAAACTTGGGTCTTCCCATTGCATTCCAACATATGGTATACTATTGATGGGATTCACTCTTTTCTATTGATATCAAAAGGGAAGATAAATATCACGAGAGAAAGATCATAAACATGAAGACAAGGGAAACAACCCCAAAGAGAGTTACCATTTTCCATTGATGTCAAAGGGTGAATGAAACATGAGGATAAAAATATAAGGAACATTGGTCATAGGTGGAGTGTGAGTGCTTCCATAAATTACAAGGGGGGGTATTGTTGGATAGTTGGTTACCATTGATGGGTCAATCCTAGAAGAAGCCCCAAAGCGAGGTTGGAAGGATTTAGAAGTGATGGGTGTATTTGGAGAAGTTTCCAAAGTGGTTCCCTTATGGAATAAATTTAAGAATGGCCCCTCATGGGAAGACACTTTGAATAAGTCTTCAAGAATCCATAGAAATATGGATAAGTGGTTGAGAATCCCCGTAGGTGTGGTCATCAAGCCCGAAGTTGTTTGAAGAAAATAAGTGTGAAGGAATTTGAAAATGAATACACAAACCTCATATATGGATTTTCCTCGTCATGCCATTTCCAATGGTAGGTGGTATTCCAGTTTGATCTAGGTGGATATTGGTGGTCGCCCACCTTTTCTGACTAGCTCAAAATAGTTTTCTGGCAATTTTGGCAATTTACTATTTTTAGCAGGTTTTAACTTACGGGGCCATTTTGAGGGCCTAAATGAAGGATTTTTTTAGATAGAGTTTCTCAATGATATTTGAAGGCATGATTGAGCCCCCAAAATGAATATCCTCGATGATACCTTTCCAACGAGCTATCATATGCCTAAAACAGAGATCGTATGCAAAAGTTATGACCCCGGGAAGTTGATATACTAACTTACCCAAATGGGGCCCACATGACTTTCGACACTTCATCTCCTAGGGTTAGTTTTTTGGATGTCTAGGGTTTTTCGCATTCTTTTTTATTGTAAAAAATCCTTCAGAGCCTCATTCTACTCATCTTCTTACAAATGAGTGCATCTGTCACATCTCTTATCAGAGATAAGCCGCCACCATTCTAGCAAGTCTTTCACTCTGTATTTTTACAGTATCTATACATTTATCTCATTAATAGAAATCATGTATTACTATATATCTGTGTTTATGGTTGCATCTCTGATACATTTCTATTATATTATTGGATATACGTGATATCTCTGTGCATTTCTTTATTATATCTTCGATCTCATTTCGTGCCGAAAATAATCCGGATCAGTAGTATCAGAGCAGGCTGTTCTTGATCATTTTTTTTCAGTGCATGTCCCCAACGAGGTATGAGTATAGAAATTTGGTTCTCGATCTTGTCTCTCTTGAGGAAAATCTCTCTCGTACACCCAAGAAACCCTCAATGGCGGAAGAAAAGAAAAATGATGGAGCAGATGATCCTATCAGTATGTTGTTTGAGCAAGCTCTCACGCAACAGAGGGACGAAATGATGGAGAATTTTTCCCACATCCTTCAACCCCTATTGATAGCAATAGACACATCTTCATCAAGCAGCCACTTTGGAGGCACCTCACCTTTCAAGGTACAAGTTAATTTTGATGTTCCTGTATTTGAAGGACAGATAGATGCAGAAGCCCTAGACAAATGGTTAAATATGCTAGAAGGTTATTTCTCTGTTCACAAATTTTTCGACAAAGAAAAGATCACCTTTGCAGTCATTAAATCTCTCCCCCATGTCAAACATTAGTGGGAAACTTATTGGGAGTAGAGTTCCACAAAGGAGTCTAAAATATATGGGGTCGATCCCACTTGGTATTTTTTTGTGGATGCGGTAAAGGAACAATATTACCCTGTTGGAAACTATGAGGACTAGTACATGAGATGGACCACACTGTGGCAAGAGAGGGGCCAAGTAGTTATAGAGTTCAACAATACCTTCCATACCTTTCACACCAAGTTGGGTATCAAAGACTCCAAGAAACATTTGGTTCTGAAATACCGTTTAGCTCTACATAGATACATCCAGACTGAAATGGATTTTCTGGACATCTCATCACTCGGTGCTGCTTATCGATATGCTGTTAAAATTGAGAAGAAATTTAAGCACCAGAACAAATGGGATTTCAGATATGTAAATCTGCAACAACTAAAGTATGACAAAGACATCCCTAACAGATAGTCCCCCGAAAACCAGTCCAAGACACAGGAAAAGAAGGGTCACAGGAAGACAAAGGACACCAGAAAATGGTGCGATTTCCACGAAATCCCCTGGCACAACACCGATGAATGTCGCTCAAAATATTCATTGGTGGCTGAGATCAAAGACAAGGAGCCAAACCCTGATTCAGAATCTGATTCTGAAAATACTGGTAAATAACATATCATTGACGCAGACCCCACTGCTATTGTCGCAACCGCAACAATTCAACCAGAAGAACCAACAGATCCTGAAGCGGGGGAGTGCCTTTTTCATTAACAGATGTGGGTAAAGGGGACCTCGCTACATTTTATTGTTGATAGCAGAAGCCAGAAGAACCTCATCTCAGCAAAGGTCGGCAAATAGTTTGGATTTTCAACAACACCACACCCGCAGCCATACAACATCGGGTGGCTTTGCCAATGACGAGATCTCTGTGTCAGCCAACAATGTCGATTTTCATACAACATCCAGCCCTTCAAGGATGAGGTATTATGTGATGTTTCCCCACTGGATGTCTGTGATGTTCTCTTGGGCCAACCATATATGTGGAAGTTCCATGTTGTTTATGAGTCTCGACCCCATAGTGTCATTGTTACTTTGGGGAGTCATCTCTACAGAATACCATAGGTAGTTTTGACTATTTTTCCACCTAAAAAGTGCCGCAAGGTAGTATCTCATACTGCAAAATTTAGCTTCTTCACAATCTGTTGAAAAGAAGAACAGAAGGACACTGCAACCACTAAAACCTCCCCCCAAGCACCTTCTATCGAACAAAAGTAGGCCGAAAAGGCTACAACAAAGTGAAAAGATTTCTTCTGCACACCATGCTCTCATGTATCTCGACTTGTTGAAAAACCTCAACCTCAGCAGGTTCTTGACATTGTTGGTCACTATAATTGCTTATTTAACTAAATAATCAAGTGCTACATAAATTGTCAACCCAGGGAAGTTTGTTTATTTCAAAGGTAATCACGCACTATATATGCTCAATCTCAAAAGCAGCTTAGAGTTGTAGTAAAAACATATTAATCACACTTTGCCTTGAACAAACTGAAGTTCTAACTTGAATTACAGGAAAGCAACCTACCTATTGTAGAGCTCAAAGTTTAAAGAAATGATTAATTGAAGAATCCTAGATTACATTAAAATAACAACAAGATGCTGCAACAGGAAAGACCAACTATTTTGTAACCAGAGAACAGGACCCTATTCCCAAAGCAGGAATCTTCAGCACCTGTTTCCGATCATCACACTTCATGAACTCATTGTTTAATTGAGATAATTGACACACATTGAAAGCTAACTATCTCCTAACAGAGAATAAGACCCTAATCCCCAAGCAGGAATCTTCAACACCTGTTTCTGATTAGCACACTTTCATGGACTCATTAAAATAATTGACACACACTGAAGGCTAACTATTTCTAACAGAGAACAGGACCCTATTCTCGAAGCAGGAACATTCAACACCTGTCTCTGATTATCAAGATTTCATCAATTCACCAAGCAAGATTGCTAACTAGAATGATTAACAGTTACCCAAGAATGAATCATATGAAAACAATGTAACAAGAAGATAGAGTTCAGTAAGGTAGTGTTTCAGCAAAACAGAGTTCAATAAAGTAGTGTTTCAGCAAAACAAAATTTAATCAAGGCATGAACAAAAATAACACTAACACACTATAAAGCTAATGGGTGAATCTTGTGAAGAAGGTGGGCCGTCCCTTCTCACAAGATTCCCCTGAAACGAAAGGAACTAGAGGAAAATGCTCAGAACAATCTTTTATTCATCTGCCAACTATGTTACATTATAATCTGAAGTGAAACACGTCCCTCTCCGTAAAATCATTTCTTAGCTAAAAATATATGATCTCTAATGATGATTTCCTCTTATTTAAAGAGGAGAATCCCTTCGATACAATTTGACCAATAAATTACAGGTGTACATCTGAGTCCTATTCTTAGTCAGATCGAATTTCTAAACTGGAATAGGATATCCTAGTCTCCCACAATAGAATGCTATTACAAATGTTGAGTGAGGTGTTGTTATTGCGGCTGGAGTAACAACTTATTTATTTGTCTTCTTGTTACTGATGTTGTATGTTGTTTCAGCATCGCAAATCGCGGGCTGTTTCAGCCACGGGATTTGTGTTTTGATTGTTTCAGCAACTTGGTCTCAGGCAGTAGAAATGGTTAATGATAGCTCAAGGTGCGGCTGATGTTTCAGCATCGTTGACCACAGACTGTGTGATGGCTTCTTCTGTGTGAGTTGTTGTTTCAGCGTCGTTGACCACAGACTGTGTAACAACTTCTTCTATGTGAGTTGTTGTTTCATCATCGTTGACCACGGACTGTGTAACAACTTCTTATGTATGAGTTGTTGTTTCATCATTGTAGACCATGAAGAGTGTAACAACTTCTTTTGTGTGAGTTGTTGTTTCAGCATTGTAGACCATGAAGAGTGTAACAACTTCTTCTCTGTGAGTTGTTGTTTCAGCATCGTAGTCCACAGACTGTTTTAGCCACAGGGTGTTTCAGCAACAGGCCTCAATGCTAATCTGCAGTTCGAACTGTTTCAACACTTATACATTTCTAATCAATGGTTAAGTACGAGAATAATGTAAAATTATAGGCAAAACGAATTAAACATATAGTAAAGAGAAGAGAGTTATATACCTTTGGAAAGATAGGGTAAGGTGATAATGTGAGTTTAAATGTGAGTGAAACAAGGTGAAAAGGTAGCAGAAAGTGTGGGAAAAAAGGTACATTGTATGGTCCTAACATCCCCCCCCAACTTAAAATGTTGCATGTCCTCAGGCAACTTCACTCTGAGTCAGAATCTGAATACCGACCCTGAGCGTGCAAGTTACTCAAGCAGTACCTGTGGAAGGTGATGTCTGTTGGAGCTCTGAACCCTTGAACGCATTGTAACCTTTACCAAGCTGCTATTTCGGCGTTCTTGAGCAACTTATAATGGACTTGATATTTCTCTGCTGGCAACCAGAGGATAGGAAAATGAAACTAGTACCCTATCCAGCTTTCAGCACATTGCTGAACACACTTGATGCAGTTAGGTACCCTAGAGATTGCTATCACAAGATTAGTGGGGCTAAAAGGATTGTGTTCCTGTCTTTTCTTAGTAGATTGTTGCCAAAACATGTTGTTTGCCTATAGGGCAACAATCTCTGTTGATTTAATGAAGTGTTCACAATCCTGAAGCAATGTTGTCTGTAGTTGTTGAATGTGTTGAGTCATCCCTGGTTTCTTTAAAAATTGATAATACTCTGTAACAAAGGTGGAAACATTTTGTGGCTCCGACCTTATCCAAAGAAGGCGGTTATCCTCATTGTGCTTGGCAGCTAGGAAGTCATCCTGCCATATAATCTGATTTTTAAGGAAGGAGGTGAGTGCCCGAATCTGGATGTCACTGACAAGAGGGTTAAGGTTAAGCTACCTGTTCTCAGGGATGGCCTCATTATGAAAATATGCCTCACAGAGGAGGTGTTGATCCATAGCAGAGGCTTTTGCAAAGGTTTTAATAAAATCTGTTGGATTTAATACTGCATGGGGTTTTCCTTCTTTGACTGATTTGATCTGAAACCATGTAAGTCGTTCCATTAGTAACAGAGAGTAATTGCAGGATGGTTTCCTTGAAGCCAATAGCTTTTGTGCCAAGTCAAATATCAGGAGCAATCTTCCTTTTAGCTCTTTATTCTGTTTCTTAAGGGAACGTGATTCCTCGCGTGTTTTCTCCAAAGCTTCCCAATTTGAGTAGATATGATTTATGCAGATTTGTCTGTGTTCCTGCAGGCTTTTGGCCTGTGTAATAGTAGACTCTTTTTCCATTCTTGTATTATTGCTTGCTCATCCCATGGCTGAGTTTGTGTTTCAGCGTTGCAAGTAATAGGATGAGGTAGGGTATGAGTGCATTGTTCCACAAAGGTGTGGGTATTGAACTGGCTAGGAGGGGCAGATTTATCAATAGGCAATGTTTGTACAGCTTTATTAACATAAGTAGGGGTTTCATATTCGACATTTGTTGCAGGCCAGGGCTCAGTCTTAATTTTGGAAGGTCCTGTTGGTTCTTGTGTAATAGCAGGGTGTTCTTCTTTGACTGCAAAGGTTGAAGGTGTAGGGGAAGCTCCTGGCATTGGAATTTGAGTTACTTTGTATCCCGCTTGATAGTAGATGTCCCCACATTGACTGCACATATATTCGCTACACAGATTCTCTGTTGTAGTTCCCTCTGACATGGTCGCTATGCGAGCTAGGGTGTACAAATTAAGTTCATTCTCATAGGCTTCCTTTGCCATGGCTAGCTCTTGCTTGTAGGCTTCCAGTTCAGACTTTAGGAACTTATTTTCTTGTAAGACAGAGGCCATTGTTGGTTCTGGTTGAGAGGTGATTGGTTCTTGTGTAGTAGTCACAACCGCACTAGCTGGTTCTTGTGGAGCAGCTACAGGATCGGTAGTTGATTCTTGTGTTTCAGCTTCTCGATGTAAGGAAAGTAATGTTGAAGCACCCTGGGCCTCTGATTCCTGTGTATCAATAACAATATCGGCAGCTGGTTCTTATGTTTCAGCTATAGTTGGTTCTTGTGTGACAACTATGGCTAATTCTTGTGTTTCAGCCACTGAATGAGTAGTTGGTTCTTATGTTACAGCTACTGAATGAGTAGTTGGTTCTTGTGTTTCAGCTACTGGGTTTGAAACGAATGATGTCGCAACATACTGGGCATCTGGTTCTTGTGTTTCAGTGCCCGTGGGTGGAATAGGCAAAGATTCCGGCATTTGGGAGGTTAGAGGTGTATGGGGTATTAGTCAAATGGGTTGGGGGTCTAGGGCAGTGGCAGTAGTGGCTACCCTTGTTGAGGCCCTTGCTTGTTTTCTTTGCAACAAGGATGGAAAGAAAGTAATTTTCTTTCGTTTATGTGGGGGCTATTCCTCAATGATGGGACAGGGAGAATTGTCTGGTTCAGAGTAATCACTAAGAATATGAAGGGCAGGAGTGGATGAATCTGGTAAAGTGTGGGGCAGGCTTGGTATGGTAGGGGGGTTAATTGGACTGATTAGGTCTGTAAGCGGACTGTTAGGTATTTCTGGAGGGTCTTGTGGTTGTTGTTCCTGAAGATTTTCAGGAATTTCAACAGCTTCTTAGGGGTCTATAGGTGGGTTGTTTAGTGGAGGGTTTTGTTGGGAAAAACCCTTTTGGATAAGCAGTTGAATGAGACGGTGATGGGTGAGTGAAAGGGCAGGATCTTTGGCCTTTTTACAGTAGTGCGACATATTTTTAAGACAACCGAGCAAATAATAAGGAATGTTCACCAATCTATTATGCCGTAAATAAGACAACAGGACAAAATCGTGCTGGTAGACTACCTGGTACCGGCCTTCACAGGTAATGTAGTGTTTGATGAATTTTGCAACTTCTGGCCATGGAGGCAGCAACGAGCTGAGTCGGACACCCCGACCTTTAGGTTCAATTTGTTCCCCTGGCAAGAGGAAATCCTGTTGGGCATTCAGGATGATATGTTTGTGGCTGAACAAGTGAAGGCCATTGGTAGGGAGACCCGAAAACTGCGCTATATCCTCTTCTGTAACTGAAATCCGAACCCCTTGAACAATGGAATGATCTTCCTGGAGATTTTGAGCAAATTGCAGAACCTGTTGTTGATCAAACCCATGGAGTCTCTGAAAATAACCGAGCCATCCTGCCTGCAGAAAAATTTGATAGGCTTCTGGATACAGTTCTAACAGGGCTGTCGTGGTAGGTTCGTACCGTATAACAGAGCCTCCCATAGCTAACAGCTCAGTAAAATACACCTTCAAAGAATCGAGTAACAACTTCTGTGCAGAGTAAGTTTTTCGAGTGAAGGAATGCAAATGGTGGTGAAACAAATGAAAGGATGGTAAATAGGAACGGCGGTGGTTAATTCATGTGAAATGATGGTGTAAAAGTTTGATATTTCCTCCCCCCCTTCAAGTGCGGCTAATAATGATTTTACACGAGCGGTAATAATGATTTGGAATCTTCTCATTAACTATAGCTTAATTGTATTTACATAGAATTTACATACCTCGCCCTTACCTTTTGATTCATACTTCAAACAAAATATAATGCCTGTCCATAATAGTTCTGTAGTGGCCGTGGCGGAGACTTTTGATTTCTTAGATGAATTGTATCAAGGATTTGTTGACTGGAAGGACAAAATGTAGTATGAGAGCGCAAAAGCTTATTGACAGAAAATGCTGAAAAGTTGGTGTTTCAACAACAGAAAGAAGGGCGAAACAATTGTTGAATGGTGTTTTTTCGTCAATGGAAAACTGTGAAGAATTGCTAGACAGTGGTGTTTTGGTAATGGGGAAAATGGCGAAAAGTTGCTGACAATGGTGTTTCAGCAATGGGGAAAATGGTGAAAGGTTGCTGACAGTGGTGTTTCAGCAATGGGAAAAATGTGAAGAATTGCAGAACAGTGGTGTTTTGGTAATGGGAAAATGGAGAAAAGTTGTTGATAATGATGTTTCAGCAATGGCGAAAATGTGAAGAATAGCGAAACAGTGGTGTTTTGGTAATGGGAAAATGGCGAAAAGTTGTTGATAATGGTGTTGCAGCAATGGGGAAAATGGTGAAAGGTTGCTGACAATGGTGTTTCAGCAATGGAGAAAATGGTGAAAGGTTGTTGAACAACGATGGGGGAAAATGGTGTGAAAGATTGTTGAACAGTGGTGTTTCAGCAGTGGGGAAAGTCAAAAAGTTGTTGAACAATGGTGTTTCAACAATGAAGGAAGAGAAAAGAGTTGTTGAACAATGGTGTTTCAGCAATGGGAAAGCTTGCCTCTTCTTGAAGTAGGATCATCCTTTCTTAGTAGTCCTGTGCTTTGATCGGGAATCTGCAAAAATCGATTGTAACATGGTATTTCTTGATAGGGATTATTAGTAAACGAAATCTAATCTAATACTAAAAAAAAAATTAACTTAAGAAGAATTAATTGCAATGAGGGGTAGGAGCCCCCTCTAAAAAGAGGTAATGAGAGTCTTCCACACATGTGGCTTTAAAATCTTCTTTAGAAATAGGGCGCTGGTACAGACAGAGCCGATGACCATTTACAAGTAATGGTGTTTTAGAGTCATCAATTGTGAGGAGCCTTACTGTTCCATTGGGGAAAATAGTGTCTACTTCATAAGGTCCAAGCCATCTTGTATGTAGTTTCCCTTGAAATTCTTTGAACCGAGAGTCATACAGTAGGGCCCAATTACCTTTTTGGAACTACTTATGCTTGATAGCTTTGTCATGCCATTTTGATCTTTGTTGTTGAATCATAGTTGTCTGATGAATGGCGTCTAGTATTTTTTCATCCAATTCATTAAGCTACTGCAACTTGGCTGTCTGTGCATCGGTCAAATCAAGGTTGACAGCTAAAGCAGTCCTTAAGGTTTTGATTTCAAATTCCACAGGAAAGACAGCACTCTTTCCATAGACTAATTCATAGGGAGAGAATCCTGTAGTATTTCTCCAGGTAGTTCTGTAGGC